>OX465587.1:49933286-50273975 GCA_950022655.1 Alentia gelatinosa | reverse complement strand
GGTCTTTTTACATAGAGGTGCTTGTTTTCATGTTAGTTCTCATCCGCCCTCCAGAGGTTACTCGTCTCCCGATTATTGCCCAGGGTAAACACAAGTTCCGCTCGCAAGTGGCTGGCACACCACGATCATATGAACCACAGTTTTCCCATTTATATTTGAGTAACCTGAATATAATTTCGGTTTTACATGTAGAAATAGCTGAAATTTCCATTTCTGACATCGGATTTCCCATTTAAAGACTTATAGAAACCGTTAAAAAGCAATGATTGTTGGTTACGGGTCAAGGGTCTATCACCATAGAACGTCGGTAACCAGCGCACACCGGGACCTGTAAACAGACTGAATTCTGGGATACCTCAATAGTGTCTATGACTTTCACTGGAAGGTCGGTGTCGAGTTAGTCAGGATTCTGAACAGTTATACATATGAATCCACTTTAAATACACGTTTTATTTCAATATGCAGAGCTCTCTCATGGTGGCTCAAGGGAAATAGTCGAAGAAAGTCAATCTTAAGTGCTGATTCCACCAACACACAAGATATAGTAAGATGAGACATGGTATGTCTTGCTAAATTTTGCTAGGTTTTGAATAATCAAATGCATATTTGCCGTGATGTGTCTTGAGGTGCCATGGCGGTTGAGCGCCAACATATACACACGACCACACATTGCGAAAAAGTACACATATCATCATGCATTATGTATTGTGACAAAGGAGGTACGACATATCTTAACACTGTAAGATATAACAAGATATTCCAAGATATACCACATCTAATCCAGCATGTTGGTGGAACCAGCCCATTAGCAGCATTCAGGATGGTTATGAGACGAGAGGTTGACACCACATGAGGATTGAAACGAATATATATGAATCAAACATTTCTCATGACTGAAATCATATACAGGTCCCTGAGTCATCAAATATAGAAGTCCGTATGGATAACATGAGACCGTGATTTTGGTGTTTGACTTTACTTGTCAAGTTTGGGGGTTGTTCAGAATCATTCAGGTCCCTGGTTTATACACTTCATGCATTTGCATATCATGGGCTGTATACTGAATACTCTCCATATGTATATGTATATGTATATTTATCCTACCCCTTATATAAAATCCCATAGGCTTAACATTGACTTTCCGTATGCGCCCGTATGTCGCACATGGATAAGGAATCGCTCCTAGGAGCGTACAAAAAATGGACCAATCAGAGATCAGCAGCTGAAAGTAGTTCCAAGCGCCTTTAGAGCAGCAAGGAGAGATATATGGAGGACTTCAGAAAGTTTTTATCGTGTTTTTTTTTATTATCCTCACATAAAAATATCATTCACAGGGGGTAGGATAAAATCAAAACCTTATTCGTTTTAATCTGGGCTCCCGTATGCGACTCCTGGAGTTTTGGCTCCAGATATCAATCGGCTCAGCCTCGTGATATCTCCAGTCGTCGCATACGGGGGCCCAGATTAAAACTCATCCGGGGGGCCCAGATTAAAACTCATCCGGTTTTACGATTGTATATGTATATGTTTATGATAATAACAAGAGATCATTTTCTTTGTGCTTCCCACCCACAGATCCGGATGGACGTGTACTTCCTGTCGTCGCAGAAGTCACGGCCGAGCCTGTTCGGCACGCCGCTGCTGCTGCCGTGTGACGACGCCATGACGAACCAGGACGTGTACAGCCAGGTGTGGTCGCAGGTGTCACGGCTCGTCAGCCCGCTGCCGCCGTCCGAGGCCGTCACCCCCAACCACGCACAGGACTGGTAGGTGATGGCTGACGGCCGCCCCGTGTTCCCCACGCTCCTCTCGGCCACTCCCCTCCATCCCGCGCTAGCCTGCAGTGCAGAGATACCATCTTTCTGAATTATTTCTTCCCCCTCCGCGGGAATCTGGCTTTTTTCCTTGTTGAATATCCCTCTTAGATTTGTATTCAAACGCATCGTAATTTATATGCTGATTTTATTTTTTTTTGAAAATTGGAATATAACAATAGGTTAGATATTTACTCAGAGTTATCAGTCACCTAAGTCCGTGGTGTTATGCATTTTCCCAAGCTGAATTTCCGAATGCGATATTTGTAAATGCACTTTTGGATTTGCATATATTTAGGCATGCCAAGTTCCTAAGATTTATTATTAACTCGGAAATTCAAAAATTTTAACAAATCCACGTATTTGATGTAGTTTCCTGAATACCGATAGCATTTGCCAAGTTTTTAATATAATTTTGACAAACCTAAATTCTGTCCATGTACATGGTTTTTACCCAAGTCTTGCCCCAGACTAGTTCTTCCACTCCAACGTCACCTGACTGCTTCACCTTATATCCATGTCCACTTATCCCCTTACTGCCGTACTTCTCATCCTCTAATTATACACTGAGGAGTTGGTAAGAGTAAAGGAAATACACATGTTTAGTCTCTTTGTAAACCTTATAGGCAGCCAAGACAAAGAGGTCAGAGGTCAAGGTTAGTCCATGGACATAGAACACTGTCCATGGTTAGTCAGAGCACATCTATGACCCTGACCGTTGCTCGGGCATATAACTATATCGATCCACACCAGTCCTTTATTGCGCCTATCGCTTTGTGATCAACCACGCTCAACCGTAGTAACCCCTCAGCCTATGAATTGCCGAATCTCGCTTAATTCGGAAAAATACAACGATTTAAAGATACCTGGGTTCCTACATCAAGCCTAGCCTGACAATTATTTATTTTCTGTAAACATGATAACTGATGTCTGTAAACTGTGTAAGCGATGTGTTCTCAGGTTCATGACGTTACTGACGTTCTGCTCTGAGCTTCACGAGAGGTGATGTGCAGGTTCATGGTGGCGCTGCCCTCCGAGAGAAAGGATCTATTTAAAGGGTCTATACATACCATCTGGAATTATTTTACAGTTTTACAATGTTGACGACAAGGATAATCCCAATAGATTCGTTTCCACGGATTCTGATGTAAGAAACAGAAAAATTCCTCCATAAATCTTGATTTGACGGATACTAAGAGGACCCCAACTTTCATCATCACACCAATATGAGTAGACCACTTATCACCGGGGCCATATTGGTTATTCGACAAAATGTATTTGCGTAGTCATTATGGTGACATCGACAATGAAACCATCTGATATGGGGACGGCAGTGGCCAAGTTTGAACCTGCACATACGGCGCCCTTCATGTAATGAACTAGTGAGAGGAGAGACCAGGGAGTATGTAACAGTGAAGGAAATCCAGTCTCTTTGGTTTTATAGGTCTTGTAGGCGGCCTGGTCAAAGAGGCCAGAGGTCAAGGTCAGTCATAGCACATCGTAAAAGGAACCTGTTAATCCTGTCCCATAGATCTAACCATTCTGGGGTGCCCAGAGTCATGTGTGATGTAGCCATGTTAGAATGTTCAGCCATATGTACATTGTATATACAAGTCCTAAACCTAGCTGCTGCTGGTAATAGAGGGAAACTATGTTCCGGTGAAAGGAAGTCAAAGTTACGAGGTCAGGCTTGGAAAAATTACTGCCCAAGGCCTTGGCCGCGGGCAGTAATTTTTCCAAGCCTTACCGAGTAATTTTGACTTCCTTTCACTGGTACTTGGTTTCCCTATTCCTATATACCTTCAAATGTGGTTTGATAACGATAATTAGCGTTATTTGCTCATCCACCATCAAACCTGAAGCCAGATCCAACTTTATCGAGTAACTTGACACTTTATGTTTACTCCCCACTGCGCTTTTCATATGAATTTTGTATGAGACAATCTGATTGGTCTAAATGTCAACCTTGGGTAGTATACGGCAACCTTGGGTAGTATACGGCAACCTTGGGTAGTATCCATAAGTTACTCCACCCCCCAGAACGTGGTGTAAGCATAGAGTGTACAGCCATAGGTATATAGGAATATCAGAACACCGAGCTCATCTCTCTTCACCTAGACAAAGACAGACAGCATACAAAATATTCGTTTAAGGCAACTTTCCCTTTCGTCGCTGCATGATCTTTTACATAGTTGTATTTTCGCCCGTAATTTTATTTTTGAGTTACACAAGCACAATTCATAACCAACTAATTTAAATGCATTTTGTTCCAAGTTCGGTATCTAAGATGACACTTCCTAGTGTTCTTTCTACAGGCCACCACGATGTAGTAGTTTATATTCCTATACACAGACCTTTCTAGTTTTAGCTTGCTAAGGCTTTTGTGGGGTTTTTTTTCAAGTTTTGCTTTGGATTTTAATTAGGATAGGTTTCTGTATTTCTCATAAATGCGTTTTTGTAGAACATTAAGGAACCCGTCATGCAATTTTCGTTTCGTGGCAAATCAATCATATTTATAATGATAGGTAAATGTGGTCTTGATTGTGAGACAAATTAGACCATTTGTTGCCTGGAGGAATTCCCGGGTGTAGTACGCTATGATTTCCGAATTACAAGTAATTGCTATTTTTCAATGAAATGATGCGAACATTTACATGATATTTTTTCAACCTATGTAAAACGATATCATTACTAATCTATAAGATCTTAATTATTTTGGATTACTATAGAGGTGTGATATGATAATGTCACTCTGGATATTGTGAAAAAAAAATGCCAGCATACTACAGGGGTGAAAATGGTGCTGCAGCGGCATATTTCAGGGTGCGTATTAGGTGATATGCAGCGTAGCGAAAGGGTTAAGGAATAGGAAGGTTGTCTGTGGTTCACGTATTCGTGGCGCGTGGCTGAGAGGTGTGGTTGTCATTGCAGTGATGACAGTATGGGTTACGAGTACCCGTTTACCCTGAAGGTCGTCCAGAAAGACGGGTTCACGTGCGCATGGTGCCCTTGGTATAGGTACGTTCACTTTCTTCGTCTCTATTTACTTCTAATTATGACCACACTTTATAAAATTGCGCCTCTTGTTCACGGTGAGGATGTGTTCCAATATCGGAGTAGAATGGAAATAACTTATCCAGTATGATATATGAATATAAACCAGTCTAATCAATGAGAGTAGGAAACATTACACGATCTACACACCAGAAGTGTAATGATTTTAACACAGCTAGACTGAAAACTGAATTAATTGTGCCGGCATGCACTAATTATAGTACAAATTGTAACGAGCCTTGTATCTTTAGCTACATTTATAAATGGGTTTGCCCTTTTTGGTATTTGAAATAGTTCTAGGGATTTGAGTTGTGTGATCGTAGCAACATTAACACCAACTTCTAAATGACGCTCAAATGATTCAACTCTAGTAGCTTAAATCAACATGAAATTGAAATTGGGAATTACAAAAGTAACACAAGAAATTGTAGAATGTTCTGTCCGAAGGCTTTGACATGTTACTTCAAATGATAGACTCTGAACAAAGGAATATATTGACTAACTTTTTTTCATTCTCGTAGATGTAGGATGATGTTTGAGCGCATGTTAGTGTGCATGGGCCCGAATGGAAGAACGGCAGTACTGCCCAATTCGATGTTGTATTTATCTCACCCCTAATATAAAATCCCATAGGCTTAACATTGAGTTTCCATATGCCACACTGACTGGCATACAGAGTTTTTTTATCTCACCCCTGGAATAAATGTCCATAGGCTTAACATTGGGAACTCGTTCTCCATGCCCCTACGAGTATTGCAGTCCGTTCTCTATGGTCTATATCCTGTGTGTCATCTTTTCTTTCAGTGCATACAGGGGTGAGATAAATACAGAAAGTAACTCGTTTTGGTCAATGAAGTCATTCTACAACTCGTTTGAAGCTACGTGATATGAACTCGGCTGTCGCCTCGTTCATATCACATCGCATCAAACTCGTCGGGAACGACGACTTTGACCAAAACTTGTTGGTTTCTTCTTTAATATGCCACTAGTTAGAATGTTATCACGTAATATTCCAAAATCGAGAAGATGGCGTAGGATAAAATCAAAACCCGATTCATTTTAATCATGGCCACTGCATTCCACTCCAAGAGTTTTGGCTCCAGACTTCACTCGGTTTCGCCTCATGAAGTCACTATGCCAAACTCCAGTCGTGGCATACGGTGGCCAAGATTAAAACTCATCCAGTTTTACGATAGTATGCAATTCCCAATGAAATTGTTGGAAAAAATTACAAAAAAAACTGACGGCTGTCGTTTTCTGTTTTGCAGGTTCTGTCGTGGTTGTAAGTTGGATTGTAACTCAGAACTTTACAACTACCGGAGTTGT
Source organism: Alentia gelatinosa (assembly GCA_950022655.1). Taxonomy (NCBI): domain Eukaryota; kingdom Metazoa; phylum Annelida; class Polychaeta; order Phyllodocida; family Polynoidae; genus Alentia; species Alentia gelatinosa. The sequence goes on along the minus strand of OX465587.1, from coordinate 50,267,781 downwards.
TACATCGCCGTAGACTGGGAGCCGACTGCTCTTCACCTCCGCTACCAGACCTCTCAGGAGCGGGTAGGTTGTCACCAGATATTCCTTGCCTATGGTACTTCCTCTCCACACCTCTGTAGCTAGTATTCTGTGATAAAGTCTAGAATGTAGTGGCCTTACCCAGGCAAAATCCTGCTTTCTATGTCGAAGCATTTCATTGTATAGGGCACATAGCCTATGATCCATGGGCGCCGCCATGACGCCCCCCGAGTAGGTGTTCTTCACTAAAGGAGGTGAAAAAGTAGCTGTTCTTCACTAATGGAGGTGCAAAAGAAGTGAGTGATAATTGGGAAATGTCACTTTTCTTGCCTTGCTCACATATGTAAATAAATTGTTCTATGTGAAAAATATCATGTCCTGGGTTTTAGCATTATATCTTCCTGCTCTGGAATCGGTGTAGGGAGTCAAAGGAACCTTGGTAAAACATTGAAAGGCAGCTGAATTTAGTAAGAACAAAGAGCCAGAACACAGGTTTGTCCCCCGACCACCTAGTGACTGCTTCATGAACTAACAATGGCTCTGTCCCCTATAAGTTAAAATGTATATTTTCAAAGTTGACGAGGAATGAAAAACATCTAAGGTACCATAGATATCCTATTATAACTTTACTGTTTTGGTACGAAATATCCACCTACTTCGTCGAACTCGATGACTATCTCCAACCAAAATAACTCTTTCATAATAGATACTAGCAACTTCGTCGATAGGGCCTATGAACATGTAGGATTTGCAGGCATCTGCCGAGCCCCCTAGCGGATACCTGGGGAACCAGCAGAGTTCTGAATGGGCTATTATTTGCCATGACACAGGTCAAATCTACGAGGCATCTATCAAGGTAATGAGATCTGAAAACCACAGCATTAAATTCTGTTTTGGGCATGGCTAGGCATAAATCACGAGATGAGAAGGAGAGCCAAGTTCAGAACTACAAAAAAGAACAACAGCTTCAAGTTAGTTTCTTCATGAGATTCTCACTCTCGTGGGCCTTCAGTCTCCATGCCTAGGCCTGGTTCACTGTGTCACTATGTGCGAGAGCCACTCCAAGCGGATTCTACCAGAATCATAGTTTTTTAGATATAGTAGGTAATCATTCAAGCACACTAACCATGTCTCCCTATATTACTATCCAGATGTGCAGGTGTTTAGCTACATACCATGCACGTATCTCATTTCATGCGTGTTTAACTACAGATGTACGCGGAACACGTGAGTGTGGCCGAGAGCCGGCGCTTACAGACAGAACCCATCGACCTGGACACGTGTCTGAAGGCCTTCACCAAGGAGGAGGAGCTGGGTGAGGACGAGCTCTACTACTGCTCCAAGTGTAAGACGCACCGCCTCGCCGCCAAGAAGCTCGAGATATGGCGCCTTCCTCCCATTCTGGTCAGCATCTTCTAGCTTCTTGTTTTGATTTTTTTTTTTTTTTTTTTTTTTTTTTTTTTGTTAGCATCTTGTTTTGGGTGGGTTTTCTCCAATCCCATCTATTTCAGTTTCACTCTATGTAATAAGGGGCCAGTTATAGAGTTGAATTGATTTTATAAGGATATTGTTATTTGTAGCTTCCAGGGCATGTAGAGAATTGCCTGCGATCTTCAATAACTATATTGATGCTAAACATACGAGAATCAGATTATGCTAATATTGAATCCTCGTTATGTGCTTTATTGTGCAGCAGTAATTTTGGTAACACAATCTAGAGAGTTAATAACATAGTTCTGAAATAATCTGATCATGTATTTTTTCATGTCGTAAAATCGTTTACGTTTAACTCTCCTCTTTACTTTTCAGATCATTCATTTAAAGAGATTCCAGTTCATGAACGGAAGATGGGTCAAGTCCCAGAAAATTGTTAAGTTTCCCGTTGATAAATTCGACCCAACGAACTACATAGTCCCGCGAGATCCAACAGATCCTTCTTCTAGCTCAGCCATCACCGACCCTACTGTATCATTCACTCCCACCACCCTGACAGAGAAACTAAAAAAGAGCAATGAAGCGACCCATCACAACACTACATCAGACCACGTGATTAGTAATTCGACCAATCCGAAAGCAGCAGGTGATAAGCCTGGGCCTGTGATGAATGGATCAGCAGTAGCCGTCAGGGAGACGATCTCCCCTGGTATGTACCAATTTGCATTTCTTTTTCTCATAGAGCATTTGCTGTGTTGCTTTCAGTAAATCCGTTAGTCCTAAAATGTTCATAAATAAGTTTGGAGCGTGATTGGAGAAATTGCTTCACAGTGAAAAGAGACCAGAGGTATCACTCAGGGATGCAAGTTTGCCGACAATTGACGGAAATCAGAAATTTCTGCATCTTGAAATATGATCATTAACAGAGTATGAAAATCATAAAATGAAACTAAATTCCAAGAAATTCTGGCAGCAAGCTTTCATCACGGACTTGGAACACCTGGATTACAAACAACCGGCCTCTGGCGTATTTATCTATGCCTCGGCATTGTTAGGGTTCGGATAACGGCCGCTAGACGGCGCTAGCATCCATTCGCGTTAGTTCCACATTTTCCCACCAGGATCGCCCCAGTCGCTGCTGGTGGCATCAGCATAATCAGAACGTTCATATAAATTGTTTACATTTGTCTACAAACGTTCACCACACTTAGCACCATAATTCCGACTCTTCTGTAAAGGTATATACTTGGACCTTTTGATGAAATAGTTTATTAAGGTCTGTTGAGGTGGAAGAAATGTCAAAATCTGGATTTCCCATGTCAACACCCCTTCAAAATATGCCAATTGTCTAGAATCCCCAGCCCACTTACTGCCATAAAATTTACTTTACTGCCGATTCCAGATATATACCTATATGGGACAGTTGGAATTAGGGTCCTAAGTGCACTAGTTTTTTCTAAAGTTACGGCACATTTTGTCTTAGAATAGTTGGGGCCGGCAAGCATTTCCCTGATTTGCAGGCAGTCAGTCTTGGGAAACAATTATTTTCAATTCATTCCCATGCCGCTAGGCCTTAATGAAGTATTTGTCAGTCGATTCCAGGTATGTACCTATATGGGACAGTTGGAATTAGGGTTCTAAGTTCAATAGATTTTTTTAAAGTTACGGCACATTTTGTGTCAGTTTGGGTTGGGTCGGCAGTCAAAATTCCCTGATTTTCAAGGGGAAAATCCAGAAAATCCAGATTCGTAAATTGTTCCCATGCCCCTAGGCCTTAATAAAGTATTTGTCAGTCGATTCCAGATATATACCTACATGGACCAGTTGGAATTAGGGTCCTAAGTGCACTAGTTTTTTCTAAAGTTACGGCACATTTTGTCTTAGAATAGTTGGGGCCGTCAGGCAAATTTCCCTGATTTCCAGGCAGTCAGTCTTGGGAAACTATTATTTTCAATTCATTCCCATACCCTAATTCCAACTGTCCCATGTAGCTATATATCTGGAATCGACTGACAAATACTTTATTAAGGCCTAGGGGCATGGGAACAATTTTAGAATCTGGATTTTCCGGATTTTTCCCTTGAAAATCAGGGAATTTTCACTGCCGACCCAACCCAAACTGACACAAAATGTGCCGTAACTTTAAAAAAAACTATTGCACTTAGAACCCTAATTCCAATTGTCCCACATAGGTACATACCTGCAATCGACTAACAAATACTTTATTAAGGCCTAGGGGCATGGGAATGAATTGAAAATAATTGTTTCCCAAGACTGACTTCCTGAAAATCAGGGAAATTTGTGTGCCGGCCCCAACTATTCTAAGACAAAATGTGCCGTAACTTTAAAAAAATCTATTGCACTTAGAACCCTAATTCCAACTGTCCCATGTAGCTATATATCTGGAATCGACTGACAAATACTTTATTAAGGCCTAGGGGCATGGGAACAATTTTAGAATCTGGATTTTCCGGATTTTTCCCTTGAAAATCAGGGAATTTTCACTGCCGACCCAACCCAAACTGACACAAAATGTGCCGTATTTTAAAAAAAAACTATTGAACTTAGAACCCTAATTCCAATTGTCCCACGTAGGTACATACCTGCAATCGACTGACAAATACTTTATTGAGGCCTAGGGGCATGGGAATGAATTGAAAATAATTGTTTCCCAAGACTGACTACCTGAAAATCAGGGAAATTTGTGTGCCGGCCCCAACTATTCTAAGACAAAATGTGCCGTAACTTTAAAAAAATCTATTGCACTTAGAACCCTAATTCCAACTGTCCCATGTAGCTATATATCTGGAATCGACTGACAAATACTTTATTAAGGCCTAGGGGCATGGGAACAATTTCAGAATCTGGATTTTCCGGATTTTTCCCTTGAAAATCAGGGAATTTTCACTGCCGACCCAACCCAAACTGACACAAAATGTGCCGTAACTTTAAAAAAAACTATTGCACTTAGAACCCTAATTCTAATTGTCCCACGTAGGTACATACCTGCAATCGACTGACAAATACTTTATTAAGGCCTAGGGGCATGGGAATGAATTGAAAATGATTGTTTCCCAAGACTGACTTCCTGAAAATCAGGGAAATTTGTGTGCCGGCCCCAACTATTCTAAGACAAAATGTGCCGTAACTTTAAAAAAATCTATTGCACTTAGAACCCTAATTCCAACTGTCCCATGTAGCTATATATCTGGAATCGACTGACAAATACTTTATTAAGGCCTAGGGGCATGGGAACAATTTCAGAATCTGGATTTTCCGGATTTTTCCCTTGAAAATCAGGGAATTTTCACTGCCGACCCAACCCAAACTGACACAAAATGTGCCGTAACTTTAAAAAAAACTATTGCACTTAAAACCCTAATTCCAATTGTCCCACGTAGGTACATACCTGCAATCGACTGACAAATACTTTATTAAGGCCTAGGGGCATGGGAATGAATTGAAAATGATTGTTTCCCAAGACTGACTTCCTGAAAATCAGGGAAATTTGTGTGCCGGCCCCAACTATTCTAAGACAAAATGTGCCGTAACTTAAAAAAAATCCATTGCACTTAGAACCCTAATTCCAACTGTCCCATGTAGCTATATATCTGGAATCGACTGACAAATACTTTATTAAGGCCTAGGGGCATGGGAACAATTTCAGAATCTGGATTTTCCGGATTTTTCCCTTGAAAATCAGGGAATTTTCACTGCCGACCCAACCCAAACTGACACAAAATGTGCCGTAACTTTAAAAAAAACTATTGCACTTAGAACCCTAATTCCAATTGTCCCACGTAGGTACATACCTGGAATCGACTGACAAATACTTTATTAAGGCCTAGGGGCATGGGAATGAATTGAAAATAATTGTTTCCCAAGACTGACTTCCTGAAAATCAGGGAAATTTGTGTGCCGGCCCCAACTATTCTAAGACAAAATGTGCCATAACTTTTAAAAAATCTATTGCACTTAGAACCCTAATTCCAACTGTCCCATGTAGCTATATATCTGGAATCGACTGACAAATACTTTATTAAGGCCTAGGGGCATGGGAACAATTTCAGAATCTGGATTTTCCGGATTTTCCCCTTGAAAATCAGGGAATTTTCACTGCCGACCCAACCCAAACTGACACAAAATGTGCCGTTACTTTAAAAAAAACTATTGCACTTAGAACCCTAATTCTAATTGTCCCACGTAGGTACATACCTGGAATCGACTGACAAATACTTTATTAAGGCCTAGGGGCATGGGAATGAATTATAAATGATTGTTTCCCAAGACTGACTTCCTGAAAATCAGGGAAATTTGTGTGCCGGCCCCAACTATTCTAAGACAAAATGTGCCGTAACTTTAAAAAAATCTATTGCACTTAGAACCCTAATTCCAACTGTCCCATGTAGCTATATATCTGGAATCGACTGACAAATACTTTATTAAGGCCTAGGGGCATGGGAACAATTTCAGAATCTGGATTTTCCGGATTTTTCCCTTGAAAATCAGGGAATTTTCACTGCCGACCCAACCCAAACTGACACAAAATGTGCCGTAACTTTAAAAAAAACTATTGCACTTAGAACCCTAATTCTAATTGTCCCACGTAGGTACATACCTGGAATCGACTGACAAATACTTTATTAAGGCCTAGGGGCATGGGAATGAATTGAAAATAATTGTTTCCCAAGACTGACTACCTGAAAATCAGGGAAATTTGTGTGCCGGCCCCAACTATTCTAAGACAAAATGTGCCGTAACTTTAAGAAAATCTAGTGCACTTAGAACCCTAATTCCAACTGTCCCATGTAGCTATATATCTGGAATCGACTGACAAATACTTTATTAAGGCCTAGGGGCATGGGAACAATTTCAGAATCTGGATTTTCCGGATTTTTCCCTTGAAAATCAGGGAATTTTCACTGCCGACCCAACCCAAACTGACACAAAATGTGCCGTAACTTTAAAAAAAACTATTGCACTTAGAACCCTAATTCTAATTGTCCCACGTAGGTACATACCTGGAATCGACTGACAAATACTTTATTAAGGCCTAGGGGCATGGGAATGAATTGAAAATAATTGTTTCCCAAGACTGACTTCCTGAAAATCAGGGAAATTTGTGTGCCGGCCCCAACTATTCTAAGACAAAATGTGCCGTAACTTTAAGAAAATCTAGTGCACTTAGAACCCTAATTCCAACTGTCCCATGTAGCTATATATCTGGAATCGACTGACAAATACTTTATTAAGGCCTAGGGGCATGGGAACAATTTCAGAATCTGGATTTTCCGGATTTTTCCCTTGAAAATCAGGGAATTTTCACTGCCGACCCAACCCAAACTGACACAAAATGTGCCGTAACTTTAAAAAAAACTATTGCACTTAGAACCCTAATTCTAATTGTCCCACGTAGGTACATACCTGGAATCGACTGACAAATACTTTATTAAGGCCTAGGGGCATGGGAATGAATTGAAAATAATTGTTTCCCAAGACTGACTTCCTGAAAATCAGGGAAATTTGTGTGCCGGCCCCAACTATTCTAAGACAAAATGTGCCATAACTTTTAAAAAATCTATTGCACTTAGAACCCTAATTCCAACTGTCCCATGTAGCTATATATCTGAAATCGACTGACAAATACTTTATTAAGGCCTAGGGGCATGGGAACAATTTCAGAATCTGGATTTTCCGGATTTTTCCCTTGAAAATCAGGGAATTTTCACTGCCGACCCAACCCAAACTGACACAAAATGTGCCGTAACTTTAAAAAAAACTATTGCACTTAGAACCCTAATTCTAATTGTCCCACGTAGGTACATACCTGGAATCGACTGACAAATACTTTATTAAGGCCTAGGGGCATGGGAATGAATTGAAAATAATTGTTTCCCAAGACTGACTGCCTGAAAATCAGGGAAATTTGCCTGCCCCAACTATTCTAAGACCATAGATTAGGTCTTATTAATCCCTTTTATTGTCAAGTCTACTGAAAAAAAAAGGACTGCAAATAAACATCCAGTCAAACACTCATGATTATACAGTCAGGAAAGAATGAATGTATGTATTACAAGTGAAATAAAGAAAGATCCTGGTCAATTAAAAAAACCAAAAAAAATATCAGCAGCGCCACTTTAGGCCCTGGTGGCTTAAAATGGAACTTTCGTCAACGTTTCCTGGCGGATTATACGGAAATTAGCGCTCTATCCGCAAAACGCACTCAAGCGTAGCCGAGTCGAACAGATCGTTGAACAAACATGGCCGCCGCCCGCGTTTCCTATCCAGAGATATAAGTCCGTGCTTTCATCGACGGCGTATAAACCTCCAGTCAGTACTTTGGCGGCAGTTAAACGTGCCAAGGCACGGGGCGGGGGCCGCCCCCCCCCCCCCCGAATATGCCCCATTTTTTTAATATATTTTTTTTTCCGTTTCCGACTTTTTCATCAATCCCGACTTTCATCCCTGATCACTAAATGTCGTCTGCTTGGTTCCAGGAGGTGATGGGGAGCCCAGGTTGACGCCAGGTGGCAGCACTCCAGACTCGCCCTTGTCCAACGTCGGTGTTTACACAGACGAGGACTACAAGGACGTCAGATATGACCTCTATGCACTCTCCGTAAGTAGTGTTAAAACTATATAGTCTACAATTGATTGTTATATTCTCGGTACTTTATTCTCTGTTTCATACTTTGATGCTAGTGTAAGAGTATGACAGGCATGGGTTGTGCGATGGTTTCAGAGTTGAGTGGATATCAAACAATATTTGTTCTTTAGATACTTCAATGTAAGAGTTTTGTCAATTCTAAGTTATAAGAGGAGAGCCATAAGAACGATGTTAACATTAAACTGTGAGCATTATATGAATACCAAGCTATAAGAGCTATCATTAAACTCAACTGTTAGACCTGTATGAATACACGATTTTAGAGCCGTATGGATAGAAAACTGCAAAATGTTATGTGCATATGAAGCTGTAAGAGTTATGTGAATAATAAATTACATGTATATCATGTAAGAGGTATGTGAGGCCTGGTTGTCTAACGTGTTCTTCCTTACTTTCCAGTGTCACACGGGAATCTTGGGCGGCGGTCATTACGTGTCTTACACAAAGAACCCTAATGACAAGTGGTACTGTTACAATGACAGTAGCTGCAAGGTAGGCATACCTGGCATTACTTGGTCTTTCAGAGAACCACTGCTACAACAGTTCAATGTCACAATGCATTCACTCTGAATTGGAGTAAAGTACCTCGAATTAAATCAGTATACACATACTACCTTAAAACAATTTTACTCTTATAGCGAGCTCATCAATAATGAAATTTAAAAGGAAACGAAATTGCAAATTGATAAGTAATCAAGGGAATAGACCAGAAAGATTATGCATACTAAATAATGATATTTTCCTAAGGTAGGGGGGGGGGGGTAATTCATCCAGGTTTTACCATTTTATTCATGCAAATGTATCTGCTAATAAGCTTTAGGCTTTACCGTAGATGTTATATCGGATGCGGATCTTGCATAGACAATTCAGAACCTTTCACCTAAGACCCAAGTCAATATTTTTGTGGTGAATTCTAGAATTTAAAAAGATTATGAATTCACTATACTACATTCCTTTCCTCGCCCTTTTTCAGGAGATTCAAAACATCGATACAGACTCTGCCTACATTTTATTCTACGAGCGGCAGCCGTTGGACTATAACAAGTTCATGCCTGACATTCGCGGCAAGGAGCCCGATACGACGGAGATAGATGACGAATTCGAGTCGGACTTTAAAAAGATGTGCGTCCTCCAATGAAACAGGGTGTCCTGCCCCACTGCGGGTGGGTACTCCACGGTCAGGACGCACATCGAGGTCAAGAGCAAATCGAAGCCTTACAAAGTATGAACTGGGAAACCTTAACACGACTGGATGTACACAGAAGCATCAGTTCCTCATTGTACTTTTGCAATTCCAGTTTGATCATCAATATAAAATGAAAGATAGATATCCCCGCCGGGTTGTTTTTTTAAGTGCAAAACTGTGTGAGGAGTACGACCCTACCTGCACTAATAGGGGACCTAGCATGTCACCCTGAGGCAATCCGCACTGACCGGTGCTCGGGACTAACTGTATCCACCATCGGCTACACAACTGAAAACCTCGGCCTGGATAGCGCACAGTATAAAAAGTTTGAGGACCGCAAAGAGGACCATCATGCACCATCTGAAAAAAAATTCATCAATCATACGGGCCGGCATCAATACCTTCTGTGACAATTCAAATATTAGCCCATATTTGACTACAGAGCACCAGAAGGACGTTGAGAGTGGTTGGAAATAGGAGAAATGCAGGTTACTCTCTGATTGGCCAGCTCGTGAATACGTTTGCGCTGTGTACAACAATGGTTGCCGTGAGACCTGTCGCCCACTTGTAGTAATACATGCTACAGCTAGATATAGGCCTCGGACACAGACACAGGCCACCGCCGCCTGTGTTATACATTAATGTCAGCGCTGTAGACGTCTGAAACTGCCTTTGGCCTCAAGAGGACTCACATCGAAAGCCCGCTTAGATCTCTGTCAGGCATACTGGCCTTTGATGTCTATAAAGGCTATTATTAGTTGTTCAGGCATGTGTCTGCCTTGCCACTCGCTGTCAGTCTGTTTGAACATTTAATTCCATGATGGATGGCTATTCCATGATGGATGGCTATTCCATGATGGGTGGATGGGTGGATATTCCATTGACTGATGAGCCAATGTTAGTCCCGGACACTGCGAAAAAAAAGCAAGGACAAACCCCGCTGCTTCGGTTGGTACGCGCTCGCAATAACTTCAGGGCTGCGGCAGCCGGTTCGCTTGAGTGGATTTATCTATGTAGTCAACAAGACCAATGTGATGTATTCTTTGCATGAAGCTGCAAAGTGCCAGCAGCCCTCAGCAGATGGCCTGGCTATACGTGTGGAACACGTTTGGATGGTGTGCAAAGAAGCCTACCATATTCTCTGCACCGATCTGCCAATTGGACACAATTACTATTCTTGCATATAGTGGCCAAAGTATTTAGTGTTAGCTGGTCAGTAGATAATCATTCACTGCATGTGTATGTATTTCATATCATCAGCGTAGAATGGAAATATATCTATGTACATTTCTGTTATATATAAATATATATATATATGTATATGCCTTTTGTTAATAATCAGGAAATCAGGTAGAAATGAGACCATTCAATAATGTGATATGTATTGGGGAGAATGAATGTACTTCAATAACTAGGTTCAAACTCGGCCAGCTATATGATGTAATACACGTAGAATCCATCATGATTCTTTCTGACTGCGTGTCTGGATCGGACACCAGTCATCCGCTATGGTCGCCCATGTAAATCCTCCTCTTACTCTACCCTTCAGACCGTAGCGAATGGAACAATGTCACATTTGTGAGAGTTATCTGTCCGTGTTGGTTGTGTACATGTACCTCTCTTCTCAAGACAAAGCTTGGTGCTTCGATCGTAGGATTCACTACTTAGCATCAGTGACTAAATGTATCTTGTTTCCCTTTCTGCACGTACCCTGTTGAAGTCTCTCCCTTTCTCCGTGACAAGGTGATGCTATATCGCTTTTCTGCCTTATGGCTATGGTCAAAGTGCTGAATTCTACCGGCAGATGGTGATCTGTCAGCTGACATGACATCACGATGTTGGAGATGTGGTGTGATACTATAGGGCAAGGGAAATGCCTAATGCAAGTAGCATACGGTGACGACCTGAGAGGAAAGTCTGGTATCACAACTTGATTTGGCAATATGACATACACATTTCTTTTTTAAACAGGGGAAATCTTTATTTTACAATTTCTGATGGAGAGACATTCTTTTGGGGTTTCCGAGCACAGCGTCGCCTCTTGTTTTATTGTGGTGATATTGTGTGAGTCTTGCTAATGGCCTCTAAGTGACCTTCATTTCTGGGAAAATGTCGTCTGCAGATTGAGATGGTCGACATCCAACGCACAGGTCGCTGTACACTCTTCTGAATCGAAACTGTCGTCTACTTCGTGAGCAGGTTCTTTGTTATTCACAGGGCATTTTGAAAGCCGGACCGCCATAATGTGATCAACAGGATTTCGCCGTCATCGTAAATTTGATCTAGATGTTTCATTCGGGCTCGTAGCCACCTTAACTGTGTGTCAATGCATCGTTTTATAAGTTTACAAGAAGGTTTGATGCTATTTGTATATAGTCGTCATCTTGTGTATCACATGTGAGCGCCACCACTCATGCCCCTATTGTTCTGTTACATAATACCTGCGCCGTGTTTAACCAGTTTTATTTGAGGCCAATGGCAATATATCGTCTCTAATTGAAAATGTGTTTTTAGACTCCTGCTGTCTAGTAATTTTTATCCACAGTTTGATTTAAGATGAGGGATTTCTTGTTTTCGATGTAGATTGCTCTCAATGCTGTCCAGTTCTTAATCATACAGTCTTGCCATCATAAAACATCATATGAAATTGACTGCTCAAACGTAAAAGCAAAAGAAGTCCCGCTGGAATTGGAACCTTCATTGTGGCGTTTCAGCAGTATGCTGCGTACGTAGAAGAAGGAAGACTTCTCTGCCAAGTTTTCGTTTGATTGAGGCACAGGTCTCAAACATTATAGCAGATAAGGTGATGTAGTGTAGTTTGCTCTAGTTTACCCACATATTTATTGTTTTGTGGTTAGTCTTGGATCGTCCTAACCTGTGATTTCTCTCCGAACCTCAGATATACCTCAGTTCCCATCTATGATTTTGGTTCTACCCTGCCCCTGGCAGGTCTCTTAAAAACGAATTTTTGTTGAATGGCTGCTCTAGAATGCGTGACATTGTATCATAATCCTGATTCGCTCTAAGTTGTATTATATTTTAGCGTTTATTTCTGTTGGCATTTGTTGATATCTCAAGCATCGATTAACCCTCCCCCATTTGTTAATATGTTCATCCCACTGCAATGATATATGCGCTCATCTCGGTATTTACCGTTTCTAGTCGCTCTGATATCAAAGCCTAACTTAGTTAAGGTTGAGAGCTCGGCGTTGTTTCCGGATCCTCGCTATTTAATGTCTCTGTAGACCAAACTGAGTTACATTGTGGTTTGTCTACTCAGTTGTAGATAGTCTTAAGGCAGATTCTCACTATTGTCTGGAAATGAAAATACGACCAGGCTCCCCACCTATCGCCTTTATGTGATTATTTACTTGTGTAGTTTCATGAAGTTATGTTCGGGAATGGAAGGGAGAGAACATAATAAGATGGGGTACCTTGATTTCATGAATGTCCTAGAAATCAATATAAAAACAGGACCTATTTGGTCAGCTGCAGTTAGACTTATTACCACATTGTTAATGAAAACAAGCACCGCCGTGATATCTTAAGCTGTATGGCCTCGCCCACCACAGTGTTGAAGACGCTTCAGTTGGTTTTAATTGTGTTGATTTGGGATGGTTAGTGTTGTTACTACTGTTGGCACTGTGTTAGGTTTGTTATGGTGGTAGGAGAGTCCCCATGAGGCATGCAGGTCAAGGTCACACCACAGTCAAATAGGAGTCAAACAAAACGTGATGGCCATTGATATTGCCCCTATTTCCTACTTTTGAAGAAAGTTGTTCTTTGAGAAAATAGCCATTCTATGCATATATACGTGGCATAGAAAGTCGACCTTTTAACAACACAATGCGTTTTTATGCAGCATTTGGCTGTCTTTTGAGGGAGGCTTGTATATAGATGATGGCCCAACCTCATTAAGCACAGTCCCGACAATCACCCTTATTCGTCTGAACCACACTCCTTGCAAGCCACACTTTTTTGGTTTGGATAGTCTTCGACTATCTAAACTGCATTACTCAGCGTTGGTATTCCACACCTACTCGGAGTTCACCGTCTCTTTCCTCCAAACTTACACAACTGTTGCAGAGTAGAGTGCTGGCAGAGTACTGTGTAGACAAGTGTTTTTCTGGACTTGCAGGCACAGCCTACATCAGGGGGAATAAGCTTTGATTTTGGTGGGTCTGAAGTGCTCACACTTGTATCCCTAGTCAGATGTAGCTGGCGCCTTACATATGGTTCACCAGACTGTCCCAGATAGAGATAGTCTTCTGTACGTTTGTGTCTTACACGTCATGTTGCTTGATTAAGCTTAAAATTAAGATGTTCATGATGAGATACTATTTTTTTCCATGACCATGCTGAAGGATAGATATGTAAAAGGGGAAATGCATTTCAATTTTACTTAATTTTTGTATTCGGGTAAGGCAGAGAGTATGATCATTACATTTTGTAATTAAATATCTCTCTTTATATATCTAAATATCTATATATATATATATGTATGAAGATGTGTATATTGATATGCAAAGGCATTTTGAGAATGTCTGTGTGTAGGGAGCTTCTTGCACTTTGCTCTGTACCAATATCTATACAGTGTCATATAGTGATAGCATATCTTAGAGGCTAGACCAGTGGATCTACTTATTCCATGTTGTTCCCAAAGAAAAAGATAGCTTAGGTTTCATACACGGGACTCCATTGATGCATGGTCATTTAAAAGACAACATCCTCTCAAAGGTTTTAGAAGTCCATAGTAAAAAATAAAACATGGGACAGTTGTTCTGGCAATGAAAAGGTTACATTAATCGTGAATGTGAGTCGCAAGCACACGCTTGCCAAAAAATCGTGTAGTTATATGTAGTAATGTCATTCCATTCTCCCCTGTGGTAATTCAGAACCAAAACTATTTCAGCTGACCCAGTTAGGAAAGAGAAGAGACAAATATGAATTATTGTACGTGATATTGCTTTAACCGGATGTTAGCCAACGAAAATTAAACTAGAAATTGAATAGACGTGGGTTTCTTCGCAAATATCAAGACTTTGATCCATCTCTTCTACTGACTTTAGGTGTGAATAGGCTTTTAAGACGAGAGGGTTCGATAACACTCATTTTGATTTCTACAACACACAACCTGGTATGGCTTTGCAGGTTTCCAGCTATAAAAGTAAGGGCAACATCGCGTCGCTTCACCGCCTCTGTTATCTGGTGAATTTAGAGTATTACATGAATCGATAGGTCACGATTTGTTTTGCATTTTGTAAGCAAGATTAATCTTGCATTCCCGAATGATATTTTTAAAGAGCCAATTTGAACAGTGTCCATGTTCTTGTTAGATGTCTGTTAACCATCGCCTGCTGTTTTGTTGTTAGTAATATTGAATCGTGCTGTTGGTTCTTCCTGTAAAACTGTTTGTACTCATCGCAGACTGTTATATGATTTTGTTCTCTGTAAGTTTCGCCCTGCGAGTGTAATAAGTCAGGAAGCCTGGTATCACTCTCTCACCTTCCTAATTGTGATATATATGCATTCACAAAGAGAACAATGAGGATTTTGCAAAGAAAGAAAGTGCGTTTACTTGTTTTTCTTTATTTCATCAGTAATACTATAGTCTTTATCAACGTATTGTTTTATCAAAGAGCACGTCTATAGGTTGAAAATAATAAGCTACGTGCAGGCCTGTCACTGGCCCCATATTTCCCCATATTTCCCCAATTTTTGAGCTTGCCCTATATTTACCTATATTTTTGCAATTTTGCCCTATATGCCCTATATTTTGAAATTATCATTGAAAAAAAAATTATCATGTAGTGCAGAAATCTTGCATTACAATTTTTATGATACACTCCTATCCATCACTTCAGGGCAAATAATCCTCCTACTAAATAAAATTTTTCTGACTGAAATTGTAGACTATCTATCATAACATAGATACTACTATCATAAACATAGACGAAATCTCTAGTTAATTTCAGAGGCATACCCAGGATTTTTTCTGGAGGACAGGGACACATCTCTGAAGATTGGCAGGGGTCCAGAATTAGAATGTGGAAACATTGTGATTTTTTTAGATCATATAAGCAGTTCCTGGATTTTCTTTGGAGGGGGGTTACACATCTTAAGTTATCTGTGAATATTTGCAGAGGTCTATCTACAAAGCCCCTTCTAGGGGGTCCAGGGGGCAAAGCCCCCAGAAGAACTTGAATAATATGCATTATACGGTCTGTATCCAGGGACAGGGGCTACACATCTTGAGTTATCTGGGAATATTGCCAGGGGTCTATAAATTATAGAAGCTGTCCCCAGGATTTGGTTTCAGGGATGGGGGTTACACATCTTAGACTATCTGGGAGGGTCTAGTAGCAAGGCCACTCCTGGGGGTCCAGGAGGCAAAACCCTCAGAAAAACTTAGATTATGTACAATCTGTGTGCAATATTTTGTTTCAGGGATGGGGGTTACAAATCTTAGGCTACCTGGAAAAATTGCTAGGGTTCTAGCAGCAAAGGCCCTCACGAGGGTCCAGGGGGTGAAAGAACTTGGGTTGTAAACATTTTACAAGCTGTCCCTAGGATTTTGTTTCAGGGAGGGGGATACATATCTTAAGACATCTGGGAATAGTGCCAGAGATCTAGCAGTAAAGCCCCTCCAGGAGGATCAGGGGGCATAACCCCCATGATCACTTTGATTTGTAAAGCTGTACCCAGGTGGGTGGGGGGGGGGGGGGGGTTGCACACCTTAGCTTATCTGGAAATATTGGCAGGCATTGAGCAGGAAAGCTCAAGCATGACAAAAGCAACTGGGGTGGGGAATTAGCTAAGTGGTAAAGAGCACTGGACTTGTAATACCAAGGTTGTCAGACTTTGTTAATTCAGGTCCCACTGCAGCCACCTTTCTCCTTCACCCCCAGCAGTTGTAGATTTACTGCTATATCAAAGGCCAATACTTCTCATACCATGTCTAGCTGGTGTGGGAAGTAAAAGAAATCTCACCTCGGTAAATGTGTAGGGGTGAGGTTTCTACCTAGATTCATTTCATAGATTCGGTCACCACCCTTGTGGTGTAAAAGAACCTTGAGAAAGTCTGGTGAGAACCTGCAATGGTTAACTGGACGGAAGATCGGCCTATGCCGAGCCCGGATGAACATCTGTATGTTACTGACCCTAATAAAATGCATTAAAAAAAAAAAAATCAAACCAACCAACCAACAGTCCACTGGGGTCCAGATGGCAACGCCCCTGAAAACATTTGGATTTCATAGATTATACAAACTGTCCCCCGGGTTTTTGTTTCAGGGAGTGGGAGATATGTACCTGACACTACCTGGGAAAATAGCCAGGGGTCTAGTGATATAGCCCCTCCTGAGGGCACTTGGTAGTCCCTGAGAGAACTTGGACATTAAAGACTACACAAGCTGTATCCAGGGATTTATTTCCACGAGTGAAGTTACACCCCTTATGTTATCTGAGAATATTACCAGGGGTCCAGCAGTAGAGCCCTCATGAGGGTCAAGGGGCCTAAGCCCCTGGGATCATAAATTTGGATTTTATACTTATCAGAGATGGCACTTTTCGTATTCTCCAAGGAAATCCTTGTATTGAATTTCAGTTAATGAAATTGATTTTTCTTGTGTAAAAGACAAAGGGAAAGAAATTTGGCCTCATTCACACCAATAAACAGTGGTGCAAACCTCCCCATAACCCCAGCCCTATTCCAGGGCCAATAATGATGTATTTTCCATATTTTCTCAGTTCTCTGAGGCAGTAAATTCCTCATGAAAATAATTTCTCTATTCTTTTTTCATAACCCCGACTGACATCCTTGACTTGAAAGAGCTGAACCCTAGCAAAACACATTTGGGGGTCATAACTTATACATTATACAAGCTGTTCCCAGGATTTTGTTTCAGGGAGGGGGGGGGGGGGGGCTACATACCTAAGACTACCTAGCAAGCTTTTTGAGGCAAACCCCTTAGAAGGACTTACACATCTGTATCCAGTCAGGAAGGCAAAACACCCCAGAGAGCTTGGCATTTAGAGTCATTTTAGGTGACAAACAGTAAAATCCTGCTTCTGGGACACCTCACTTAAGGTCACACTTTGCTTAAAGGGACACTTTGCTCGGAACAGAAGTTGCTATTTTGTTTACTTTAACCGCACTTAAGGGGTGACGAGCCTCCTGTGCCCCCCCTGGCACCTGGGTACGCCCCCGATTGTTACAGTACTCTGGTTTAAAAGAACTATATTTTCAGCATCAGCCCCATATTTGCCCTATATTAGCCCTATATTTTCACTTTTCCTGCCCTATATGTAGCCCTATATTCCATCAAAAGGGCAGTGGCAGGCCTGTACGTGCAACCAACGTTAAAAGACTCGAAAGATAATTTTTAGACAACATACACAAATATCTGGTTGACACCTTTTTAGATATGTGAACAGTTTACCATGTCCATCACCCATATATAAAGTTTAGCAATTAATTCATAAGATTTGGTGGCAGCTAACTCCCTATTTTAAGCTTTATGCCTGATTCTCCTGATAATAGGTGAGATGGAGAGTTAACTCAATGAGCAAAGACTACTTATCACAAGACCAAAGGCTCCAGTCCCACAGTAGCTGCCTTCCTTCATCATCTCTAGCAATAGTAGACTTACTGCTATATCAAAGACCCGTTCTTATACCATGTCTTCAAGGTATGGCAAGTAAAAGTGCGCACTTCAATAAACGTGTAGGACTTGGATTTCTACCTGAGATCGTCTAAGAATCAGTCACCACCCGTGGAGTGTAAATCCAGTGCGAAAAGCTGAACCTTGAGATAACATATGTATAGGGTACATAGGTGCCTGTTATCCTAGCAGTTTGTTGGTCCTTTTTTGGAAGCCAATTGCCACCAAAATACTGCTAGGAGAGTGGGTGAATTCGAGCATGACCTGTGAAGATGGCGCCACGAGTTCAGGGGTCAGTTTGTGACCAGGGCCTGTTGAGATCTATTGTAAACTGCACCCACCACCTGGTATTTGATTTGGCATCTTTGGCATCAGAGACAGAATAGCAGGACACAGGTAACAATTCCACTGACCTATACCCTCAGGGTCCCCTGGGATGTTAAACGAACATACAGTTAGAAGGGAGATAAGTAGATGTATACCATCCAGGAAGGGGGATGAGTGCACAGATAGCACTGAGGAAAGCAGATTGAGTAGGTAGTTTTAAAATATCTTTACTCACATGGAATATCATACATAAGAATACTTGATCTGTTTTCACTGTTCCACTCAAATGCTAAGCTCTTTCTTTTAAATGGGTAGAACCTGGTGATTCTCCTATAGGGTCTCTGACGTAGTGACCGGCATCTATGTGTAGATTAGCTCGAGGATAAGCACTCAAACCACTACCTATGCAGTTGCAGATAGATGTAATGCATACCATTAGACCAAGATCAACTACGAACTACAGTTCGTTGTCCACTATTTCGGATGCACTCTATACCAAGTTCCCCACTGTATTGGAATTTAACTTCAATTATAATTCAATACTCTAAGTACTATTGCATACAGTTATCATAAAACTTCAAGGTGGCAACTGCGGACACTTGCAAAATTTGACTTTGAGGTTTCCATCCCTTTAGAAGATTCCTTTTTAGAGCGTGCTTGCACGCGCTAAATACATCATCTATATATATCATAACCTATTAGGTAAGAAAGTTAGCTAGCCAATCTAGTAGTAATGCCATATACTTACTGTAATCAAGCCAAGTACGACTTGCTGGGCCAAATTGAAAACAGGCAGATTGCCTTATTTTGCTCAGCCTAAATAAACTGATATAAAAAAAATCTAGAGGTTAGAGTCTGGGTTAGAGTCAGAGTTAGAGTGGTCACATTGAACTTTCAGTGTGCTTCCAGAAAACTATCCCTTTACTATCTGCATGCTGTTCACTGTGATAGTGAGAACAGAGAAGGGAGCCAGTGTCTCAGGTTCTTAGAGGTGTGCCCAGCTGACCATGACCAATCGCTCAAGACCGATATACCTCATTGACCCACTGTTGCTTGATATGTTTTGATTCTAGACTCAGGCAGTTAGAGAAATGACAAGTTGACTGGGTGCAGGTGGGTTACAGAAAACTATCCATAGGCTAAATCTGACTCAAACCTTCAAACCTTATAACAGCACGCTCATTCATCTGTGATGAACATACTTTTGACTTCTATTTGTCAATAGGGATTGTGCTCCAACGGGCTGGTGGTTACAGTAATTGGTGCAGTGGGCAAACTAGCAGCAAATGGTATGTTCATCATTGATGAATGAGCGTGCAATTTTAAATAAATAATAACTAAATGGTTTGGGTTTACATCCAGTTTAGGATCGTTTTCCGTAACCCACTTGCACCCAGTCAAATTGTCATTTCTCTAACTGCCTGAGTCTCGGATCAACACATACCAAGCAACAGTGGCTCAATGAGGTATTTCAGTCTTGAGTGATTGGTCATGGTCAGCTGGGCATGCCTCTATTAAGACCCTCAAACATTGGCACCCTGCTCGTTATCCAATAGCACCGCAAACACCACACAGATAGTGAAGGGATAGATTTTTCTCAGCACGCTGAAAGTGTATGTGACCACTCTAACCTTTTATATGCAACATATACAGCGCATGCGAGCACGCTCTTAAAAGGGCCAAACACTCAACAGTGGCTGTTTACTGAATCTAATTTAGGCCCCGCACCCAGCAACAACGATTCTGGTCCGACAGGCCTTGCGATTGTCTTCCCGATTGAAATCCAAAATTTGTTCATTGGCCTTAGCGTTAGGCATTTCTAATCGTTGTGTATCGGAAGGTCTATCATGCTGCATTTGTGGGTACAAGGCATCAGCTTTATAGTGTCATATATACACGTTGCCATAGGCGGACACACGAATCTTTCAGCATATATCTTAATCGATACTTTAAAAAAAAAATCTAAATCTTATTATAATCCAAAGACATTTTCCTTACTAATGTCTTATTTTTGCTGCTTTAGAGTGCAGTCAAGGAGAGTTACGTCCTAAATTTGACAAAAAATCATCATTAAATAAAATTATACATCGAAACACCAATCGTCCTGAAAGGCTTAATAAGGAATATTCCCAAATACCGCTCCATTTCTCTGTTATTGTATGTCAGAAACTGCGTACAGATAATACGACACTTCCACGTAGATAAGGGTTGTGGTATAGATACATCATTCATATCAGAAATTTCTACTTATTTTACTTATTCTGGTTGCTGTTACTCCGATGTTGATATAAAAGATTATCAGCACAGTATAATGTATCCACAGACAATGCATCTAAACAAGAGTTAACACTTTTCAAGAGCTAAGTGTGCATTTAAAAGATAGAAATATTGGCCTTTAAAGACTCAGTTAGCAGGTGGACACATTTAAAACTCAATAGACCTATTTACAAGCAGGGGAGAGGCCAACAGAAAGTGTTGGGACTAAAGGTAATCTAATGGTCAGTCATCCATGAATAGAAAACGGCCTGTACTGATCCTTTTTAGAATCCAGAGTATATTTATCTACCTGTAGGCGATTTCAAGTGGCAATCAACAATGCCCTTCATGGATCAGCGCACACAGAATCTGAGCTGTCTGCATGCTCCCTGGCCATGTGGAGGACAAACCTCTATTCCTATGAACACCAATAAAGTAAGTCAAGTCTGTTTGTGTGTAAATATGCTGAATAAAATATCCACTCATAAACCTGCTGCCTCCCCCCTCCGATTATGAGATGTAGGAAAAATACATGAATAGCACATCAAATATACATTTCACCTAAGTAATGACACTTCCTTGCAAGTACGCAACTGTCAGTGCCACTTATGGAGGTGGTAAATGTTACACCAATGCTGAATGTAAATCAATATTGACTAAACATCTGTTTGAGTATGCTTATTTCACCACAAATCCCCCCTTTTAACAAATACTCGAATATCTCTGTAAATATAGAACCTGCCTAGAAAATTCCATTTCCTAGTACCTGCTTTTTATTCTCTTTCAAATGAGGTATATCATATTCTGATTCAACCAGTTCAAGTGGTAGAAATATGTCCGTAAAGGAGTTCTTAAAAATGGACCTGTGACTCAAAAAGTCCCCCCCCCCCCCCCAATAAAAACCCTGAAATTTCTTTTTTTCTAAAAATCCATGTCATGTACTAAAAATCAATACTGTCAGACATAGTCAATATGAGAGTCAAAATGAGAGTCAATGAGCTATTACCAAGATTGTTAAACAATGATGATTTTGAGTGAACCATAGATCAAAAGATTAGGTGATTTATGATCAAGAGATCATTGTGAGTGCAGGCATCTTTCTAGGAATGAGTGATTGTAACTGTCTTGTACTTCTGTCATTTTGTAAATGTCCTTCTTCATGTGACCCCATTATGGAAGGTTGCACGTTATGCGTTGCGAATAATGTAGTCGTTAAAATGTTTTCCGAAAAAAAATTAGTATGGTCATAAAACCTTCTGTCCAAAACAAAAATCACATTCCTATCTGTACTTAGTGAGCTATAAAAACCAAAAATGTGGTCAGGTCGCCTAGTGACTCTACAAGCAGTGTCCTACAGTAGGCTATGACCATAACCTAAAGACCAACCACCCACCTGCTTATAAGATTTACGTTGAATCTATTTCAATTTTTAAAGATCTATGCTGATGCAAAACATTGATTAGGATCTGTAAGAACCAAAATAAAAACAAAACACAGTAGGATTATATACAGAATGTCTTTTAACCGTAACAGTTGAGGGGTACAGGTAATTATACACATGGCACTGCGTTTGAAGCACAATAAAACATGAATCGTAGTGCATGACGAGCATGTGTCTGGGCAGTAAACAATGAACCCCTAACCGCGGGGCAGGCCGGCAAGTCTTCAATCATCCCAGAGCAGGCGATTTGGGCCCAGAATAACATTACCATAACTTAAAATGGTCCTGGGTATGTCCTTTAATAATTTCCCTGGGGTAAAGCCTTGCATTTCTTGGAAATGAACGTCATTAACCTCGGTAAAATCATATCCAAATATTTAGGATATTATTTCTGACAGCAAACAAGGGCAGAATTAGGTATAGTTATCTTCATGCCCAGTATCTAACTCAAAGTTGTAAGGTCAAGAATATTATCATCCTGGGTTCATTCACGAAGTTTCAGCAGCCCGATGTATTAAGCATCTTCAAAACACTTTTAGTACATGCCAAGATATACTCAATCAGACGTCATACTGAAGTACAGTATCTCACAGCCTGATGTTATACTTCTACAGACAGACAGAGATCTGCTGCTACTCAACACTTAGGGTCTACAATGGCAGCTGCAGCAATTTTCTTGCTGTAGCCAGTCACCACTAACAAATCTGTCACCGATGTAATTACATAAACGTGGCGTTCCAGTAGATGTACATTTCTGATAAAATCAATGATTTCAAATCTGTCATTACTTTGGTTTTCCCAATCGCATATTGACACTAGTGTCATTTACAATACAGACATGACCGTATAGCATTCTTTCGACGCAAACTGTGAGGAATAAACCGATGACTGCACCTTACGGATTGGTCCAACAAGCTGGAACATACACGCGCGCACGCACACACACGTACATAAAGTGAAGATGAAGGTGTTATAATACGTACAGACAGCAATCTAATTAATTTCACTTTTTAATCTTGAACCCATGACCAGTATATGAATTACGGCAACATATCTGGGCTCAGTAACGGCGTCTGCCTTCACAAAAAAAAAAGAGAAACAAAAAGAAAACCCATGAGCAGAGGAAATCGTTCATACAATTCACTCTTTAAGATTTTTCTCCTGCTGTTGTGTTCTTTTACCTTTTCAATCACCTTGCAATTTTACAGCAGAGTCAAATAACCCCCGTATAACTAACCACTTTTGTTTACTATATGGATAAATGAACAATGACATATGATGTTAATGAACACTTTGGAAATAAATAAAATATACCATTATTCACAATATACAATTATCTACAAATGATTTTTAGGATGAAGAAAGAAAAAGAACCACGAGTACTAAGGAACTCATGAAGATGTTTAAAAGACAAGACGTCGGTGTATAATCTAAACGATAAAAGGTAAAATATTAGTCCAGGCTTGTCCCAATCGTTTTTTCCTGTGGCTGTACTGTGCACGAACTATATCAACCTTAGATATTGTACGTTCTATGATAAAATCATGTTTTGGTCGCTTGGGTTTAGGTCCGTGGTAATTTTGAGATTTAACACAAGGATACAAAAAGTAGGCAGGTCAAATTCCATTGACCGCCAAGCTGTACAATTACTGCGAACAAGTAATAGAATTGTACGACTTTCGTTACAAAAGCTTCATTTGTGCCTAACTTTGTAATAAAGAAGCCAAAATTGAACATAATCGAAAGCACCACACAAAGACACAATGTGTCTAATAATACTAATCAGAAGAACGACAATAACACTGAAAGTATTGGCATACATGTGTCTATCTCATTTGAATATAATTGGAATTATAAGCAAGCATTTTTTATGATGGTGAAGCTACTATATTGTTGGCACCGCTTAATCGAAAGCAACACGGATTTTTCAATCAGGTAGAACTATCTTAGAGTAACTTCACGCCGCCTACAGCATAGGCAACAATTTCATGACAGTTTATCCTGGTTATACTTTACATTGCTGCAGGAACAACCTACATTTCTATAAAATTCTCTATCCAATGGTTAGATAAATCTTATAAACTTTTTAATTTACTAGGAGAAATATGAGGTTCTGTACGTCTTTTTGGATTGGGATAGTTTGCCATTTTAGGCAGAATCTAGATAAACATTGACTATAGTTTGACTGCTAGTCAAGAAAGATGGGGTTTGGAACCCTTGTCGTCAGTATAATGAAATAAGGTACATAGCATAAGAGTCAACCCAATTAGATGTCCATGCAATGCCAGCATTGCACCAGCAGTAGGAGTGCGGGTGTGACTTGGACTCTTAGTGAAATACCATTTTGTTTGACCTGATATCCGTTCTATACGACTACAGCATAGAAAACCTAGCGGAGAGCTCATACACAGTATACACATCCAATGACAACTGTGATGCTCCGTAAGTCTTGTCAACGGCGCAAAATTCTTAAATGGAAACCATAATTTCTGCTGTTTTTCCACTCCTAACAGCTTTCTTTTTGTATCTATCTGAACACCTACCATCTTCGTGAATTGTTTTGCAGTAGTTCAAACACGGAAATTGAGGATTAAAGAGTTGCAGTCGTAGCAGACGACTTTCGTACATCGCTAACCAGTAGAGTAGCTACGGAAAGAACAAACAGTGAAAATGTTGCGACACGTTTCTGTAATACGTCATACAACGCCAAGTGACAAAACTGTGCGAAATGCTATCTCCACCTTTAGTATATATGCGAGATATATAACTCCATCTGAAGTAATTCCTATACAGATTTAACTACGATTCAGAAATCATTAGATAAAGTAATAAACCTAGAATTAATAAAGGTTTAGAATACGAGGCGTGAGCACTTCTGAAAAAAAAAATAAATAAATAAAAAATTAATAAAGGAGCAATTAGACACCAAATTGATCTCCATCTTTCGTTAATAGAACGCCATACTTAATGGACTGTGATATATGTTAATTCTGCGGTCGGTAATACTTCAGTAAAGAGGTCCCAGCGTGGCTAGGAGCAGAAGCTTCTAAAACATCAGATGATATGCAACGGTAACACAGTCCTGTTTGATAATGCACCCATATCACTTCAATCCGTTCTCTTTTATGAGAACCAATCGTGTACAAATCTCTTGAAATCTGTTTCCCCTTTCTATTCGGTGATCACTGATTATTCATAAACTGACGCTGCGCTCTTGCATATCGAAATATAAGCTGCTGGCCTGATATAGAATGGCAAAATAATTGTCTTATGGAACTATTGCAAACCTATTTAATCTATGTGGGCAAGCGTCATCTTGCTGATGAGTGGTAGGTAACATGGTCACAATAACTTACAAAACATGTACAAAAGCTACAGGCTGAGTGAGGCTCTGGGCATGCTCGTGGTGTCCGCGGCATCGACAGTTAAAGGGTGAACAGAAAACACAACTTTAGACACACGGCCTTCCAAACCGGACAGGTAACAGGGTGAGTTCTACTTACAGGTGCCCAAACAGGCAATGTCCAATTACAAAAAGATTGTAGATCTGTCCAGTTTTACAGTGACGATATGGTAATTTCCTTGTCACCGACAAGTTTGTTAATTTTTGATAGATCATATTTGATTAGCCTTCCATGAATTGTGTGCCTTAATTGTGCAGAATACCCAGCCTGCACAAAACAGCATTTGATGTGCTTGGATAGCCGCGACCACTCTGTCAGCTCAACACACTACTGGGCCCTGGGCTTGAGCACGCTGCATGAACTGATTAGGACACAGCACTTAAACCTGTGAGGTGACTCAGAAGACCGTGGGCCACGTCATACCACTTAACACCAGCCCCTGGAGGCCAAGTCTCGCTCAATTTTCGTCAAGCCTCAGCTCTGTCACATGGTGCCGGGTCCGATTTAAGCCTTTCTATGATAGGATGTATAGTCAAGATATTCCCTCTAAACCGTTTAGACTGGTCTTCTAAATAAATGACAAGGAGTCAGTTAATGGCGGTTTTTAAATATCCAACATGTGTCGGTGCCAGTGCACCTTCATCAGGGATTGGTTTCTATGAAAGATCAATAGAACATTAAAAACTTCTGCACAATAAGGATAAAAGTACTTCCAATAATAGACCAACAGAAATTTCCATCGCTTATGGGACTTATCACCCAAATCACAGGGGAGCCAATCGTTACAGTGAGTGTTCCACAAACCAGGCGATACCCCAGACTGGTGCCTGTAAGGGGGTAGCCGGCACACTGGGCATGCTGCCGCCAATGATCTGGCCGGTGGGACACCGTGGCCTCTATCCCCAGCAGTGCCTGGTGATGTGCTGGAAGTGCTCTGACTACTAGTTCCCTTCTAGCTGGCCGGTAGCACGGCGCCGGGCAGGTGGGCAGGACTGGCGCCATGTTAAAGGCATGTTTGTGGAACACCCACTTAACACAGGCCCACCGCCACGGCCCATTGGAGAATGGAACCTTAACAAGTAATATGAAAACGAGAAGCATTAAATTGATATATAATTGCAAGAAACGCAACGTGCAACAGAAAGCTATCGTTCCTAAGGCCAATTCTTTATAACTGATTAGAACTTATCTGGAACCAGTTAATTTAGGACCTTAGCACAGAGTGACACTTTGGGTAGTATCTCATCATATGTTATCAATGAGCTTCTACGAGTTCTTAAATTTACATGATGCATTTTCATAGGCCTCCAATCCCTTTTATCCAAAATGAGCAGTCAAGTGGTCAACCTTAACCTGACGATACCCACGGTCTTTGTATACTCCGAGGCGAGGCTATTCAGAATCACTTGTTGGATGAAGAAAACAAAGGATTTCTGGGCACGCCCACCAGATACGATCAATCTAGGGCAGCTTCACCTACAATGGACATGCTTTGCAAGCAGGATGTGGCCTATACGTGCTAGAGCAGCCTATAACGACTAGCGCACTGGATGTGGAGGTGACTGGGTGCTATGGTCAGTGACCAGGTCCCAGCGCGTGTGTGTTGTGGCTGACAGCAGAGGGAGAGAGACGCGGAGTGGAACTGGTGTGTACAGACTGGGTCTCCTGCTGCTCTGTGTAACGACCGTCTACGTCCCACAGGAGTTTACGACAATGTGTATTTATGAAACAGCCCCAATGTCCTCCCATTCACTTTACACTGGTATTCTGTAAAGATACACGGATAAGCCTTACTTTATTGCATTCCAGGCTCACTTTGGGTATTTTCTTTTTATGGAAGCCAAAATGGTTGCTGCAAAAATGTGTCTTGAAAGCACATAGTGCCTCACTCCGAAGTAGCAAAAAAGTGGCCTCTTGTGTGCCTGACGTGTTGGTAAGTGGCATATATTAGGTGAAAGTATTCCCTACAGACGATGCTCAGCGCTGGCTGACCCTTATTTCTCTGTCAGGGAGAGCTGCAGTATCCGCTGCAGTTCGTCGTCTTCTTGCCGGCGACGCGCTAGGTCCGCCTCCAGTTGCTGCTTGGAGAGCTCCATGACGAGGCGGAACTGTTCGTCCTCGTCCTGCTCCGGTCGCTCCTCCACCGGCGCCGGCTCAGGCCCCACGGTGCTGGGGAAACGCATGCTCTCCTCCAGCGCCCTGCAACACACCAAGACACGTACTAAAAAGGTACATACGTGAAGACGCAAAAGTTATCGCAGACCTAAGGAAAAGACTAAATTAGCAGTAAACCCCTGCAAAGGAAAGATGGTAAATAAAGCAACCGCAGAATAAAAAAACTTAAATCTGATTTAGAAAACGTGGCTAATAACAAACAAAAAAAACCCAAAAAAACAACAACTTAAATCTGGTATACGGAATAATGGTGACCACTAAAACCCGAACTAAATGAATAATACAACACCAATGTGAATCACTGGCGTGCCTACACGCAGTAAACTAAAGGCCTGTGTAATGAAATGCAGTAAGCATAATCTGTCAGCCACAAATGGCTGCTATTATAGTCAGTAAGAATCTCTTTACCAGTCAAGATGTAATATGACTGGCCAGAGGGAAGACAGGCATGCGAGCCTAAAATGGTTCCAGTATAAATAAAGGAATGGAAAATAACCCCAAAAAAACCCACGTCACTTCTCTTCTCTTCAACCACGTATAGCTCCCATTCATTTCAGAATTACTCGTCTTTCCTAGCTTTGGGAACTTTTATAATTCTATGTCAATTTATATGTCCAAGGACAATTTCAGTGCCGTATTTATGTTTTCTATGATATTAAATTTGCAGTAAAAATTATGTAGCTTCAGCAGTGAACTGGCCTCCATAAGCGGGTGGAGGGGGTTATAACATACTGGACATGACATCGTTTTCGTCCACATCGATACTAGTAGAGGTCGGTCAGTTTCATGTGGTTGAGAAGTGAAGAGAGGGGTTTGGACGAATAAATATTTATCCTACCCCTAATATAAAATCCCATAGGCTTAGCATTGACTTTCCGTATGCGCCCGTATGTCGCATACGGATAAAAAATCGCTCCTAGGAGCGTACAAAAAATGGACCAATCAGGGATCAGCAGCTGAAAGTAGTTCCAAGCGCCTTCAGAGCAGCAAGGAGAGCTATATGGAGGACTTCAGAAGATTTTTATCATATTTTTTGTTATCATCCTCACATAAAAATATCATTCACAGGGGGTAGGATAAAATCAAAACCTTATTCGTTTTAATCTGGGCTCCCGTATGTGACTCCTGGAGTTTTGGCTCTGGATATCACTCGGCTCCGCCTCGTGATATCACTACGCCAAACTCCAGTCGTCGCATACGGGAGCCCAGATTAAAACTCATCCGGTTTTACGATAGTATCTTAAGAGTTACCCTTTTAATGATTTATCAACACCCCTCGGTGTTCTATATCTAAAATGACGTAGAAAGTCTGATGTTTATTTCTTCATTAAATACGTGCTGCTCACAACGCTTGGACAACAATGGGCACTATAAGTCAGCTTTCAGCCGCCCCTCTTTACTTTACCTGTCATATGGACAAACTACAAATAAAGAACTTACAGTGATTAGATCGTGGGATAAATTAACCAACTTCTCAGGTTGGATCAATGATCCTTGAGGGTGACCTACTGACCTCTGCAGTTGCCGCTCCTCCTCGGCCTGGATGGCGCTCGGTGACCTTCCACCAGGCGGACCCGCTTTGTTCAGCGCCTCCCAGAATGTCACCTGCAGCAAAACGTAAACACCACAACCATGAGGCTCGTTCACCGAACACAGGCGGCAAACACTCAGTCTGACGACAGATGGCACAGTGATTATATATATACATTGGTACAATAATTGAATCTTTTTATATATCAGCCAGCAATAACTTTGTGTATTCAAATTACAGACCAACGAAGGTCACATATTCAAATAAAAGATACCATTAGTCTGCATACAAACAATCGGAGAAACTCTTCGAAGAATTACTTGATGAATAGTTCTTACAGAAGTTTTATCCAAGTTTTAAAATTAAACTACATAACAAATGAGTTTGTCTCGAGTGATAGCGCCTATCGGCCTTGTCAGCTGATCTCTTCATTCAAAGTACATCGAGCGCTGCAGGACATACATGGACATCATGTGACACTGCGCCATCGGGCCAGCGACTGATCCCGTTACTGGCTATCAGTGAAAAGAAGAGACTAGCAAAAAAATTCCTAATTGTGTACTTTCATTCATAAAATGTAAGATATAAGTAATTAACACCAAATCCTAACTAATATTACTAGGAATATAAGAATATGTATGGTATAAAGACCATTAATCATAATTAGGAAGAACAGAAAGGTCATAATTACTGTATCACATAGATTAAAATTGCTATATTACCTAAGTTATAATTACTATATCACATTGTTCGAACTGCTACAAGTGCAACACCAATATATTTGCAGTACCGCATATAGATGTAGTGCACGATGGTAAGTTCTAGAATTAATTGATATCAATGCGTATATTTCTAACATGATATATTCAATATTGCGCATCTAATCGAATACAGACTAGATTCTAAAACTTGTTAATAGCGAACAAAAGACACCGAAAACCAGCGAAGAATGAGGTTTTCTAATGAAGCAGAGGATTCAATCGAAGCTGACCTCATGGAACTTGTTACCGGCAAACAAGCAGAACACAGAACCAGTGAAGCACACTAAATTATCAATCCTTTGAAGATCCCATGAAAAAGATTCCTAAATTAAGCCAATTGTGAATGTATTTGATATAAATGAGTCCCTACATGAAAAATACCAAAGAAAGTGAAATCAAAGGTGAAGAATACCAAACTATGCAGCTCGTATCTCTGAATTCTATAAAACCAGAAGTGGACAGGACCATGTAAGTCTCATACAAAATTTGTGGCACCAAGGTTATGCAAAAGTTCACTCATATTCAGTTATGATGCTACTACACAAATAGTAGTACCGTAGACACCGGCCATAGCGGACACCCGAAACAGTGGACAACTCGGTTTTGTTGGCGGCTGGGGTTTACTTTCAACACACACTATTTGACACTCCCAAAAGTGGACACCCGCAAATATAAGACCAACATTCCTGTCCAAAATTTCATATTCGGAAGGTTGCAGTGGCAATACGAGATCCCAGTGAAAAAAATCTCGAATCGCTCGGTGAGGACGGGTAAAGTTATTTACCTCGGCTAAAGCCTCGGTAAATAACATTAGCCATCATCACCTACTAAGTTCAGGAATCTTTCACCGGGAACCAGTTTCTCTTTATTAATTGGGGAGTGAATTGATTTTCTTTCCTGGTTGAAAAAAACCCACACTGGAGAGAATAAAATAACATTTAGAATCTGGGAAAAGGTGGTCACTGGACTTGCATTACATTATTTCGGGTTTGAAATTTTACGGCCATTAAAGATAACGTTTTAGCCTAGATATTAGTGTTATATACCAGTGATTAATCATATACCCAATTAAAATGGAACCCGGGACGAGTATTAGTACTATTCCCATCTAAATCCGAGTCACTGTCGAACCCGGACAACTCGCTATCGTGGACAGTTGTGCTTAGTCCTAAGAGTATCGACAATTTCAGGTTTCCACTGTACTGTTACTGCGAGATGCGTTCTGCATACAAATATACAACTAACCTATATTTTATGTAACAACATCTTCAGACCGTTCTGGTGGAGCTACATGGATAACTCTCTTAGTAGGTTAATACATATAAATTTCTACTTCCCTACGTTAGTCATTAGGCTAACACGAACAAAATTCAATTAAAACTAGTCAAAGCCATGTTCAGACACCAGAGCCCACTGCCGAGTAGATGGTCAGTGTTGTTAGAGATTTAGATGAAGCACTAGTTGAGCGTGTTTATAAACTTAGCGGACGTCTGAGTCGAGGTACTCCACTGAGACGCGCACTCCGCTATGAGCTGCTCACTGTTTGTGACGGAATCGCACTGCCCCCTAGCGGTACCTGGTCGTTCTCCGTGCCCGGCTCGAGCAGACTCTGCTGAATAGCAAACTGCAGCAGCTCGTCGTCCTCGTCACGCATGCGCCCTGCGTCATGACGACCCAGGTCGCCTGCAAAGAGAAGCCCATGTTTTTTAGTAATGTTCTATGTGTAAAGGTGTGGCGGCCACTGTCATTGTAGCATGTAATTTGTACTTATTTCTCAGTTAGTTTAAGATTTTTATCTCACCCCAGATATTTTTTCTCCATAGACTTAACATTGGGAACTCGTATCTAATGCCCATGAGATATTTAGGAAAAATATCCAATGGGGGATTATGTCACAAATGTTAGCCCATTAGTCAATGTAAAGGGTGAGATAAATTCAGAAACCCATGAAAGTTTAGGGGCAGAGCTCAATCCCATCTGGTTTGAATCGCTACATAATTCACGCGGCTTCGCCTTGTGAATTACTACGCGATTCAAACTCGATGGGATACAAGCTCTGACCCTAAACTTTCATGGGTTTCCTCTATAATAATGAATAAGCCATTTTGTTCGTCCATTAAATGGACACGGCTCTGGAGACCATGGAAGATAGGCTTAATGTCAATGTCTAATGGACACCTCCAGTATAAAGGAAAACCTTAAAAAAAAGAAAAAAAGGTAAAGCATCCCGCAACTCAGTCCTTACGATGTAGCGCTGCATCGTGTAGATGGCAGTGGCAGGTAACCTGTATGTACTGTCAGGGCGAGCATCTACTTTCAAAATGTGACGTCAAGTGCCAGATATGACGTCGTTTGTGTTCAATTACTTCTTTTGGTTAAAGGCCATCCCTAAAGTATGTATGCAGAATTTCCGAAATTTTTTATCCAAACCCTCCCCTTCTTGATCTTGTATGCAATAGAACAAAGAAGAGCATACGCAAAATTTTCGAGAATTTTGAACCTTGGCGTACGTACTTTATGGATGGCCCTTTACATACAAATACATTGTACATATTTTGTGTGAACATTGTGTTATTCTAGAGTATTTAATGAATAATGGGCCTATATTGTGAAATATAAACTAATGCCATTGGGCATCATTTGCCTATGGGTGTTCATTACTGTGTATGTAACTTTAAAACTTTAGACATTTTCTGCCAAAATAAAGAGGGCCTACACTAAACCTATTTAACGTTACCTTGATTAGATCATCAGAGTATTACATTTAAAAATCTGGCAGTAAATGAAGGTCGGTGTAGAGACCCCCAAGATATGGATATTATCTTGGTTTGGGGGAGCGTGTTTTGGAGAAAGGCCCATGGACAGGGAATAGAAATTGGCATTTACAGAGAAGTAGAGATTCTCACCAACAACAGAGTAGGTGGACGGAGCGTCAAAACAGGACTCGTCGACCACGCAGCAGTCGAGCGGCTCCTCGCCTTCAGCGCTGACCGTGTGTACGCCCGGAGCCGAGTTGTCCACGCCAAAGATGTTACCGAACGTGATGCGGGCATTCAGAACGTGGAATAGCGGGATTTCTGATTTAGAAAACAACAGCTTTTACCATACAGTCATGCACGCAGAGATATTAAACCGTATTATTATATACCTGTGGTAGTATATCCTACACATACGGCCCGCTCCTACCCATGTCGTATTTATATCCGTACGACACCTAGGTGACGTACGGGGTATGTATAGGATATTTTAAGGTATATAATAATAGAGAAACAGGCTGACTGTCTCCTTACGGATTAAATACTTGGTAAAATCGGCGATCAGATGAACCTCTGCCTTCGGCATCGGTTCATCTGATCGCCGATTTTACCGCGTATTTTATCCGTACGGAGACAGTAAGCCCGTTTCTCTATACTATCCGTCATCTACAAATCATGAAACATCACTCCACACAGTGTTTTTATCTACCGTTGATAAGTGACGATAATAGATCATCTCAACATTGATCACCATCTACATACGATATCGACATGTGCATGCAGTTCAATATACGAGGGTCTGAAAGAATTACAAAGATATCTATTGAGGACGTGGCTAGGTGCTTTTCTATCAACAGCTACCGTTTGAATGAGCTCGATAACTGACATCTTGAGTGATCTCGATAAGTGATAACGACAAAAAAAAAAAAAAAAAGAGTTACAAAGATAACGACGGTGTTCGCTCTGATAGCTCTATGATAGACAGTTTAGCGGCAAAGACTGTGGACAAAGCTCCCCAACCTTACCTATTTTGACAGGGAATCCTGAAGGCAGCTGAAGGGTAATGAAGTCCTTGAGTTTTTTAAAGTGTGCGTTACTTGCTGCCATTAGGTCTATGATAGGCACCACCTGTTGGGAACAACACAAACCATACACTTAGAAGTTTTCTGATTATTAGATCATAACTGGTGTTTTCATATTGGATATTCCTTATGTATAGTTTTTGTGATTCAGGATTAGAACAATTCTTTCACTCTCGGCTATAATGAGAGGTCGTCGCCGCAGGTAACCACTTGTAACATGTATCTTATATTTTAATAATTTATTCAGGAAACGAATCATCACACAACTAGGCATTTTGCTTAGCTTATTTAACAAAATGAATCACATGTATATATTTTTTGTTCTTTTTTTATAGAAGTGTTCCTGCCTTGTATCTTTAACATCATTTCCCATCTATTAAAGGCATATCGGACAATTTGGCTCGAAAATTAAAACCCATGTCAATTTCCTGAAAATTTAATATAATGATCTCCAAGTGTTGTGGAATACATATATGCATCTTAAAAATCGGGGTTCACCGTGCTAGTTTTTGATTTATAGATCAATATTATGATAATTTTATATTCGAATATATAGAAATTCTAAAAAGTATTTTTTCACATAGTAAAACCCATGTCATTTTCCTCACACTTTCACAGAATAAAGTATATTTATAGTACTTCTTATCTAGGTTTTAAAAATCATAGGTCACCGTCCTTATTTTTGAAAGAATTTAAGAAAACCATATTTTTTAATACATTTTCTATGTAAATCAAACACAGGTAAATTGGCTTGTTTTACCTACCAAAATTGGATAAACGTGACAAAATGTTAAATATACTCATGTATAATTTAAATGAATCCCCAAAATACCAGTTTTGACTCATATTTGACATTATCTAATAATCACCAGGTGGCGCCACTGCGGATTGTAGGATATGCCTTTAAGCCAAGAACAACCGGTGAATAATCTGTGTCACATCTACATATAAGCCGGACGGTGATTACTGCGGCTCACCTGCTCGGGGAGGGACAGCGGGTAGTTCTCGGAGAGGGACAGGTTGGCCTTGAACTTCTGAGTCTTGGTGGTCTGCTCAATGGGCCGGCCAATGTCGCGACCCTGCAGGTCCACCAGCGGGTTGAAGTACTCCTCGGGCGTGATCGACGACGGGTTGTTGGCCAAGGTCGTCACCTCCTGCGACACCACAGAAAACATGACAGGAGCGTTTATACTGCAGTGTATCAGTGACTCATGCCCATGGGTTATCAAGATTAGTTAGTTTAGCTAAATTATATCTGACTAAATCAGTTATTACCAATCCTTCCTGCTGGTTGGTGTTATGTCTTAAGCGGTGATACCCTCAACATGACAATATTCTTGGACCCTGGTTGGAATTTGCTATATTCTTTTTGATCAGAAAGACGATTTTGTTGTTACTACTTTCTACACACCAAGGAATCTATCCATGTCAACTAATAGTGTGGAAAGTCGTGTCTATACTGACTATGTATCTAATTCTGTCACTAGCTATAAAAAGGTAATTTTTCTTTCATTATTAGGTCCTTAGAAAAATCACGATTTAATGAAATTATCAAATTCTGGGAAGAAATCGGTCAGTAAGATTCAATCATGAGGTGATATCTAATAGTGCATAAGTGTGACAAAACTTTTTTTCTATTGTTTCAACCTCGTGCACTGCCCAAATTTAGAGGACGATGTCATAGATCCTTATAGAAAAATATCAATGTTGATGCTCCGTCATTCCAACCGCAATCCACATTGACGCAGCGGCCCGCGGACTCAGCAGAAAGACGTCTGCTCGTGGATGACGTCACTCACCCCGTTCGCGGTAGCTCCTTCTTCTGATGTGGGTGAGGTGACAGTTTTCTCTGTCTGCTCAGCGATGCCGAGGAAGGATTCGAGCGGCGTGCGGACGACCTTCTTGGTCTTCTCCTTGTCCTGTTCAGTCAGGTGCTCCGTGCGTGTCTTCGTCACCAACTCCACATTCGTGGCGCTGAACACCTGCAGAAAACACAGATCAAATAAATGGCCAATCAATTTTTTGCTGTGTATTGACTTTATTTTTGTGATATTTTGATTGGTTTCAGTCATCAAATGATGATTGTAAATTGTTTTATGATTTATACAAATTTCAGTCCCCAGAACACCTTTTGGAAGAAAAATACAGATCAGATTGAAGTATAGCATATTAGATATGTCTCGGCATTCTGTCAACTAATATGTTCCTGTCGATATTAATTAATTAATTAATATGAACGTGATATCATGAAAGGGTCGCTATAGAAATGTAGCTACTTACCTTACATTCATAACCATTGACGGATTCCGTTTTGTCACTTCTCCAACCCCAGATTCCAGACTTATTCCTGGAAAATAAGGAAATTCAAATTCTTAAGAAACACGCTATTTTTCGTCCATCAATAGACACAAAAACTAATCCATACGTGCAGCAGCCAAATGAACAGCCAACATTTGGGTGCAGAAACAACCGGATGGGTGTGGAATAAACTTGTCTACCATTGTTTATCAGAATTCTACAATCTGGAGTTACCACTCTTGTTCGCACATCTACCAGAAATCAGTGGAAACCACCATCAATATAACTCATCTTTGAATTACAATATAACCAATCTTCTCCGTATCATTTCAATATACATATATGTATATCAATGGTCTCAAAAGCCGGGGACAAATTACAAATAGAATGATTTGATATGCATTGTTATTTTGAATAACGAAATAACAGCATTAGAACAGGGACAACGAGGATCTCTTTCAGCAAACACACTGGAGCCATGGTCCCAAGAGAAGCGAGCAATCCACATTAGTTGTAACACACCGAAAAGAGCACAGAGCGAAAAGCTACTTCGGAGACAACAATGAACGTGCCTCTACTCAGTTGATAATTTGATATGCAATAAAAGATAGATCTGTAGTCAAATAGGGAGAAAAAGAGATTAAATATAAAGTAAAGAAAATGTTGGTCTACATTAGAAAGGGATAAAATAAAGATATAAAACCAGAGGAGAAAAATTCTTGGGATTATCATAATTGACTGATAGACCGTAAGGAAGTCAACTTTAACCTCAAAGCTAGAGTACCTAGGAGGTAGAAATTTATTGAAAATACGAAATGTTCCATTGAATGAATAAGGGAAAGTGGATGAAGAGAAAAGAGAATCGAGCAGGTAATTTAGGGACAGTGGTGATACAGAATCTGAGTATGCTGCTTTTTGCTGATATCCCCTATTGACACACACAGAAAACTTGGTCCGTAAGTTCTATTGAATGTCTAGGAAAAAGGCTAATTTAATCAAAACTTCTTAAACGATGATATGAGAAAATGATCACTACCAAAATAGCATATAAAATACAAAGGGAGATGTTCTCTAAGAACTAACTATGGCCTAAGTTGTATCACTGAATAGTAACTGAAGTTAATTGCAGTTTGTTATTACACTGTAAGCATGTTTCCGTTAGGAGTTTCACAAATAAGCTGCCTGGAGGGCCATGTCAATTCCACCAAACGTTTGAATACGTAGCGTCACATCGACATGCAGATGGAATAAAAAATGTAATTTATGCAGTACATGTATATATGTAATCCAGATAGATTCTTTCAATACTGCCTACAACTCTCAATATCTAAATGCATCTAAAATTCTGGGCAAAATAGACACGCCTCCGCTAAATTATCACACATATGTAAAGTCCTGAAACCAGGCATATATATGCGCGATGTAAACAGATATACATGTATCAGATAATCGCATATGTTTATAGACTGATATACAAAAGTAAAAACGGGATAACATACTATTGAGAGAATTTCAGGAGTAAAATTTATTTCACGACAATTTTTACGCATACGGTCCTGGCCGGTACAGTGTTATGTGTTTCATCTATATCAGTCAATAAAAATATAATAATTAATGTCGTGTAATAAATACATAACAAAACGCGAACCAGTGTGGCAAATCCAACTTGTCCTTCTGCCCCACTGGTTCGGGGCCTGTTAGACTCATGCGTGTAACGCAACTGGTGGCATTAAAACGAGGTAAGCATGCGGGCCTCGGTCCCCTCCCACCAACACACTTCAGCCCCACCCAGGTCTAAGGTTCACACCCAAGACCCAACCTACTAGGAGAATTCGACGCCGCGAGCCTTCACTCTCCTTCAACTAGTACTCACCAAATATGTACTAGAGAAGTGCTTTTGGCGAAGTAATGTATTTTTGAATATATATGAACTGCTACATTGAGAATTAATATATCAGCTTTAATTTCATTTCCACCACAATATACACTGGAATTAGATAAAGGTATACCCGTGATAACAAAATGAGTCCCACAAACGAAACTTATCATACAAACACAACTGCGCTCATTTTATAGAAATCACTTTCGAAATGCTTCTGTCCACAGGGTTTTTTCATTGCATTCCCACGTAGCAAGAATCGGCCACAAAAGTTACTCAACTTTCACACATAGTTCACATAATACAATGATACATCTGAAGTCAAATCGCAGTGCCATCAGTATATATACACAGTAATATGCTTCCCTAAATCAGATATTCAGAAATTATTTATATTTCAATAGCAATACAAAATATTAACCTTTAATGCCACATTTATTTATTCGGAAAGTTTGATCCTTGTTTTCAGTAATGACTCGTCATAGTGTTCAGTACCACAACATTGTGATGATACTAATGACCAGGCGGCATAGAATTCTTATCAAGAGAGGCTGGGTCAGGGATGTTACATTCAGACCCAGGGACGGATCTGGGTTTAGATCATGCAGCCAGAACGAGGCTTAACTGATCGAACCATGCATGATCAATGAGAAAAACTGAGCTCACTTGTTCCTTTCAAGCACCAAAAACAGAGGACAATTCTCAGTACAGAAGGAAGTGTGAAAACACATCAAAACATAAACGGGGATTACACAGAATCTTTTTGGATAGTGGTGAGGTGGATTTATCGTAGGATAAGATTTTTATAAAACATTTCTCTGAAAACTTGTTTTCTAAATACTAGATTTGTGTCTTTCATGTGCGATGGTCTTTCTCCTAGTTGACATTCGAATTGGCTTTTAAAGAGAGAAAATACACTTAAAATTGTGCGTGCAGTCCGACAAATAAAACAAGAAAGGAGAGAGATGAGCCGGTGAGAAACAGGACGCTTACAGGGTGATAACAGTCAGTCTGCACTAATCGCCGCCCGTCTAGTTACACTGGCACTCACCAGCCTAATTATTCACTTCAATGCATTAATCTAAAAGATGATATCCCCATGAAAAAGTTGTGTTGCATTCTTACAAAATACACAAATTCAATCAAAACTCTAAAGAGACTACCCTATGTACAAAACATATGGTAAAGCTTATCAGATAGAAGAATACGGTAAGTGTCATCATAATGCCTGCTAAGTACCTTTCGAATGAGATCTTCTCTGTGTCGATGTAGGTGGTGACAATGGGCGTGGTGATGCGAGCCGCTACCTGGTCTTCGGACGGCCTGAGCAGGTCGAGGTCCGGAGGATCGGGCAGGACCCGCATCGTCTCGGTGTAGACCTGGTGCAGATCGTGGTCTACCTCCATCACCAGCGCATGGTCAACTGAGTAAACACACACCAGTTATAGGCCACGTCTATACATCCTTAACATCATAACAGCAGAAGATCACTTTATCTGTTAATGCATATATACTGGTGGTCAAGTGACCTTTACATATTGACAATTTTTTTTTTTTTTTTAATTTTTTTTTTTACTGTTTACTTTTCATACTGTCAACAACACGCCGTCACCATACAAATGGTTCGGTTGTTAAGGTCGCCAAGGTAGCGAGTGGTCTGACTATAAATACTGCGAGCAGACGATCTGCTCTCATTCACCCGCGGTAGCTCGACTTGTACACCTCGCCACGTATTTAGCTATTACATATTGACAATTACAAATTAAAACTCGGCAGTAACACAAAATTAATCTTCAGACAGACCGGCTTAGGACAGAAAAATGTAGGCAATCACCAATTTACTTAGGAAACACACTATGGGAACAATTACCGATAGATCTATAATCTGCCCCTAACCCATCTCATTTTGAATCAGTGCTAAAAGAATACCCAGATCAATACCCGCAACCATGGGCATAAGACACTACTACGGCCACCAATAATCACACTCTCAGCTCGGTGTTCTGCCAGTTCTGTATGTCCTGTTATAGTCCACAAATGTTTAATGTATTGTTTATAAGACTACATGTACACATGTACTTGTATAAGCGCCTAATGAAGGTGAATTGTATGTTTTGTATCTGAATAAAAAATGATAAAAAAATAGTTGCGGAAAATGCGGAACTCCATATCTCCATGAGAATTTGAGAATTTTGAATCTTGTATGGAAGAATTTTTTCGACAAATGGAGACCAACCTACTGACAAGTCAGTAGCGTCCTCCTCATGTAGTAGAAGGGTTTAATGCTCGGGCAATTAACGTGTCACATATATCGGCCCTATTCTCTATTTTCGTCTTGGTTATATAAATATCAACCGAACTTAAACATTTTATGACCACTTTAATTAATTGAACACGGTCTTTTCATCTACTTCCTTGCAGAAATGGAATGAGAATACCGAATCGATCTATGCATGTCTATCTGCCTTAACAATTAAATCACAGCACCTGTATGTGTATTGTACTATGCACTTATTGTTGGGTTTTTTTGTTAGTCAATTACAAGGACGAACATCCAAATTGATGGGCGATTGTATTTTTTTTCTCTGGATAAAAAAGTCTGCAGGTATTTTATATCTCCCTATTCTCACCAGGTTTTACTTAGAAGTAACGCTCTAGTGTTTGAGTGTTCTCCAGGTGGAGTTTCTTTTGTATCCGAGTCGATTTTGTGGAAACCATGTGATCGAGTACACAATCTGATTTAGTACATAGCTTTGAATTAGCACCAAATTTTTCATAACCAATTTGAAGATACAATAATAAATACCATTGCCTTTGAAGATGTAGCTACGGCTGCCGCGCTGCCAGTTCATGTTGTCAAAACCCAGAAGAGTTGTGTCTATACGAACGTTGGGACCTGGAAGGGAAACCGAGTGATGCAACTACGACATGATGATCAGTTCAGAAAACACACAGCAATGTTGATTTTGCAGTCTTGAAATATACCCAAAGCTGTCAAATTAGGATGCATAATATGAATGAATCATATCATTCGCTTCATGAAAATTCAATAAATAATTTCGTTAGTTGATTTATTTTTTTCTGTGAATTTCGAATTCATATATGAATGGATTTTATTGTGGTCTAGCAATTGTTATTTCTTCTTTTTTTTTTTTAGCTCGAGCTAGTGACACCTTAGCCACGTTGCAAGATCTAGCAATTGTTATTTCCGAAATAATATATTTTTCGGGGTTCTTTTTGACGATACATTGGTAAAATTGCTTTCAAATACAGTTTATTAATGGTGGCAAATATAACGACATGGTAAGTTCAGTCCAAGGCATGGTATATGACGTGTATATATTGAACTATTATCTTACCACTTTTCCACACTTTGTAGACATCGCTGGGGCACATCCTCGATACGAGAGGGACTGGAAAAATGATGACAGTTAGTTTCATGGTACTCATGACATACGTGTAGTTCGTCTGTGTCTATATGTATTTGTTTGGATTGGTCCATGGAAGAACGTCCATAATAGGATGAATGTACTTACTCCTAATTCTATGAATAAAAAAAAAAAAAAAAAAAAAAATAGAGTAGCGTTCTTCTTATTTACAATCCAAACTTCTCCCCCTTCACAACTACAAGAAAGGAATACAACTACAAAACTTTGATTGACTTTGAATATCAACACGTTAAATCTCGGCACATTGATAGGGAGTGCGACCTACCCCAGCTTGTAAACTCCCACTTCATCTCCACGTAGAAGTCCGGAGCGTCTCGGAGTTTCTGCAGCAGCTCCGGCACGCCCTCTGTCCGCCGCTGGTAGCGCTGGTAGTCGCGGAACTGCAGACATAGCTGAACGAGCTCCGGGTCCCCAGTCGTCACAGCCTCCTGAGTAACTGTGTGTGCCACCAAATGAGTCACTCAATGAGGTGTATAGGGGCCATCCATAGACCCTATTGAGGTATCCCATAATTCAGTCTGTTGACCAAGTTCCGGGTTTCGCTGGTTACCGACGTAGTATGGTGATAGACCCCTTACTCGTAACCCAGAATTAATGCAGTTTAACGGTTTTCAGACATCCTCAAATTGAAATTCTGATGTCAGAAATGGAAATTTCAGCTATTTCTACATGGGAATCCGAAATTATATTCAGTTTCTCCAATCATAAATCAGCAAACTGTGATTCATTTTATCGTAGTGTGCCAAGTCTATCGGGAGCGGAACTTTGCTTTACCCGGGGCGATAATCGGGAGTTTAGTAACCTCTGGAGGCTCTATGAAATACGTACGCACTGAGGGGGGGGGGGGGGTAACAAATTTCGGAAATTTTGCATTTGCTCCTTTGTTCTATTGCGTACAAGTTTGGGAGAGAGGTGGTCAAAAATTTCGCGAGTATACCTCATGTATGGCACCACGTTATAGAACGTTTGTACTATTCTACATTCTAATTATTTCTGTGAGAAATGAAAGAAAGTGCCAACAAATCTAAAGAAAAACATGAGGCTGAAATCCCGTCATTTCTCAAACGAGAACATTATAAAACGTATTACTTTCATTCCCAGACATTTTAAATAGACTACAGATATTCATATCATTGAAAATTGATTACTAACTGTCCCATTAATAACAGTAGGGAAGAAGAATATATATGCATATATATTTTTTAGTTTGATAACAGGCGTTACACACATTTCAATCCAGGATTTTAATACATTATTGGCTAGAAGATGACAAGTAATCATATATTAAAAAGTGACTTAATGACAAATGAAAAAGCAAATCTCATAACAAATAATCAAATTTCTAAGAATTGAATATGTTCCTCATAGTTTACTTCATCATAGATCCAAACAGGGAATGTTTAGACAAAATATCCAAACAGGAGATTTTTTGCAGAGATTGTGATTAGCTTACCGCTCCAGTACTTGGCGTTCTCTGTGTTGGCATTGGCGCCATGACGAAACAGGATGCGTGCACACTCGAGGTGTCCGAGCGTCACAGCCAGGTGGACCGGCGTGCGACCACGAGGGTCACGAATCTCCAACTCGCTAGGCTGAAAGCACAAAGTAAAGCTTATTATATACTGGTGCACATATATCTTACAGCTACTAACCTCAGCTAAGCAATTGGTAACTATGAAATAGCTACAGAGTGTGTAATAAATCCCTATACTGCACAGGGTGCAATATACTATACACTTTGTCTGTTGATCATCTCTTCCTCTCATAGCATGACATAGCTCACTGCATCGCTCGAGCAACCTACGGGATACGGGTAATAAACCAGAGTGTCACAGTGTTAGTGACATAGCTGATGTGACGTCAGAATAATGACCCATTTACGAGTAGCCTTAGCAACACAGGTTGTTGAAATAGAAGGTTCAAAGCATGCAAAGTAGCCCTCATATCCAATGAGGGACTGGATATATGCGAAACATGTGGATAATTGAATATAAATAATTGCCTCATTGTTTTAGAAAGGAATTAGCTCATCCCTGAGTTAGTGGGAATATTTTTATCATCTCCTGTATCTATATAGATACTGCACAGTTTTCGGAAGTTAATTTATGTTGGCTGTCTATACAGTGCCAAAGTGGTCGAGCTCATGTGTGCAGACTAGTTCAAGAAAGTTGATGAACGATGTCTGAATACAGTTCAAAACTATACTAGGAATGATATCAGCTATTACCTCTAAGAACTTGGTTTGGTCCTTGAGGGTAACAAATTAGTACTGTCATTATGGCATCTAAGTAGATTCACATATCAACTACGCAACTAATATTACATTCACATAAACTGAATAACTCAATATATCATAAGGTTTCTTTGCCTTCCTTTTTCTTTAAAACATTTTAAGAAGTGTTACAATCCAAACCCTACGTAGAAACGACTTTGATCTCTCCCTTGGCTGAAATGACCAATGCAGATGGAGGCTCGTTGCTACTAGCAACCACCCCCTCCCACAATACATGCACACACTGTGATCAGATGTATAGTCAGTTCAGCCTGGTCGGTAGACGAGTAGTCAGTGCAATAAACCGGGGGGAAGGAATCCTTGCATTGCTTATCATTCAACCTACTATTAATCACTCACAGTAACAAACCAAGTGATAACCAAGCTACTTACCTAACACACCGTACTAAATTAAGCTAGTATTACAGAAACTAGTAAGTTTCATGACCATATGGCTTACAAAGCTGATGTTGACGATCTGCTGTTGGCTTAGAGTTGAATGTATAATTGTGATATAGTAAGTAATCAAATGTTATATAACCATGGTAGTTGTGCACGACTAACTTCATGTTTAACTCCCGGAGCTTTAGTGACAAATACTTTATTCCAGGAGAGGGTCCATGTGTTCGTCCTCTCGGACCTTAATCAGGACCAGGAGTCATGCTGTATTATCGTAAAACCAGATGAGTTTTAATCTTGGCCACTGTATGCCACGACTGGAGTTTGGCGTAGTGATATCACGAGGTGGAGCCGAGTGGTATCCGGAACCAAACTCAGGAGTGGCATGTGGGAGCCAAGATTGAAACGAATCAGGTTTTGATTTTATCCCACCCCTCTCTACAATATTTTAATATCAAAATCATGAATGAAAATCATCAAAATTCCGTATGCCCC
Source organism: Alentia gelatinosa (assembly GCA_950022655.1). Classification (NCBI taxonomy): domain Eukaryota; kingdom Metazoa; phylum Annelida; class Polychaeta; order Phyllodocida; family Polynoidae; genus Alentia; species Alentia gelatinosa. The sequence goes on along the minus strand of OX465587.1, from coordinate 50,223,288 downwards.
TAGTAGCATACAAACGTCCGTATGCCAGTCAGCGTGGCATACGGAATCTCAATGTTAAGCCTATGGGATTTTATATTAGGGGTAGGATAAAAGCATTTATCCTACCCCTAATATAAATTCCCATAGGCTTAACATTGGGTTTCCGTATGCCACGCTGACTGGCATACGGAGTTTTATATGCCACTAGTGGCATACAGCATTGTTATCACGTAATATTCCAAAATCAAGGAGATAGGGTAGGATAAAATCAAAACATGATTCGTTTTAATCTTGGCCACCGCATTCCACTCCTGAAGTTTTGGCTCCGGACTTCACTCGGCTTCGCCTCATGAAGTCACTTTGCCAACTCCAGTGGTGGAATACGGTGGACAAGATTAAACCTCATCCAGTTTTACGATAATATTTACCCTACAACGGCACCATGTAAGACTCAAATCTGGGCATAGGTGTTTCTGAGGAACCATCACGAATGAAGACAGAAGAGGGCAGGGGTTAATTACTTCAAACCGAGGATTCTGGTATAAATAAAAATCTTGTGAAGAAAAATGACAAAAAGCAACGAGTACCAGCAGTAAAAGTAGGGAATATCCGATTTTCACTTCTATCATAGACACCAGATATTTAAGAAGACGTTCAAGAATGAACAACAAATGGTTTCTGGTGGACATTTAGATTTGTCAGATATTATTATCTTTAGGCTTCTAAATGTGTCATATGATTCTATGTTTCTATGGCTGGGAGTCAGTGCATTCCACTCAACCGCACCTATCTATCAAAAGAATAAGGGAGTTTGGTTTGACGATGATGAAGTTGTATATGTTTTAAAGGTAGCCCTAAGGGTTATAGCAAAACCTTTATTCTGCAGAGATTGTAGTCTTGGTAATCAAGTTTGGGGGCACCTGCAAAGAAAATATTATCATAATCTAAGTAGGGAATACACTGAGTGCTGCCTTTATATCTATCTGCTCTCATTGTTTACAGTAGATGTGGTGCCATCAGATATTGTACTCAGCATACATATACATAATTACTGCTGGATCAAGAGTCAATCCCAAATATTCATGCAGGAAGTCGGTATAAATACACGCCGCTGCCGGGAGTGTCCTAATTCTGTACATATTACGTACGCCATGTAGCTTTGTACCTCGTCTCAGGGGCTCTGCCTGTCTAGCAGTGGGGACAGTCAGAGAGCACCCTCATAGAGCCCTAGCTTTACAATCCAGACAGATTGGTATGAGTTCAGTTCAGCAGCAATTTAGCATATAAATGTATTTGAATCTTTTCGATTTTGTAGTAGACAGTTTCGTAAGACAGAATACAGTAAAATGACTATGATTTCCTACCTTTGTATTCTCAATAATAGAAAAGCCAGTGTTTGTAAAATTCATGTGAGTGCCTTAAAGAGACAGGAGATTACAATATGGCATGATTGGGATATATCGCACCGTCCGGTGGAATCACCCTTTTATCAACATGTTGTCAGAAGCGATTTTGGTACGTCACTGACAATTTTAAAAGAACAATGGACTAAAATAATGAGCAGCCTTTGGAAAAAACGCTTTCTCAACAGTAGGACTGTATAAAGTTGTCCTTTCACCATCAAGGATCAGGCTTCTGTGAAAATTCTCGGCTTTTCCAGGTTTTCGCGAACCCTGTATATGAGTAGCCAGACACATCTACATACGTGCGTGCATACACACATACAGTAGAACCTCGCCTAATTGACACCCGCTTTAAAGGACAGCTTTGCTGGGGACGGAGATTTTTCCCTCCATTAAATGTTTTTTTAAGCCTGTGTACCGTAGGTGGAAACCCAGCGTAAGCAGGCACCCTGTGCAACCGGACAGATATTTCGGTACTAAAAGCTATTTTACCTTGCGCTAACAGACACCTCGGCGGGACACCTTATCAAATACGGCTGAGCAGTGTGGAGAGAACACTCCATATTATCTTGATTTATTATTTATGAAGTGGGACATCTGTGTAGTTATACCAGCGTCTCTATGCCATAGTATCACCTGTATATAGGTATTTTATATTACATTGCCTAACCATCGACAGACTGAAAAACTTGTGTAAGCGGACACCAAACGTACGTGGACACCCCATGTAAGCAGACACCTTGGCCCGGAACAGAGGGTGTCTGCTTACGTGGAGTTCTAATGTACATACACGTGAGAACACACATACTCAATATGGCTTCAGAAAAATGTTATAATCAAAATTGCTAATACAAGATTGAATTTTCCATATAACATGGCCTTGGATGAATAATGTCAAATGAATTGAAAACAACCACACAAACAACCAATGTCACTTAGGTGCTGAGGTAGGAAAAATAAAAAAAGTGGCGTAAATTTGCATAAACTTAACTCCAACTGGCCTAGCCCCGGGATTAACATGTACATATCGAAACGTGGACATGAATATGACGCAAAAATGATTACTTTGTTGACGCCCAAGGAGACATATATCTACGTGTAATACATATAGGCGTAAATTAAACAGACATGAACTCAAAATCTTGTCCTGTGTCACTCGAAGTTGAAAAAAACTCTTTCAGTTTAATAGAGGGGAAAATGTCCAAACCGAGAAAATTGGGTTTTACTGTACTGTACCACTCTGTATGAGCAAACTATTCAACTATAATCATAACAACAACCAGAATGACATGATAGTTCAGCAGTATACTAAGCAATCCAAGTCGAGAACCTGCCAGACTTAATGACGTGTATCACTGCTTGGAATCTTGGTCCACTTAAAGTGAAGTAACAGGAGACATAAGGAAAACCATCATAAACCTTAGATATTGCAAAGATAGAAAGTTATTGATAATACCCATATAAGGTGACACAGAGACTTTCCTAGTGACCAGATGATCAAAAGTATACTTGGGGATTCAAAGGAAAAGGGTGTGTTCCACTGGAGAGACCAAATTTCCACTCCGTCAGGCATCTGCCAAACATGTTTACGGTGTACCAACCAACAGGCCTCTACCATGGGCAACAAGCAAAAATTATTTAATCAGGTTTTAGCCGGCTTTGGCCTTACGGCTGCCGCTGGTGAGCATGTGGCTTGATCCACCGAACCCATTTCTATATATCTGCCCATGCAGCACCATTCAAAAAGCCCAAAGGATCATACTTTTAAAGACTAGTCCCATCATTTTCTTTCCTTCTTTCAGCTCTAGGATACAATCTGATATCAATGTTTTCAGATTCATTTACAAATTTGACAATATATCAAAAACATGATTAAGACACCTATAGTTTTGATATGTATGACTCATTTAGTAGGTATGACTTATCATAGCTATAGTATATCCATAGGATCAGTCATAGCAGTTCCCTATGATCTTCCAATCCTCATTGATTTATTGGTCATCCCTAAATAAATCAATACAATACAGGAGTCTCGTGCTCAACCTTCTCTGAACCAAACACAGCTTGTAATTGGCTTCGGTCTGTATTGTAAGGAACTATAATCAATAAATGACTTATTTATTATTTTTTATACACGCTGGGAATGTATACACGGACCTACCAATGGTCCATTTAACCCTGTGTCGCGTTTACCTGTTTTGTCAACAGAAACTATTTGAAATATATCAGACTTCAATACTAGCAGATGTTACAATGAAAAAAAGAACTAAATCATCTGAGGTTGTATTTGTTTGCACTGTAAAGTAGAAGTATTGACCTTTAAAAGGCTAAATGAGTGGGATGACACATTTAAAACTCAATACAATTGTATGTGTCTGATGGTGTTGATGGCTCCATTTCCCTAACAACTGCAGCAGATACAGCTCACAGAGAATCTTCCTGCCATCATGTGGTGGTTGACTCTCTTTGAGGTCCCTGTGTTGCCCTTCTTTTGGGTCATCCACTGCCAGTGTTGTTGTTTTTTTGGAAATTGGTGAAATTCCTCGAATTCCATACAAATTTGATTCAGTATGTGATATATCCATCATTTATTGATGCAGATGTTATAACGTATTTGTATTTTTGTGTACCGTGGACAACATGTCACTGTCAGTATCACCTATGGCTGAGGATCTCTGGGGAGGTTCAAGTCACTGAAGCTTTATCCCTTTACATACAGATAAGTTGTTTTACTGTTAATCGGAATTAATACTGAAAAATGAAAAAGTAGATTTCGAGGGTCAATGTTTAAACTTTGAATATATACCCTATTTCTTCTATCCTGCCTATGAGTATGAAGGGTTACCAGTCACAGGGATGCTAGTTGGGGTCAGAAAAAATTCCTACATGGGGACTGAGGCCAGTCTATGTATCACCTAAAACGCACATGGTGTATGGGGAATCCCCATTACTCTCCTAACAGATTCTTGGGCTTATATTTTAAGCCAATCAGAAGTCAGTATTCAAGTTTGCCCTTATCCGTAGGAGGATTTCCTACAGGAATCCTACCATCTTACAGTTCTAGGTTGGAGCACTGGGATCCATAGGGCCTCTAACTCAGTGTACTCGGGTAGCTAAATTCGGAATTTTGAAAGATTACAGAACAAGTTTATCTAAGATTTAGATTTCAGAGAACCTGGAGTCTATTTTTGTTCTCAAAACATACAATTTCTTGAACTTTTCATCACTTTGAGACTAAAATGAAAATCCTACATGTAGGCAAAATCCTACAAACTGGCATCCCTGCAGTCAAAGTACCACCCTGAGTCAAAGTACCACCTAAATTGAAGTCAAAGTACCACCCTATGGGTTGCGTTGATATTTGCAGTTCTCAGCTATTTCAAGCCTTACAGATTATCATAAGGATGTTGTAATCTATATTTATGTCCTAAAAACGTTTGCACATTATTGCAATGAATTAACCCCTCTTGTGAGGTTTGTATGCTTTTTCACTTGATCTGCCATTATTCTATACATTATTGATAGTCCAGTATCATGAAGCTAAATACATATATATGCTAATAAAGAAATGTTATCCAAATATCTAATGTTTGATTTATTGTATTTTAAGCGAGCATATAAATGATAGCCATTTCAGTTACATCAGCCTGATCAGGTACACAGACACTTATTAGAGAATATCACAGGGTGTTAATAAAACTGGCTGCACCACCGCAGTGAGGTGTGAAAGTGGCCACAAGCTAGGGTGGTACTTTGACTTCTCACTTGGGTGGTACTTTGACTGAGGGTGGTACTTTGACTGGTCCCCGTATGAAGTATATAATGCTGAGAATTGTCACAATGAGTAGCCTTAATTAACCCTTGTTGAGTCCTAGTTCGACAGCATAATTCAATTTTTTTCATCTGTCCTAGATTGGCAAAGGAGAAGCCTTTAATTGGGCCTGCTGTTGCAGAGATTACATGTGTCTTCTAGTTCTACTTCATTTCATGGATGATATTTGACGCTCTAGAGACTGAGGTACACATGCATTTAATGTGTGTATATCTATTAGGCCATAGGGAAGGGTGCGTCAGAGACAGAAACTGATTCAGCTAAACGAAACCTGTGAGTCAGTGTCCAAGTGCGTAAACCTTTGCCTCCTGAGGAACCCCGACAATGTACAAATACTCAACAGTAGCGATACGTGAGGCTTGAAAGTAAATGAAGAGGGTGTGTAAATCCAAGACTGTATACTCACTTCTCCCGTGGCGAGTAATTGTTTCAATTCGTCATATTGGTTGTGCCATACTAGCCAGTGTATGGGAAATGATTCCCGTATGGATTTGGCGGACATTTGCGTACTAAGAACGATCTACGCTGGAAAAATCGTGTCTGACAAATATGAAAACAATATGCCGACTAGAGAGGCACAGCCCGTCCCTCCCAAGAGATGTCGCAAATTATTGACATATCTGTTTTTTTGTTACAACATATCTATTATTACCTTGTCATCAAACTTTCGCTAATATTCGGACTTTTGATGGTGAATATTATGTAATCAATTCCTGTTCAAGCGGGAAACTGTTTTACGACATCAAAATAAAATGAAGGCTGTTACAAAAATGTGTATCGGGATTATCAACACAACTGCCTGTCGAATTGTTGTCTGAGTGGGAGTGAGGGAGCGTCACTGACTGATTGTCCCTATACTAGATTCATAGGTAACGTTAATCAAAGAACTAGTATATTATAGGGTATATTTTTTTGCGTTAATGGAGATCATTTTTGCCTGTTCGATGTTCAATTTATGGAGGCCCCGCTTCGATATCTGCGTAATTTGACCATAACTCTTATTGGCTGGTCCCCCACCTCAGACTTCGTACAACCTAGTACATCCCAGCACCAGCGCACATGACTGGGGAACCAGCGTATTCTGTACTCAAACCACATATTGTCGCTCATCATTGAAGAATTTCGCTGTTACAGTTCTTGCTGTAAGACTCGCTACCGCCATGAACGCCCCGCCAACATTTGATTCATTCTTATTGTTCGAAGGAGAGAAAAAGTGAGTGTTAGACTGGGCGTGATTATCGATAATAGTATTTAGATGCCGCTTTATATACCTTTGTAGAACAAGCCGGCTGGTGCCAGTGACTGAGGTTGTACTGATACTACTACTACATGTAGATCTAGTACTTGCAGTAGGCCTACGGTTTCTGTCGTAATAGATATACAACTATAGAACCTCCTGAATGCCTACGGACACCTCACCACTAGACAGTTAGAACCCGAGAGTCAGAGCCTCCCGGATTATACTACGTTTACTGGACTAGTTACGGTTCATAAACCACCCAAACGTATTTGAATGTGTAGCTGTAGGACTAGACTCTAGTCTAGAGGAACCCGTCTAGAGGGTCGAACCAAGCAGTAGGCACTATTATTATATACCTGTGGTAGTATATCCTACACATACGGCCCGCTCCTATCCATGTCATATTTATATCCGTACGACACCTAGGTGACGTACGGGGTATGTATGTGGCGTATGGGGCATGTACGGCGGCGAAATCCAAAAACTCCCCCAGAAGCAAGGTTAAAAATCGGATATTCTAAGGTATATAATAATAGAGAAACAGGCTGACTGTCTCCGTACGGATGAAATACTTGGTAAAATCGGCGATCAGATGAACCGATGCCGGAGGTAGAGGTTCATCTGATCGCTGATTTTACCAAGTATTTTATCCGTACGGAAACAGTAAGCCTGTTTCTCTATACTATGTCTATGACTGGTTACCGTTACTGGAGTCAGTGGAGAACTCGGTTTATGCTAGGTAAAATATGTTCGTTCTCTCCATTTAGGGGTGAACGGCTGTCCTATGTAAAAAGGCCCGGTTTTGCCAAGTTCACCAAACTTACCTTAACTTTGGACAGTTGGGGCAAATTGTGGCATTTTAAGTTCAAGAACTAATAATTATAAGTAAATCCATTGTGACTGTGAGGCCACACAATTTTTCAGCCATTTTGCTTGAAATAAGGCTACTTCCGATGGTCCTTGGACCATACGCTTGGAAGCCTTTACGCTTGGGACGATAAGCTTTGTGAATTGGACGATACGATTCGTTTTGGGGAGTTGGTGCGGTGGGTGCCTCGGATGATACGCTTTGTTTTTGAATATCTGTGGTTCGAAGTGGCCAATCATCTTCATATTTGAAACGTATATAGATTACATATTTCCCTACCTTATGTATAAGTTTCATGTCTTAATTCTTATGAGAAGTGGGTGAAATCACCCGGAAAATGACAGGACCGCACATGAGTGATAATAGGTGCACATAGCGATCGGAGAAAATGTCACACGAATAACGGCAAATTTACATAAGTTCCCTTTAGAGAATCAAACTATAAACCTACCCATCATTTCATGAATGTATTTTGACATCTATCAGTCTTTACCTGGTGTTTCTACACCAATTATTCACAGAGTTATCACCTGAAATGTACAGAGAGGCTTTAGACTTGTACTGTCAAAGTTTGATAACACTGACACACAGTCGAATAGATCGACGGGCCGTACCGTACACAGAATTTTCCGCACTTCCCATAGGAATTAAGCAATGAAACTTTTAGATGAGTTAGGGACATATGTGGCCTATAAGTCTTCCAAATATGAAGACAATCGGTCGCACCGATCTGAAGTTATTACCGAAATAAAAAATGGCATGTAGCTGAAGTCAAGAAAAAGCGTATGGTCCGTCGCTCACGCGCGGAAAAGCGAGGCGTGCCGGCTCCGAAGCTTATCGTCCAGCATTCCTTCCGATCACTGCTGGTAATCAGTGATTTATATTTATTTATAAATTATATTATGTCTGTTGGACAAGCGAACTTTCTTTCTAGAGCTGATAACTGGTGTGTTATAGTGTGCAGTAGTCTGAGTAGAGGACCAGTAACAAAGATGGCTGAACTGAGAGGAAGGGCAGTTTTACTTGAAAATTACCTATAAGTACACAGTTATAAAGCAACGGACACCTTATTTGAATGTTGGCAAAGACAAATGCAGGCCTCCCAGTGAAACCTATAAAAACCTATATTTTGATTCTTGAGCCTTTATCTTTTTAAAGGAACCTATAAAAACCTATATTTTTACTGCCATCCAGATTGATGTGTACAGGAAATCTTAGAACTTAACTTGACAATAAGTTAGATTGTCAAATGACAACAAATCCACATTATCAGTTTATTTAAGAGATCATAAAAGTGTTTAAGAATCAACAGTTGCTGTGACTTTTTGCCCGGCCAGGTTGCCTGTTAGAAACTCAACATATACATACTTGCTGGGTATAACCTGATGAGCCAGACATCCTGACGTCCTGTAATTCAGTACTTTTTAGAAATCAAGAACTGAAAATAAGTGATTCACTATATTTTGACCCTTATTATGCTGAATATGTTAGCCCTAAAAACCTATAAAAGCCTATCTTTTGGGCCATGAAAAACCTGTAAAAACCTTTATTTTGATTTTCAAAACCTATAAAAAAAACCTATATTGAGGAAGCAGGGAACTGGGAGGCCTGCAAATGGTTATGTATTTATTTGTTCTGTTTGTTTTCATACATGTCAGACTGTGTCCAGTATAGATTGACAAGACAGGGTTGTGGTGTATGAAGTCAGCACCCGGTCCTGTTTGGAGACAGGGCCGGGTGTATTGGCTAGGTTTATACAAAGGTGTTCAGGACTCAAATCGGCCTAGGCTCAATGTGTCTATAAACCAGTGGTAATAGTGCGAATCGGTGTGGGGGATTGTGTCCGCAGGTACGTATCACCATCACCCACCCCAATCACTCGGTTACAAGGTCCTCCTGTCAGCACCTGTTTGCCCGCACCTACCCCGGGATGGCAGGGAGATGTGTGAATACACCTTATGAAACTTTGAAAGTTCATTCAGTGCCTAGGGAGCTGTCAGGTCAACCGGTGTGTCCAGTCGGGGTATGGATAGGGTTGGGTTAGCGATAGAGTTAGAAGCCATTCTACAACAAGTTGGTGAAGGGAAAAGTGGGGCTACAAGACTGCTGCAAAAACCTGTGCAGTGACGCTGCTGGCCACATTCGCTTCTGCTACTGCGTGTGTGTGTGGGTTCAGACGGGGAAAATGTGAAAGCAGGTGTCGTTGTCGTGCCGATGGGCTCTCATGACCGGTTGATTGTAGGGCGGGTGAGAGGACCTGTATTTGTGTCCGCCAGTGTAAATTATCTGTGTCTGTACCACAGACAGTGTGCAGCCAAGCTGGTTGTCTTCACACAGGAGTTTTTGCAGGCGGTTTAGGGATACGTCTGGGTGATGTATAGATGCCCTGAGCCAAGGACGATTAAAGCTTTGGACACTTTGAGTCTTTCTGTAGACGATTTGTGTTGGTAGTCTCTTGAGGTGAAGACGGTACAATGATGTAATTTCTAGCATATACAAGAGCCTCATCTTTTTTAATGGAAGCAGTTTAATTGTACATTGTAAGTTTAAAGTGCTGATTCCACTGACACACAAGTTATAGCGAGATTGGTCACAATTTGGTTGTCATGCTAAGTCGGGCTAGGTTTGAATAATTGCGTGCCTATTTGTAGCGATGTGTCATGAGGTATCGCGGTGGTGGAGCACCAAAACATTGACCTGACACCACAAGGCTACATTTTGCGACAACGTAGGTACAACATATCACAACACTGTAAGATATTACAAAATATGCTAAGATAAATCACAACAAATCCATCGCTTTGGTGGAATCAGCCCTGAATTGTACGATATAACTGAATGATTTTTATTGATATTCTTCAGAGTTGTTATCGAAAAGGATACAAAAGTGCCAAATGCTGCCCTTTTTACTGTGAACAAAGAAGACCATACGCTTGGCAACATGCTTCGCACGTAAGTAAATAACTTCTCTGTGGCTTATTTATTCAGAACCCCTGATTTGATTAGAGTATCTGGAACTTTTCCTCCTATACAAACACTGCACAAATATGACCAACAAGTGGCCTAGATAAAACATATTATTATGGTAGAAAACCAATACTCACCTTCAGATCTACATTTTGGCCAGAGGGGAAAACAAAGAGGAATATCTAAAGAAGTTATGTTAACGATTATCTTGCTATTTTATTGAATATACAGACAGCTGCTGAAGGACCCGCAGGTACTATTCGCAGGTTACAAGAACCCACATCCCCTGGAACACAAAATTATCATCCGTATCCAGACAACGTCTGACTACACACCACAAGAAGCCTTTAGAAACGCCATCACTGACCTTATCGCCGAGGTCTCGCTGCTTGAGGAGCGGTTTAAGGTGGGTGTATCTGACGTTTGTGCAGATTTACAAAATCTATGGACAATCTTTGTAAGCATGTTTATGTCTGAGATGGTATCTATTTACCTGAAGTCCTTCGTAATGGTGATTTCCAAATGAAGGGGTAATTCCAGCAGGCTGGATGGTAAGCCTGTGCTTTTCTATTTTATGGCCGTGCAATCTAACGTTGTCAGCCGTGTATCTATCGGTGCAGTGGAACTCCCTCACCCTCACCCCAATCAACAGCTGGCGTCAGTCAGTGGCCAAGAGCGTAGGCTCCGTTTCAAACCTTGAGTGCGTGACTTCGACCATTGACTCTGCTGTCCCTATAGCTACCCGGGTGACAGCCATTTACTGCATGGCCGCAGAAGAACAAAGGTTAGGCTCGTGGAGAGTCATTGGGAGCACCTTCGCAGTCACTAGACAAAAATTTTCCCAGAAGTTTTGTCAGCTGTCTTTTTGGAAAGGACTATGACAAATTATCGATAGCAATGCGATTAGTTTTTTAAGCAATGAGAGTTTAAGACTTCTAATAAATATGATATATGTTTGATACAGTGACAATGAAATCTGGACGGTTCGATGGCTGGGTGGGCGCCGCTATTTTGTTTTTTTTGCTGTGTTAAAGCTCGTCTGTGACTTGCGCATAAGCATTGTGGAGAGAACAGGGCCCACGATGTCGGCCGTGGTCCGTGACTTGTGGAATAAGTAGGGTTTTAGACATAAAGCAATCTGGAAGACACGAATAGTCGCCAAATTATATCTGAACGTCATCAAATCTACATCTACCCAGGGTAATCAAACGCTCAAAGGTGTCAAATTCATGAAACATCGGACTGCTACGTCCGATATATGGAAGTGCTATCTGATGCTGTATTTACCTACCTTATTTAAAACGTGTAAATTCCGGGAATATCCGCTTGGAGAGCCTCCCGCACATAGAGACAGAGTGAACCAGACCTAGGCATGGAGAGTGAGGGGCCACGAGAGTGAGATTCTCGTGCAGTACTAAACTGTAACCTGCTACTCTTTTTTGTATTCCTATTCTCAGACAAACTTTTTCTCTTATGATTCATTTCAAGCCATGCCGAAATCGAAGTTTAGTATTGTAGTTTTCTTATCTACTTTTCTCGTGAGAAACTAATGAGATCCCAACTTTCGCTGGTGTCAATCCATACAGTTCTGATCGCTGATGATCAGCTCAAGCACCTGTGTCATACGAAATGATTACCACAAATTTACGATAGTTTCCCGTCCACCCGCAAGGGGGCAGAACGGCAGTAAACGTTGGGGGGGGGGGGGGGGGGGGGTACACTGGCCACCAGAGCAGACGTTAAGTCGTAGCTGAGCGCAGACAGGGGTTGGTTGCCAATCTAGGGGGGGGGGGGGGGGGAGTCAAATACGACTCGACGAAGTCGCTAGTTAGTAAAGTAAAATGAAATGATTGTCCTGTCATGTGTTCCTCTATGTCCATTTCTAATGTAAGGTTTTTACTGTCTACTTACGTATAAAGGCAATCACTGTTGTCTTCATATAAAACTTATGCTCCACATTAATGTTTAAGATAATATTGAGAATAAAGAACTATCTCTCTTTTATTTTCTATTCACAACAGGAGGCCATTCGTGAGAAGGAAGGCGACTAAATGTTCATCTATACACGTGATTCGTCTTTGTCATCATCATCTCTTCATTCTCATACTACAGATTAGAAAATCTATCCGTGAAAGTTATAATATTCTGTTAAATCAGTAATCATATATGTTCAGGTTAAGCAGTAGTTTATACAGATAAAAGGATCGCCCGTTTGTGAAAAATAAAACCCTTGTGAACATTTTTGTGTAGATTAAGTTGTAATAAAGCTGAAATTAAACAAAACTAATATTATTATGTCGTTCATTACACTAGTCTATTGCCAGGTATCAAAGTATTTGTATGCAAACAAGTTTCAAGTAAAGAACTTTATTTCACCCCTGGATTTTTTTCCCATAGACTAAAGGTCCTGCTCAATTGCGGTGATTCATGTTCTCACTCCGTTCTTCACCAATTCGTGTCGTATTTCTCTTGCCATTCTTATCATTATCGTATGGCGCCTACCACAATACTTCATTATCGGTTCACTCCAGCGATCGGAAGAACTTTTTTCTCAGTCTGGACTTCATCGGTGCTGGTTCAGAGGTCTTGCTCCACTAGACTCCATCAAGGCAATAGCAGAGATCCATACAAACCTGTGCCTACTGTCACGTCAAAGCAGATCCATCTAATTTTTTTTCTATTATGGCCAGTATTTTGTTAAACTTGGTACTTATTTGCAACATTTGTTTAAGTTAGGTGGTTATTTATATTCCTTCACCAACTTAGTGTTTTTAGCTGCCACTAATACAAGAGTTGCATCGTGTCCGACATCTTGGATTTGTACGGAACAGTGATTGACGGCTTGTCAATTTCCACTGAATATTGCGATTAATTGAATAATGAAGGTGAATAAAGATAAGTGTTGATATTTTGAATGTTTATAGCACACTCTGGTGATAAAATTCTGTCCAAAATTTCTAGATTATGCTATGCTGAGGGGAGAACATGTCTCATAATCTCGCAGGCAATTCTTCCCTGCATTGGGAGCGGCAAACCCCAACTGAGAACCGGGAAAACTTACATGAACCGGACCAATGTTATAAATGCACTGTGATCAGTTGTAGAAATAATCAAGAATCAGAGGAGGTACTATTGCGAGCCGATTACGTGCCGATGATCGCGGTCATTACTCCACTTGAGTTCCACGAGCAGGATTGGGATACGATAATGCGCCGAAGGAGCCAGCATAAGAACAAATAATCGGCTATTAATTGGCCCTCAATCTGCTGTAATGGAGCAGGACCTTTAATGTTGGGAACTCATACTCAATGCCCATGCTGAAATACTCCTTTGCGTTTACCAAGTAATCTTGCGTGGCAAAGCTGAGTAAGATTACTCTGCAACCAAAACTTACGACTTATTTTCTGCAGGTACAGATCTCGATGCAGTTCATTCTTAATACCAGGGATACTGGTATTGGATTTTTTCCCCTCCAATACTAAACCTCGGAAAACAGTGATGTCCTACCATTACGCTATATTGGTACTAAACAGTGTCTAGCGACCACAACTATAACAACCAGAATTGTCTGTAGTGTAACTCACTGGTTCAAAACTTGCTTATTTGACAAATGACACTTTGTCCAGGGACATGGTCAAGGTTTCGCCAGGATTGATTCATCGGTTATATATTGCTTTTAATGGTATCAAGGTGATCAAGAGAGCTTGAAATAGTGTGGTGACTAGCCCAGTAGATAATTCGTTTACATACTAAGAGCAGTGCAATAGGTTACAAGTTATCCTTTTAATAAGTTGATTTTTCTCGATTTCAGTAATTATAGATAATAAGGTATATAACAAGAGCTAAGTGTGCATTTTCAAATAGAATCATTGGCCTTTAAAAGGCCAAATAAGCAGGTGGATACATTTAAAACTCACTACAAGTAGATGAACACATGTTTAAAATTGTTGATTGAAAATATTTTGATATCTTAATTCTAATGAAGGGAGAAAGGGAGGGAGGGAGGGAGGGAGGGAGGGAATCCATGAATAGAAAAGGACCTGCATTGATTGGCTATTTAAAGGCCTATTCCTCTGTGAACACAGTACTTCATGGATGAGTGCACACATATATTTAGCTACCTGTAGGGATTCAATTGGCAATTTGCCTCATGGATGAGTGCACACGGACCTGTCTGCATGCTACCTGCCCATGTGCTACAACAAAAACTTTGTTCCTATATACAACAATAAAGTAGGTCAAGCCAATATCTGGTGGTAAATGACATTACAAATGATTTTACAAAACAATATCATTTGACTGGGTCTTGACTGATTCCTAAAACAAAGTTATGAACCATTTTGACTTCTGTTTGTGTGTAAATATGATGAATAAAATATCTTCTCATACACCTTCTGCCTCCCCCCCCCCCCCCCTCCCATCATGAGATTTGGCAAAAATACATGAATAGTAGAACAAATATACATTTCACCTTAATAATGACACTTTCTAGGGCGTAAGCAACTGTCAGTGCCACATATGGAGATGGTAAATGTTACTAATGCTGAATGTAAATCAATATTGAGTTAACATGTGTTTGAGTATGCCAATTTCACTGAAAATCCCCCCACTTTTAACAAATACTTGAATATCTCAGTAAATATAGAATCCACCTAGAAAATTCCACTTCCTAGCACCTACTGTTTTTTATTGTCTTTCAAATGAGGAATATTATATTATGATTGAACCAGTTTAAGGGGTAGAAATATGTGCTTAAAAATGGACCTGTGACTACAGAAGTCCCCCCCCCCCCCAAACTGAATTCACTATTTCTTTTAAATCCATACCAAAATACTAAATATCAAAACTTTAAGGCATTGTACCACCATAAAACCTTCTCTCCAAAACAGAAATGATATTCCTATCTGTACTTAGTTAGCTATAAAAGGCAAAAATGTGGTCAGGTCACTTAGTGACTCTACAATGGACTATGGACTTGCTGTATTGTGTGATGAATATTTTATGTAAGTATGTACTCATTCTGACGTGCCTGAAAAACTCAGCCATCGTTGAGAGGCACTGAAAATAAAAAAAAAAACAAAAAAAACAAGCAGTTGTACTACAGTAGGCTATAGCCATAACCTAAAGACCAACTGTCCACCTGCTAATAATACGAAGACAGGCATACTCCGTATATAAAAATTGACGATCAGAAGAACCTCTGACCTTCTTTTCATGTTATCCATCTAGGACGAAGTTCCCATTGAAAATATATGGGGTCATAGTAGAATACTACCTCTTGTTTCTAAGCTATCATTAAGTTTCATTTGTAAAGGTAATAAATACAATAAACCAACACCTACTTACTCAATTAGCATAGCACAAAAGGTAATAGAGTCTTACATATATTTCACTAATTGTGTAATTTACTGCACTCAGAATTGGTTTGTAACAAGATGCGTTATGCTTCACATTGAAATTGCTCGACATATATTGCCCAACTTTAAATAACGTGACTTAGGCCGGCAAATCTATGCCTGTGATGATGCATAATGTTTGAAATCTGAGGAGCAACTAAGAAATGCTAGAATTTTAGAAATATCACAAACAACCAGTTTTGTATACTACACCGCTTTATTGTTTCAACATTCTTGATTCATCTCCGTAAATGTGCAACCATTACATGGTTCGACCGAACCATCTCGCACATACACAATTCACCCCAGGTCGCCTTCAACACTTTCTATGCTCTTGTGAAACGACTGTTTCACTTTGTTCAAACCATTTACGTCGATTTCAAGTCAAGTTGCGGTATGTTCCTCTTTCCCTTCGCGGAAATACGAGTCAAACTTAGTTTATACTAGGATCACTTACGCAACTGAGACAATGCCAATGCCAATGTCTCTAATGGCAAGTGAATTAACTTATCAATACAATGGAAGGTAGTTTCTTAGGTAGATCACACCTGGGTTGGCTGGGGGGATATTATTGTTCGTAATGTGGCGTTAACGATGTTATAGCACCAAGCTAAATATATAGATTTGGCTGGATGCTTTGTTGAATATTTGAAGCCATTGTAGGCCTTTATATCACCATTAAATAACATGGTGACGTCACACTAGGCTGACAGCCGACATGTGTTGATCAAAATACCCAGATTGATGCCCTATTGTAACCAATATGTTATCTCCCAACATCTAATTATCATTACGAAAGAAGTCGCCTTGAAATAAATTAAACGAAATAAGAATAGCATATACACATTATTTTCATTAGCAAAATACACATTATTTTCATCAGCAAAACTTTCATGTTGCTTACTATTTCTTTTGTTATACTAAACCCCATCACAATGCGTCGCGCACAGAGAAAAGTGATATGATGCAACGTTTACACTCTGATTTGGCAATGAATAACATTAACACAGCCTTTGTAACAGAACAGGGAAGTGGTTATAGATGAAATCCTCTTTTCCATTTTTTGTTCTTTCACGGGATGTAGCAGTGGTGCTGCCATTTTCCACCATCATAAGCATTTACTCCAAGAACAGAAGATGCAGAACAGCCAAATAACATTGAAGACATCCTAATGAGAGCAGATTAGTTTCTCTAGTTTTGCCCTGCTTTATGGGCACATCAATTTATGCATCGCCTTAAATATAAATGGTTCTACGATCCCCATATGATAAACGCATTGCAGCCTCTTTCCGCCAACGATCTGCTGTTTTTCCCTTTGCGTCGTTTGGCTCCAGGGTTAAACTTTATAAATATACAAGTGTATTTCCCAGTGTAGCACTACTGGAGTCGTAGTGACCTACCTGAGCGGTCTGTTGTACAAAAGGCAGGCTAAGTTTACGGGAGATGAGGCCGCGCCAGGGACTCGTGAACTTACAGGCCCTCGTGCGCAGGGCTCCCCGGGGGAGGGTACGCGGACCGTGCCAGGGGTTCACGTCCTGCCTTGTACAACACGTAGCTCAGGTACACAACACAATGACCACCCCCGTTAACACAGCCTCCATGTATAATAACCAAAGTAGCACAACACGGAGCTCAGGTGAAAAACACACAGTGAGCATTAGAAATTGAAAACAAATAAATGAATCCAGTCTACGTATAAATGTGGATGAAGAGAGGGATGCGCCTAAATCGTACAGGGAATGGGGGTACATGGCACATGGACTTCCATGACAAGTTTGTGCTGAAGGGGTCTTGTCAATTACAACCGTCATATACATGATGATGTCATGGTAGTTTCCGTTATATTTTTATGAACCTACAACCCTTTTTTTCCATTTGAAGACCGACAGTTGCCACATACTAGTATTTTCTTTCTTGAGTATGTCTGATTGATTTCGCTTCTAACGTACGACTGGCCTGACTGCTTTCAAGAGGATGTAGTAGTACGCTTCTCTATTACTTGGTTCGGGCCATTGACGTGGTGAAGAGAAGCATCTTCACTTTTTTCTTCTTCTTCCCCTTCGCTTCAGGCGGAGGATCGACGGCTTCAGCCCCAGCCGCATCACTGACCGGATCTGTAACAGAATTGCAAAATCACCAACTTTGTTAGGATTAATGTCTGAAGACAGAGAGAAAGTCACGTATAACAGTCAGTCTCATTATCTAACACATTCTGGGGAAAAATCAAAGAGTTGCGACGAATACCACATAAGTATGAACGTACAGGCTTTTTGTTCAATTTCATAAGGGTTTTTCGTGAGGTAATCATTTGAATAACTGGAGGAGGAACTAAAATTCAAATGTGCTTAAGTATGAACGTACATGCTTTTTGTTCCAGTTCATATGGATTTTTCGTGAGGTAATCATTTGAATAACTGATTTGATCGAACGTTTGTTTGTAAGACCAATGTACCATCATTGAAACAAATAAAATATCTTTAAAAAAAAAAGGAAAAAAAAAGGAGGAACTCAAACGTACTTAAGCATTAAAACAACTTCTACCATTCTCAGAGATGTCGACTTTCCGATTATTTACTCGGATTTTGCTCGTGCAGTCTTAATCGATCATATTAGAGATTAAAGAGTGGAGATAATCATAATTCCGATATTTTCCTAGTCTTTTCTTTTTTTCTAGACCTCAATGAGTGTTATAGACCTATAAAATATCATCGAGACTGAACATGATGAACATTATACATGTATCAATATTCCCTACTCCTGGCATAGTTAGTTCCAATGTTGATGTCCTACCTTTGTTCTGCTTGTGCCTGTCGAGTGCCTCCTGAATGGCACTTCCGAAGGAGCGCTGAAAGACGGGCACGGGCACGCGGTCCTCAGACTCGCTGTCCTCACTCTCAGACATACCACGGCGCCGCCCGGCTGGCTCGCCGGCTCCCCCACTCTGGTAAGCAGACCCCTTCTTCGGCCACGCTTCTACAGGCTTAGTCTTGCCAGCCTGCAGCATCTGTTTAAACGAAAAGCGACTGTTGTAATATTTGCCAACGGCTTCCTTTGGTGGAGGAGGAAGGAACGTTACGTCCTAGTTACGATGTTCAAAGGTCAGAAATGAGAATACAGCATGGAGTTCCTAAATCGTTTCAAGTTATATGACTGGTGATCAAGCAAAAGTGGCAGTGGCCAGTTTGTCTCGGAAAGTCCCACATTAGGAAGGTTTTTGAATCAAGTTGTAGCTGAAGCTTCTTGAGACCAAATGTACAATGAGACTAAGAGCACCGTTAGATCGGTGAACCTAGTTCAGATTGTCATAAACGCGGTTGATCCAATATATATCCAATTTCAGTATAAATTGGAACAAACAGAATTAAACTTTAACAACTGTCCTGATGAAGAATATATTGGATTCAAAACGTTGATCGAGTGTCCGTACCAACAAGTGTGTGTAATACGATCCATGTACCATTTTGATACTAAATGAAACCTAGTCATGGGGTCCTGGTATTATTCCTTTTTGATTATCCTTTTACTAATAACTAATAATAGGAAGATGGATGAATCCTAATATACATTGGAGTGTGCTATTGTACCTGAGCAAAGGACAGTGATCCCGTCGCCTGGCTTTCATCGTGTACCAGACTTGTCTGGCTCGCAGACGCACCACCAGGTACGAACTCGGCAGCGTTGGGATTCAAACCTGCAAACAAAGAAAATGTTGTTTTTTGAACTGAAACATTAGTGTGAGGCAAACATAAGAAAGCTATTACAAGAATGGCCGGCGAGGGTAGAAGGATTCCGCAAGTTAAGAGCCTGTACCGTCTACTACTGTTGAGTAATCACTTGTTTATTGTATTATCTTTTTATAATTCATTCAAATTCACCCTTTAACTGTTCGTCCTCTCCAAGCATTAAAGATACATTAAAGTTACACAGAGTACATTTGATATGAAAAAGAAATGATAGAATAGGACTCAGAGAGGTGTGCTACCTGGGCTGCCGTAGGGCGTGAGTACGGGCGTGCCGAGGGGACTGGAGAGGTTGCTCGAGGCCATGCTCTCCGTGTCAGCTCCCGCGGTCTCACAATGGTACACAGGCACCGCTTCCTCCAAGTACTGCGGGAAGTGCGCAGGACTCTCCAGACTAACATTCAGACCGGGCCCTGAAATAGTGTAACACCTCGCTTAGTGTTTATATGCATAATAATTCGTGTATTATCATTAAATGTAACTAATCTAGATTTATTGTCAAGTAGCTTAGAAACTTGTCAAATGTGTGATTATTTACCTAGACCCATGAGTCTTCGCTCCTCAGCCTGAGATTTCCGTGCCACTCTCTTCTCCTCGCGAATCTTAGCTCGCCGCTGCTTCTTCCGCTTCTCGATCTCATCTGTAACATTCGAGGATGGGATTATCAGAATTGCCAGGAATGACATACATGCTCAAACGCCATGTTGGATATTTATCTTAAGTCTGTATTTGTCATTGCTTTAAAAACAAAAGAAAAACCCCATCTGATATGCACTGGTTCTTCCTTGTTGAAGTTTGAGTAATATATTCAATTGTAGTCATACTAAACTTTTGTGATTTTGATGTTGATTATGGTGATGATAAAATGAAAGAACCGCTTTCCTTGTACGGACATACAAACATTTTTTTTTACATATTGCACAATATTTTATTACATTACTTCAATCTAACACATCACGTACCGTCTAATTCTTTTTAGATACTAGAGAATCTTATTACAAACATATGCTCGATACCTAAACTAGAAATACTGATGTCAAAGGGTGATATACGTTCTTGTAGGCCAATGAAGTGCTGTTGGTCATATTATAAGCTGATATTCTAATGACCCCTTGAACCTGTGTTTGCAGCCAAGCGAATCACCCACCTCGGAACACGGAGAGTGACTCCTTCGACACAGTGGGCGGGGTAAGGTTCAGTTCGGCTAGCTGCAGCTCGCACGTCAACGGCAGGTGACTCAGGTAGCGCAGGCGTTTGCGCAGCTCCTAAAGAGTAATAACAACACTGTTTTACTAGAATTTCCGAGGTTCTGGTAAATTTAACGGCTAAGAAAACCGACACTTTATGAGCATAAAAGAATAATTTACATGAGCTTTAGAGCCACAACAATAATGCGGTAGGTATAACTACTTACATAGCAAATACATGCATGTTTTTTTTCAACGATAATACTTGTTTTCTTACTATGGGAAAGCAATTGACCATTCACATCATATTGCATAAGCCTATGGTATAAAGCTACACAGATCCCTGGATAACGAATGTGGTATTTATCTCCTGTGAAAATATACGGGTCTAAACAGAAATGAATCACAAGAATCAGCCCACCTGGTTCATGGACACGCTGTGTAGCTCGACGATGGAAGCGGTGATTGTCTCTGGACATTTATCCCAACTTCCATACTCATGTAGCAAGACACGTGCGTTTATAGAGTGGTTGTAGATGTGTTGTCCGTCAGCAGCTGAAAGATGCACAATAATTAATATAATTATAAGTTATCAGCGAAAAATAGTTAATATTTGTCAGTGACTAAAACGAATACGAGTGCCATAACTGACATGAGATCAGGAATTGCAAGTTGTGCCGTCTTAGACAGTTACATAATTCAATGCATATTAATCTTATTTCATTCATCGACTAATCTAAAAGTTAAAAATAAGTTTTATGAGCTTTCAGGGGATAATTTTCGCCGCACTTGGGGCGTTTCAAAACACTAAGAATACCTGAAAAGAACGTTCTTGTTGGGCAAAGAAAATTGCCTTTAATCAGGGTAGATAAATCTGGGAATTAAAACTCGTTACCACAGATCAGGTAAAGCTGATGAATCATAAAAGCAGAAATACCTTGGTAGAAGTAGTACTCTGTAGTGGGCTGCTGGCTACTAGAGCTCCTTCTCGCACCACACGGCTCCTCTTCGGGAATCCCTGCCAGGCTCCGCAGGCATTCTTCCTCCAGCTCTTCTGGTACTTCCCCGAGTGAGTCTCCCGACCCCCCGGCATCCACAACTTCAGTCTCCGGGACGGGTGACTTGGGCGCCTGTTCCTGACCAGCGTGGTCGGCGGAGTCCCCATCAACGTTCTCCTTCTCGTGTTCTTCCTCGACTTCTTCGTCGGAGAAAGCCGAGACGTAATTCACAACCTGCGGGTAGAGTAATACGTCAATAACGCGAGCCACCCAGTTAATTACGCTATTTCATTTTCCGATCTCTATCTCTATTGTGCATTTATTTCGTATATTCATGTTTGTTCCATACATATTCCAAGTCAATTTGGGGTATGATCAGTTGATGTTTTTTTTTTTTCAATTTTTGTTGTTGTTCATTTTTCACGCTAAAGCGACTATACAATCGCCTTTCCCGGGAATACATTGCATCATAAACGACATCATGAATAAATCACTCATAAATATCGTTATATGCCAGTATAGACCGTCACAGTGTGTCTGTGTATGATTTCCCGGAAGCAATACAGCAATGATCGGGTATGAGATTATCTTACTTTGGCAATGCGTTTTAAAGCAGTTGGTGAAGCATTTGCAGTCTCGCCGTCCGAGTCAGTACTGCTCACCGCCAGTTCATCCAGTTGCTCTGTCAGCGATCGCACGTGGTTTATTAGCTCCTCACGCACCTTTGAAACATAGTTTAGTTTTTCTTTATTGTAACTTGATTCCTGACACGAAAAGTACTATATCTTCGATAATTAAAATATAAAGAAATTATTTACCAAAAATGTATTTCAGTAGTCATGTTCTTATAAGGATGGGATAAGTTCTTCAATATGGTATAGGATATTAAACATTCAGTTTAGATGCGAAAAGACGGGCATTTTAGGTATACTACCGTATTATATTCTTTAAGAAAAGTGTAAACAACCTACAAAGTAGATGAGGCTATAAATACATGTTGTACAATATCAACTTCGCTAATAGGTGGGGGGGGGGGGGGGGGGGGGGGTTATACTTCATCATTAATCATTAAGAAAATTAATAATATTAAGAAAATTCGTCAATATACTAACAGCTAGTTTTTCCAACGCATTGTCCACGTAGGATCCGTCAAGGGTCTGCAAAGAGAAATGAGATTTTGAAAAACGTGCTTGAAAAAAAAAAAAAAATTCGACGCTAAACTTTTACATACAAAAATCTAAAAATCTAAATCATGTCAAAAGAGAAAACAAAAAGTTGAGGAATTGGTGTTGATCAGCCTCGCTGTAATCACATAAATCATCTGGACACTTAATAATCTAGCCTTGTGAAATTTCTGGAATATCCAGTATCAACTCACATCGCCGTCCTCAAGCTTCTGTTTCTTCAGGGCTTCTTTTTCAGTGTCGATAATGTGCTGAACCTGCTTGCCGTTGGCTACGAGGAGTTTGGCATAGCATACGTCCACCTCGTCATCCATGTTGTGGGGTTGGCCCTCCCTGGGGCGCCACTGCTTCACCGGCATCGTGTGCGTTGAGCCGCGCTCCCTGCGCAGGAGCTTCATTGTGATGACATCACCCACGTTGTAGGTACAGGTCTCCAGTCCAACCACACTGTCAAATTAGAGATATTCATTCAGTTTGACCAGAAATCATCAGTAAATACAGGAGCTGAATTACACACTAAACATCACACACACCTTGATTACCACGATTAAAATTGTACTGAAATCTAATTACCTAATTAGTTATTTATCTTCATGGGGCAATCAAGTATTTCTTTGATAATTACTGAATAATATTGTATGATCGGGCAATACTGGTTTCAACGGGAGTTTTAGTGTAAAACTACGAGATGCATCTCTTTAATATGCTGTATACATTGGGATGGTTTCAGCACATTATTATTTCTTATAAAGAATTTGTTGGGCATGATTCAACATGCAATGGTTTGTTTTCACTTATGGCCGTAACAACAATAAGCCGGCTTCTAATTCATACAGATACTGATTGCCATAGAGACAATTACAATTATGATGTTAAATAAGAAAAAAGAAAAAGAAATCACAATACTGTAAAAAAAACCATATCTATAAATCAATCTAATGTCTTTCTTAATACCGTGAACACTCCCATACCTTTTCAGGCCTTCTTGGTGTATGGATTCGTAGCAAATAGGACACTTTCGCCAGGACTTCTCGCCAAGGGAGAGATAGTGTAGGATACATGGCCAACAGTAGATGTGTCCACACCGGGTTATCTTAGCCGCCGTCGGTGGATACAGACAAATTGGGCATGACGGGACCTCGTGACTCATAATTCGCTGCAAAAAAAAGAGGAATGAAAGTCGATTAGTTTGTTTGCGGTTTAACGTCCCAGGGGACCCTTAGGGTATTTAGGGACCAATACGAAAGTCGAAGGAGAATTAATTCTATATTCTAATGGACTAGTAACTGAGCTTCCAAGGTAACTATAACGAGCAAAGGTCAGCATACAGTCAACCTGTCCTGAGTTTATGTGGCTTTACGCTACAGCCCCTTGCCCTGAGGTCTATACAAATAATATCAGAAGAAGGATGAGAACCTTATTCACAACTAATTTCGTGGTTCTAACCTCAGTCCAAAGATACCAAGCCTTGATCACTAAATACATAGGCGAGGGAGAAAGTTGCCTTCCTGATCTCTTCCCACGAATTTTTTTAAAGAAAATACTGTGACAGTCGGTCACTGAAAACAAAGACAAGAGTTAGATGAAAACGTACCACTTGCTCTATAAGGTCCCAATCCACTAGAGTGTCGGGATCGGCAGCGTGGATCGTATAGTCATGGCCTTCTTTGACGATAAATTGACAGCTGAAATGTGGAAGAACACTTGAAATGTTGGATATCTGGCAACAAAATTGGGAGTTTATGATAAAACTAATGAATTTTAAGTCAGTGCACCAACGGGAAGTCACTCATACGCATTAATTTTGGGATTTCAATTAGGGTCAGAAAAAAAGTGGAAAATAAGAAAGCTACTCATCTCCTACGCTCATATAAATTGGGTCTCATTTCAGATCAACAATATTCATAAAATATGGGTTTTAATACAAAATTTTGTTCAAATAAAACATGGTTAGGAAATATGATAATTAAAAGCAAATAGTAATTCAAATTTGACACCGATGGCAAAGGTAACTGGTTATTACACCACCTAACCAGTTGTAGACTACGTGTATGTTCTGAAGTCATGCTTGGGAGTTTCCTACCACATGACATTTTAATGCTAAACAATATCAAACTCTGTGAAGAAAACCATTGTTTTTTTGTTTATGTGTGGTCAACCAATTTCCAGACTTTCTAAAGGTTGAGGTTTAGTCACTATTTTCACACCAAATGGGTTCTGATCGGATGTATTGAGTTTAGGAAGAAATCTCACCCCTACACATTTACCAAGCTGCTATTTATTTTAGTTCCCAAACCACATAGACATGGTATGAGAACGAGTGGCCTTTGATACAGCAGAAATTTTACCACCGCTGGGGATCAATGAGAAGGGTGGCTGCAGTAAGACATGATCGCTGCCAGTCTACTATCCAATAATGAAGTTTTTAGTAATAAACCAGCAAGAGTGAAGGTGAGAGTAATTTAACATGAGACATGTTTGGAACTATGCTGTGCCGGGGGGAAAAAACCCTAAAGAAAACCCAACATTTACAATGATCCTAAAATTCATGTATCAGCAAGTTCTAATGCAGGCAGCAATAGAATCGAAGATGGCTTACTTTGACTGCAGGAACTGCTCCTTGTTGTACCTGACACTTTTGCCACTCCAATGGTTGCGCCCTGTCCATTTTGCAACACTTCGGCCCCTTCCGCCGGCAGCATGGCCTCGGGGTTCGTACGTGAAGTTCAGAAGATGGTTCAGGTTGGTTTTCTTTGCTCCTGGTCTCAGGGCTGAGCCTAACTCAGCCCCATACTCTCCCATCACCTATCAAGATTTGATATTATACAGGTGTGAAAAGTGTGGCAACTTACTAAGGCCACTCAAAAGAAACAACTTTGTTTCTCATCACCGCGCGCATCAGAAAAAACGATTTTAGAAGATTTTTTTTTATTTTTTTTAAATAGAAGAACCTTGATAGAAATTATGAAAGGTATGTGTATTTAGTATCAAATTAAAGCTCCTGATGTCAGGGATGCATTAAATGTAAAGCCAGTAAAAATCTGGAAACCCGCGTAAGCAGACACCCCGCGTAAGCAGCCACTTTGGCCCGGATCGGAGGGTGACCGCTTATGCGGGGTTTTACTGTATGTCTGCCATCTTTGATATAGCAAAAAAAAAGAAAAAAAAAAAAAAAAAAAAAAAAGCGCCCTCGTCATATTTTTCATGGCTTGGTGATGAGAAACAATTTTTTTTTTTTTAGTGGCCTAACATCTCTTTCTTTCCTTTATAACACACCATACATTATATATATAATAACATCAGATACTGTGAATAACTATATCAAAACTCTACTACCATGTTATTTTTTCGCTGTTAAAAAGAAAATCAAATCAAAGTAAGTAATTTGTACCTCTTCCGCCTTCCTTCCATTGCCATAACCCCTAGATCTGGGGCGTTTATCAAAGCCTCCAGACTTCTGGGGAACGGGACGTCTCCCACTTCCCTCATTACGTGGCCGGGAAGCGTTGGTTTCACGGCGACGTCCTGACTTCCCATTTCTGTTAAATGTGGCATTGTCTGAAAATATAATAATTGTAATGTTTGAATAGCTTGAAGTTAGTTATGGTACGGTGAGTCGTCATTCTGTCAGTCAATTGCGAAAAGCATCCACATCAGATAAAAGAGAAATCTCTGGTACCAAAGAAACCCATGTGGATATCTAGTTTAAACATTTGTATCCAAATTCACATGTTCTTACCTTCTGTTTCAACAAACTCCACCGAATATTCGCAGGAGTTGGTTAACAACCCCGTATCTGCATTTGCAGACGCTGGCCTAATGTTATATGTGGCCATTGTTTCAACCAAACAATCGTATAAGACCATGTTGGTATAATACTTTTACCAGATGGCCCAGACATGTGCCACTGGTTCATTTGGATTATAGAAAATTTCTTCTGAACTCCAATTGGGTTTCAAACCCGTTTCCAAACGAGGACATTGTATGTCGAAAAGTGGAATGCAAATACAAATCATGTTCACTAGATGATAGTAGATCTAATGAAATGAATCTAGCTTCAGCACCTTTTCAAACCTGATACGTTTGTTAGTCCGAGAATCTCTGACTGTCTGGTGGTAGACAGCCAGAGCCTCTCGGACTAATGTTTGTGTGACATCGCTGAACTGCTTCTAACCTCAGACAAGGGGTCGAGGTTTGATTCCCAGTATATGGGCCTTATTCAGTTAACCTGTTATTGCAACATATTCAATACACTAAGTTTTACAAGTATTTCACAGGAATGTACGATGATTCGCACTGAAAACCCATTCGCACTGCTACTCGGCCGATTCGCACTCGGCGATTCGCACTAAAAGTTCGAACTAAGTCTTACTATCCCTTGGTAGTGATAAAATAGTACAAGACTTTGCCAGTCCTTCACCAGCAGACTAATTGTACTCACAGTTACTTGGAATTACCTAAATTATTGTCAGTTCTTGCACATTCGCGATTAAATTTGGTGCGATGCCTTGTGCAAAATATAAACAAACAAACTTTGTTTTGTCACTCTAACCTCATAGCTCGGAAGATACTTAACGTAGAAACTCCAGAAAAGGACTGGGAATTAACTAAATACATGTTGGAAACAGTCGGACAGTTTATATTATGATTCACGAAAGGGAAATTTGATGATTTACCGTTTTCCGTTACCGGGTACACACTCTGCTGCGATTGCAAGTAACAGAAACACAGAAATTGCCTGTCATGGCGAACAACTCTCAGTCAGAGCCTCTCGGACTAAACTGGCCTGTGGCTAATATAATGTTATTGCATCAGGTGAGATAGTTGAGGATTTTATTTGATACCATTTTGATTTATTGTAATTGATATAGGATCACTCCCTTTGGCGAGAATTGGATGCCTTGAGCCTTTTAGGGTTTGAGCCTGCTGTCAGCGCGAAAACGTGCACGCCTTGAGCCTACTCCATTTTAGTTCTGATTGGCGGGTTAGGGTTAGAATAGGGTTGGATAAGGGTTAGGGTTGTACATATATGACAATAAGCCAGTAAAAGTGCACTTTTCAAAGATTTTAAACCTAAAACCTAGGCCTATCTGTTGGTATACACGTCATATACCCAGGTGACAGTCGGAAAGTGCCGACAGCCCCTAAGAAGAACATAAACCAAACCAAGTCACTATACATATCAGCTCATATTTCTGTGAATACTGGACGTAGAAACTTCAGAAAAGGATTGGGAATTAAGTGAATACATGTTAGAAACAGCTGGACAGTTTCTATTGTGCTTCACGAAAGAAAACATATGATAATTTGCCGTTTTCCGTTTACGTGCGACACATCGTAGGTTGTTATTGTTTTGATTTCCAGTGCGAATCGGTTTGTTTATAGTGCGAAACGGCGGGTGCGAATGGGCTGTCAGTGCGAATCGTCTGATACCCTTTCACAGTGATTGCTCAACACTCACTGAATAGCCAGCTCAGCTGGTAAGAACCCATAGAACTTCTTTCCTACCATACAAAATATGACGTAGTCTAGCCTATGACCCTCTCGTTTATTATTTGCAAGCAAAGATCGTACAAATTATTTCTACTCCTTTTGCTGATCATCGAAGTCAAATACTGTGAAACATAAACAGTCATGCGGAAATATAAAGAGACGATTTACAAAATACATGTGTATTGCATATAAACCATTCATATTTCTTGCTATTCCCTTTCCTCATACAGTACCTTACTAAACTTCGGTATTGCAAAATATCTTTAGTTGGTGGTTCCTACTGTGTTTCGTTGCAGCCTTCCAAACAAATACAACACTGCCTGACCCCCTCCCAACGGGTTCCTCCCAAACTAACGAGCACGAGGCAAGTCAACGTCAACGGCCAACTCACCGAGTTTCTTATTGTCCGCCTTTGGCGGTCCAGACGTTGCGCGAGATGAATTCTTCTTGTCCATATTTTCTAATGACTCTTCTCCCACCTCTAACATCAAATGAGAAGGCAATAACAGACCCAAGGGTCGCTTTCCAAGACAACCTTACTTCACTTCGATACGACTCCATTTTAGAACTCCATGTTGCCCTTCCGGGTACCCCAAAAGAAAACTAATATTGCAATAAAAGCAATCAAATAATTCTCTAGAATGAGACTCGAACGAGTGCAGGAAAGTTGCCTCAAAGCGTATTCGGGGTATATTCCCCGAATTAAGCCCACTGTGAGCAAAAGAACAATGTGAAAGAGACCTAACAGCCCCGTACAACTCTTCTGAGGGCGACGAGCGCCAGATGGAACGCCCGGATGTGGAAAAACAACAACTCTCGGGGTGTGCGAGAGTTCAAGGAGACTTTCGCGGGAGCACAACTTTTGAATCGGGGAAAGCCAAAACAAACTACAGGACATAAGGTAAGTAGCCTCTAAAATGAAATATCTATATTCTGATGTACCACAGTTAGAAGTATGGTTATATATGACAGATGTTGTTATTACGTCCGACCTCATTTGTGCCAGTCGACTCGACCACAGCAGGTGCCCGCCCAATCTGCCCTGCACTGCTGCAGTGCAGCATCGTCAACTCAGCATCTTGTATTCTTGAGTTTAACTAACTTCGCATTCATTCATACTAAAAGAATATGTTTAATCATTACTTTAGACAGTGTATTCTCCATTCATACAATTTAGAGTGTGATTAGTTTGTTTTTTAGGGGACAGCTAGAGCTAGTGTAACTGTAAGTAGTATAGTCACCACACGGCCGACTGTGGTATCTGCGAGATGGCGCCACCATTTGGTAAACTTTCCCCGTACTCTAGTCTAGAGGTTTTTTGTTCTGACGGAATTCAGATGACTTTTTGAAATATTCCAATGACTCCTTTACTTCTCAACACCCATCCCTATTTAAGATGACTAAATGCTGAAGCCCAGGGCCCGGTTCACAAGCAAAGTCTAAGTCAATTGCTTTTTCAAGACATGGAACTTTGGAAGGCAAAAAAAAAAAAAATTAATAATAAAAAATATACACATGTGAACATGTACAGCACCAGGTACGGTAACATTTTGTTTGTAAGATTCTTTATTGTGGATAAAAGACAGTAGGCCTACAGGTAAAACAAAAAATTTAACTTCAATGCAATATCATAACCACAATAAAGCAGTGATGCATCAGCCATTCTTAGGCTATTTTTCATTGCCTAACCAGCAAAACTGACATTAAAGTCCCATTCATGATGAAATCATTTTAGTTAAACAACCTAAAGAAGAAAATGTGGATCACATAAGCAAAATTTATAAAGTAAGTTATATACATAATGCATTACAGAGTCACTACAATTTTCATCATAATTCCATGAGCTGATGACAAAGACACATAAGATACTAAAAGCCATTGATGATTGGTATTTATGACTTTAAAATTGATTTACACAGAGCCTTGAATTCCGTCAAAGTAGGTGTTTTGCTAGTCGTGGGCGACCCTAACAGTATGTTCCCGTATTGTATAGGGTCTGACTCGTCTGACTAGTGTTTTGCATGTGATGGGTGTCACGTTATTGCAAACTTTAGCTCCATTATAAATACATCACTGACCTCCGTTTAGCTTCACAATTTGGTCTATGAGACAATAATATAGGTCCATCATTTATTCTTGTTGCAACATTAGCATTTATGCATGAGATATGGTCCTGTGCCTTTTAATACATAAACTTTAATAGATGTGAATTTCTTCTGCCACCTAGTAAAGGGACTTTAGCTAAAGCATATACTGTAACAGTTGGTGTTCTGTGATACAATTTTAGACATATTTTGATACAACGATTCTGTAGTCTTTGGAGTTTATCAAGATACAATTGTGAGCAGTTCATATACAAAATATCCCCATAATCAAAATATGGAAGTATGCCTGCTTTGTAAACATCTAAAGCAGATTTATAAGGTCTCATTTTCACAAGTTGATAAGTACGATAGGAGACATTTTTTATCAGGTTTTTAAAGTGGGCCTTGTAGTCCAGTGTGGGGTACAAAATTATAGCTAAATATTTATAAGTGAGGACTTTTTGTAATTTAGTCCCATTTATATAGAAATCAGGATCTTTCCTTTCCTTCTTTTTCTAGCCTGAATTGAAAATCATGAATTTTGTCTTATTTGTATTTATTGATAGCTATTTAGTAAACACCAGATCTCCAAATTATCAAGATCTGTCCTCAGGTGTTTACGTATGACCTCCATATCTTGATCAGAAAAATACAAAACAGTATCATCAGCATAAAGACTGACTTTACAATGTGACAGACATATAGTCATATCATTGATGTATATGAGGAACAGGAATGGTCCCAAGATTGACCCCTGGGGAACGTCCCTTTTCAATTTTTCCGTGGAAATACACCTTTTCATATTCCATATATCTAATTTTCCTTGTGTCAAGCCAAGGTAATATTGATTTAAGGACATTGATATCAATTATCCAAGTTTTCCAAATCTAAGTCAGTGGAAAAATCCAGACGAAAATATTTCCACTTTTTTTCCCTAACATCCCTTTACCCATGATGTGAGAAAGGCTATTGTTGTGACAGTG
This sequence comes from Alentia gelatinosa, assembly GCA_950022655.1. NCBI lineage: Eukaryota > Metazoa > Annelida > Polychaeta > Phyllodocida > Polynoidae > Alentia > Alentia gelatinosa. Next base: position 50,191,934 of record OX465587.1, on the reverse strand, counting down.
GCTTAGTCATCGACTATGAACACAACACAGACCTTTATACACTAGATAAGAAACCCAGGCCAGCACCGTGTTTGTTCTATGATTTATGTGCCGATCGGCTACGCTTGACTGATTTCACGGGTTGAACGCTGATTTTCTGCCCATTCGCTAGAGGGCATAGCAGTAGACTAGTACATCTACCAGTTCTGTTGTAGCAGTGTACTTCACGCATCTCTCAGTATCCCTGTGTAAAGTCCCCGCTATAAGTGAGTACGAGCTTACTCAAGGAACAAGACCAACGCCATTCACTGCTGAGTTCATACTGAAGCTTTATTATCATTTCTCCTGCCAGCAGCTCACCGGCTACCAGCGTCTCTATGGAGACGGTTTCCAAGGCAACGCACCAGCAGTGCTCTCCCGGGCTGCTGAAGTAACCCACACTAACATATAAATTATGCACATATTATTAGGATCACCAATCGTGACATTGTTAACATCATTACAATGATTACACAGGTCCTCACCCCAAGTTTTCAAGTATTTGAAAATAATACGAAGACAAGGATTATATGACGATAGGACCGCAAGTATAAAGGATACCTGTAAGAGTTACACTACCAAAAACCATTAGAGATATAAATTAAATGACATTTGTAAATAAACATAATTACGATCCATCCATGGGGACGGCAAACATTTTGCGTATTTTGTGTTCATCCTTACCAACTAGTTATATTCCCATAAATATGTCAAACAATATGTAGTTACAACACTCATTTCTAAAATACAATATTTCACGATTTCTAGATACAGTAATTGTTATTCAATTCTCTGCGTTCATCTTTCTTCTTCGCTCGAACATATATTAGACTACGCTCCCTTCTGACCTATTTCTTGTCTTTTCTTTCGACCACTTTTTCTCCCTGCCCAACATTTCGATTGACACTCATCACCATTTCTCTCATTCTCGGCGTTACAGGAGGGTTTACGACATCTCTCAAAGGGATCGATACAGGTTCATTCACATTGTTCTCAATAATGATTTGGGGATGTTCAGGACCAACATTGCTATCATCGTCGTCGACAATTTTCTTAATACACTTATTTTTGATCCGGTCGCGATTCACATATATCGTCACAACGACGGAGACGAGCACCACAACAATAGCAACTATACCCATTGACCCTCCGTAAATAGAAAACCTGTTTGTCCTATCCCACCCAAAGTAGTCCTCTTGAACGTCGGGCAGAGCAATAATCGGTATCTCGTTCCGCCTTCCCAATTTGAGTTCTTTAACCGTGATGGGGTCTAACGCCTTAGGCCAGGTGATGTTTAAACGAGGTAGTTTCACCCATTTCTTAGGGAGAATAGTCACGTTGCTAGTGCCTATGGACATGCCCTTTACTTCCCATTCTTTACTTTTCAGACGACAAGTTCTATTCAAATGGTATAGACCTACCCCCACATGATTCACGATTTGTGGCACCTGTCCCGAACACAATTTTCTGATGGTGGCCTTCTTCCTAGACACCACAACCACTGAAGATGCATCATCGATCAATCGGTATAATTTCGGATCCTTGGATCCTGCTGAGAAGAGGGATACATTACAACGTTTTGGATTAGCCATTGTTATCATTTCGGCCTCGCAAATACTTGGATAGTTCATAACAACAGGTTGACATACCTTAGGCGCGTCTCCTACACACAGATCCGTCATAACCTTAAAAGAGTCTTTGGAAGCCGTTGAAATAGCCACTAGTTGGTTCCCCACTATTTGTCTATCGTATTCCGAGTTCATTGGCACTGGGAAATATTGAAGTCTATAATTCAGAAACACCTCCTTTTCAACGGTGACAAGGGATATCTGGTAGACCATTTGAGAGTCCTCCCCTGATTGAGACCACAACGGTAACACATTCATGTACCTATAATACCAGTGTTCGTTTATAGCGTCGTATCCCAACTCTGTCATCAAGGCCAAAGTTTCGCGTAGAACTTTTGGTGGTAGAATGTCTCTGTTTAGGTCGTTTCGTTCTAGAGCTAAGAACTGTCTGTTGAATATTTCTGCTCTCCTGATGAAATCGTGTGATAATGCTTCCATCATTTCGATGTGGCCCTCGACCATTCCGTAGATTCTTAGATGTGTTAAAGCTTCGTCTAACCACGACATTCGGCGGGCCAGTCTATCTGATATTCGATTTAATTCCTCGGTGGCCTGATTGAGTTTGTTAATATCTTCACGGTCTTCTTTCACAAACATCCGAGTTAGATTCATGACCGATATCAGTTTCTGGTGATTGTGTCTAACTGCAAAAGATGATCTTTGTAAACTCCTTAATTCCTCTTTTACCGAGTTTAGATCACTGGTAGTCGCCAGTCCGAATAAGAATTTGATGGCCTTTCCCACTATGTTAATTAATCCGCGTTTCGGTCTGTCACTGTTTGTGTCTTTGCTTGGGCCTGTAGTAGGGTCCACCCTTCCACAACGTATTAACTCCTTACCCCAAGTGATGCGGTCGTCCACCAGGTTCATCCGCAATTTCCACATATCCCTGCGTTTGTCTTCGTACATGGGTTTGAGTTGATTAATCACATTTTCTGTGTCTTCTTTCCATTGTTTTAGGTCTGGTGTTTGTGGGCGTTCGATGGTGACTACCAACGACCACGATCCTCCAATAATTCTTGAAGATCCGGCCTTAGTGATAATTACTCCATCATTCACAATTCCCTCCATTTGCATATCTTGAGCGAAATAACCCACCGCCAGGCACAAAATTCCCAGTATCCAGGCACACCACATGTTTCTGGTTTGCTGTTTTGTACTCATGTATGACTATTTCAATCGGTACTTCACTGTCTGCCTGCCAGACCGTAGTGAAGGGCCAGCGTATGGCAGCACGATTGTGGAGCGACCAGCGCCGGCTCTTCCCGCCTGGTTATCGCGTACTCCTCCAGTCGCTCCCTTCACCCCCGTTCCCTCCTGTCCACCATCTATTTGCTGGGATCCCGCCCCCGTATCATCATCGGCTTCCTTTGAGCCATCTGGAAGGATGTATTCATCATCATCATTGCTTTCAACATCTGGTTCGCCCCCATACAGATGTTCGCGCCCACTATCCTCCCTTTCAACGTTTATCCCCTTTCGCGATGTGTGGGTTCGCGTTCCGAGCCAATCGGAATCGTACTCAGAATCCCCGTCGCTATCGGTCCCTCGACCGTTCCCATGTCTTTCCGAGTTTCTGTCGGACACCCCCGTATCTGCGTCCGATCTCTCAAATCGGTTCCTAGAGGGTTCGCTAGCTTGTGCCCGAGGCCCGCCCTTCCGGCCTGCTGCGATCCCACCTGTTCCTCTCCTTAACGTTCCCCTCGATAAGGCTTCCCCGTATCTACGCGTATCGTTGGGATAGGTTCTGAGATTTCGCGCTCTGGCACGTACCCCTAGTGCCTTGTTCATCTTCTTTGAGTCTACCGGGTTTTTGTCTAGACGCAAACGATCTACATTTACAGTTTGTATCTTCCCGTCCGGCCCTCTAATCGCGGCGGTAACGCCATTGGTCCCGATAACTATAAATCCACTTTGAAATCGCGGATCCAAAGGAGCCGTAGCTGGCTGGAACAGTAATACGTAATTCCCTTTTTCTAAAGGAACCGCCCGGGGACGCCTGTCTAACCTATCTTTGTTCCTCTTTTGTTGGGATTCTAGGTTGTTCTTGACTATTACGTATGCTTGTTTCATTGCCTTTAATCTGTCATCCAGAATGGCTGTGAATGATTCGTGTGAGGCCCCTCCCAGATTGGCCGCAACGGGAATGGGTTCCCTGCCATACTGTAGGAAATAGGGCGAATACCCCGTAGCCGCCGACACGGCTCTTCGATGTGCCATAAGGGCTGGTCCCAAAGCACTCTCCCACCTATTTGCCCTGGCATCTACCAATTTGGCGAGGATAGACTTTATGGTTCGGTTGAATCGTTCCGTCTTCCCGTTCGATTGAGGGTGATAGCTAGTAGTATAGTGTACCTTGGTACCCAATTTGTTCAGGTACGTTTCCACTGTGTGGTTTTTGAATTCACACCCCCTGTCACATATCATAATCGCCGGTGCACCGTAGCGGGGCACGTATTTATCGAATAGAACCCTAAACACCGATTCAGCGGATTTGTCGGGGATCGGTTCCGCTTCGGCCCATCCCGAACAATGGTCTATAATCATCAGGCAGTACCGGTTCCCATTTTCGGACATCGGCATTGGACCAATAAGATCCATACCCATGATTTCGCCCGGCTGTGTAGGTATGGGCATGTTTGACGCGGGCGGGAATAGTCTTTTCGTTCTGTGAGCGTTGCATACAGCACACTTTTCGAGTTGTACAAAAACTTGTCGAGCCATACCGTTCCACCAAAATTGCTCATCTAATCGTTTCATGGTTTTCTCGACTCCCATGTGTCCCATTTCTTCGTGGGCTCGCATGATTACTTCATCCGTTAGGGACCTGGGCACCACTAACCGTGGTTTATCGTCATTCCCCCCTTTCTTCCCTAATGAATATACTATCCCATTGTGTATTACAAAACGTCCCCTACCCTGCTCGGCCCACCGTTTTTCCCGCATTTTCGTCTGTCCCTTCTTGACCTCTGTAGGACTTAACTTGCTGTGTTCCCAGAAATCCCACATCACCGCACCCTGCAATCTATCCCTCTGCCTCGGCGGTCTCGATAACATATCGGCCCTTACGTTTTGGCTCCCCTTTCGGTACTCTATCGGCGCCCCATATTCTGCCAATGTAATGGCCCATCTTTGGATTTTGGAATTGTTAATCTTTGTTTTGAATAAATTAACAAGGGGACGGTGATCAGTTACGATGGATAGAACGGATCCCCAAATGTACGGCTTGAATTTCTCTAGGGCCCACACCACTGCATAGGCTTCCTTCTCGATAACCGCCCATCTCGACTGTACCTCGGATAGGGTTTTGGATAAATACTGTATGGGTCTTTCTACTCCTCTCCCATCTTTCTGAGTTAGGATCCCCCCAACGCAATAATCGCTGGCATCGGTGTATAGAATAAACGGTCTGTTAAGGTCCGGGAACGCCATTACTCTGTCTGAAATTAACTCGTTTTTTAGTGCATTCCATGCGTTTTCTTCGTGTACCCCCCATCGAAAATGAGCGTTCTTCTTTGTCAATCCCACCAGTGGTGCGGCTATTTCGGAGAATCCCTTTACGCACATGCGGTAATAGTTCGCCATCCCCAGAAACGACCTAACGTCTTTTATGCATTGTGGCGGCGGCATTTCTCTTATTGCCTTCGTTTTCTCGGGATCGGGCGACATGCCCTCAGTGCTCACAATGTACCCCAATAGTTTGATCTCTGTCCGTCGAAAAGTACACTTATCAGGGTTTGCTGTCAAATGGTTTTGCGCCAACAATGTCATCACTTCTTCTAAATGTCGGGTGTGTTCGGCTTCGTCCTTGGAGAAAACAATTATATCGTCTAGATATACCAATACCGATTTCGAAATCAAAGGGGACAACACCGAATTAATGTACCTCTGCCAGACTGCGCCACTGTTGGCTAATCCGAAAGGCATGACATTCCATTCAAAGAGACCCATATGCGTAGCCATAGCCGTTTTTTCCCTACTCTTCGGATCGATGGGGATCTGCCAATAGGCCGATTTGAGATCAATGGTCGAGAACATTTTAGATCCATGGAGTTGGTCAAATATATCAAGCACCTGGGGCATTGGGTGGGCATCCTTTTTGCTTATATCATTAACCTTTCTATAATCTACCACACACCTGACCGATCCATCGGATTTCGGCACTAAAAGGACGGGCGAGGACCACGGGCTTTGACTGGGCCTGATTATGTCTTTCTGTAGGAGTCCCCTTATTTCTTCTTCGACCATTTTGCGTTTCTGCAACGGTACCCTGTAAGGTTTCTGGTGGACCGGGTCATGACCGGCAGTATCTATTGTCATTTGTACCCCCTTCCTCCTAAAATGCGGATCGATCTTTCCCGAGAAAACCTCTGGGAATTTCAAACGCCACTCGTCTAATTCGTTCAGAATACCTTCAACATATCGTTCTCCTCCGTTTTCCGGTCCCCACTTATATTCTCTATTTTTCAACATAATGGTTTTGTTGCTGCAATCGATGTGCGCGCCTAATATACCCAAAGCATCAATGCCCAACAGCATATCGTGTCCCATTTCCTCTACCACATAAAAAGGGATGGATTCACCCAACAGATCGATCATGCATACCCCCTCAGTATCAATGACATGTCCAGATAGAGATTTCAAACGCTCACCCTGCATCAGGTTCATTTCCTTAACACTTTTCCCACATAGTTCCTCGACCATCGAGCATTTCATCATCGATCGGCATGCGCCAGAATCGGCTAGAGCGATATACTCCCTACCTCCGATGTCCATTCGGATATTCACTCTGCCGTCCGGCGCACCGTTCAGTTTCCCGAATAGAATGCCGATTCCTCAGGTTGGAATTCCTCGAACGTCTCCATTCCTCCCTGGGTATTATCTTGGTAGACGTGACAATCCCGAGCAAAGTGTCCATAGTTTCCGCAAGTGAAACACGGTCCTCTTGGTCCTCGTCCCGATCCATTTCCGTTGTTTTGATTTCCTCGATAGCCGTTCCCTCTACCTCGTCCCCTCCCACGACCTCGTCCCCGTCCTCGTCCTCTGGTTACCGGCGCATTGAATTGATATACTATCGGAGCCGAGGTTCCTCCTTGTGGCTGACGGGCCGCGGGATCCGCAGCATTGGCGGGGCCCTGATTGTTTCCGACGCCGGCCATGTTCTTCTCCTCCGTCTTCGTCGGTGTCGTTGCCCTAACTGCCGCCATATTCTCCTTCCCTTCGATTCTCTTATCCACGCTTTTGAGGGTTTGTTGTAGCGATTTCATAAGATGACACAGTTCATTCATCGGGTCCTTAGGTTTTCCCCCATCACCGTCTTTGTTCTTGTTTTTACTTCCAGACTCACTCGCCGCCGCCATGGCATTTTCTTCTTCTGTCTTAGATCTCCTCCCTCGCCTTTCTGTTGCCTTACTCGCACGACAAGCGAATTTCACAGCTTCTTCGAGCGATGAAGGGTTTTGCATATCCGCATTGGACTGCACCAAACGGTCTGACAGTCCGTCGATGAAAGCATCAATTACTCTTTCCTTATTCAGGATTTCGCTCAACTGGTCTTCTTCGTATGCTATGCGTACCGCTTCTGAAAACCGTACCCCATAATCTCTCACAGATTCGCCTTCCAACTGAGCCATCCTGTCTACCTTGAGGCGTAGGTATTTCTTCTCATCTTCTCCGAGATATGTTTTCGAAATTTCTTCTTCCAGCTTTTCCCAGGAAATGTCTTCCTCGTTCCAACTGCTGAGTGTTGTCTCAATAAACGTGGCCAATCCGCCTTGGGCCAGGTACCCGACCATCTGTATCACCAGTGTTTGGCTCGCACCCGTCATTCGCTTGGTATATCCCACTGCTTCCAGCCATTCGCGCAGGTTTTCTTTGTTCACCCCATTGCACCGTCCTATGGATTTGGAATACATCTTAAGATTGTCTCTCGTTTCCCTATTGACATCCAAATCCAATCTCAACCTGTCCGTGTCATCGTCAGGCTGTTGGTCTGCCATGATGTCTCTTTAGTCGGAGACTTTACGAGTGTCTTGTTTCTGGTAAATGAATCCTGGCAAGCTCGCCAATGTAAAGTCCCCGCTATAAGTGAGTACGAGCTTACTCAAGGAACAAGACCAACGCCATTCACTGCTGAGTTCATACTGAAGCTTTATTATCATTTCTCCTGCCAGCAGCTCACCGGCTACCAGCGTCTCTATGGAGACGGTTTCCAAGGCAACGCACCAGCAGTGCTCTCCCGGGCTGCTGAAGTAACCCACACTAACATATAAATTATGCACATATTATTAGGATCACCAATCGTGACATTGTTAACATCATTACAATGATTACACCTGTGTTTTTCCGATATTTGTCGAGGTAGAGCATGATACATCTGTTAGCGATGCGCTATTATCAACATCTAGGCCAAAACAAATTTTAATTATCAACATAAATAGCTAGAAAAGGGATGAGATTGTGGTGAGTAAGGAAGGCCAAGCCTGGGAGTTGCTTTTTGGGAGTTGAATGCCTTGAGCCTTTTAGCGTTTGAGCCCGCTGTCAGCGCGAAAACGTGGATAGCCCACCCTGCGGACGCCTTGAGCATACCCCATTTTAGTTCCGATCCGGGTTAGGGTTAAGCCTATAAGACACCGACCCGACCACTGTGCCCGATTCTACCTTTGCCTGACGGATCCGTCGGGTCTGTGACAATCTGCATCAATCGGGTCGGTGTACGCACTTCACCGACCCGATTTTATTGCTTTTCCCGAGGCGTCGGGCATTACTACCATGTCAGATATGACCGACTCTGCCCGACCTTAAGATTCCGGTGTACGCACTTTCACCGATTGTTACCGATTCTGAGCATGTCATTTAAAAAGCGTTGCCATCTATCCCTCGGTCCGATTCACAAGTGTCTTATATCGATGTGTAGGGGAGAAACAAGCGATCATAGATCTGAAAACCGTTTTCTAATATTTTAAATAGACCAGAAGTTATTAAACTTTGCATTATTGCCTATATATACTTATCACCCGGCCCGGGGCCCAGCCGGGCCCGGCACCCGGCCGCTCTCTTTGATCTTAACCCGGGTAATTTACGAGGTCATAAAAGGGGGAGGTGTCATCGGGAAGAGTCTACATGTCGGTGTCTTATAGGTATAAGACACCGAAGTTTTATTCCCGACTCTCACCGAGCCGATGGTCGAGATGAATCGGGAACAAATTTCGGTGTCTTACAGGCTTTAGAATAGGGTTGAGTAAGGGTTAGGGTTGTATATATATGACTATGCCAGTATAAGTGCACTTTTCAAAGTGTTTACACCTAGAGGCTCAAGGCCAGCAAAACGGGGTAGGCTCAAGGTGTCCTCAGGGTAGTCTCAAGGCGTCCACAGAAGGGCTCAAAAGGTGTCCCGGGCTCAAATCGTCTCAGGCTCAAGGCGTCCATAAACCTGTTTTTCACTTATCACTGGTCACTATTTAAGATTTTCACAACTGAAAATTTCAGTTGTGACAATCGTTAATATTGACTAGTGAGTGACATTTTAGAGGACATTGGGTTCCATAGGTAAATGAACAATAGCTATCATTCTGAGGGGCTGGACACCTTGAGCCTCAAGGTGTCCAGGGCTCAAATCGTCCCAGGCTCAAGGCGTCCATAAACCCTCAAAGCCTTGAGCCTACCTTATGGATGCCTTGAGCCTACCCCAGTTTGGTAGCCTTGAGCCTCTAGGTGTAAAAACATTAAAAAGTGCACTTAAACTGGTTTATAATAAAAAAATAATCATATATACACCACCCTGACCCTGACCAAACTCTATTCTAACCCTAACCCACCAGTTGGCATCTATAGAGATGACTGAATCCAAGAATGTTCAAAGAAAAATGAACGTTTGAAAAAAGAAGAGGTGGTAACTAGATACACAGATAGTCAGGGAGAATGATAAAGAACTCTGAGTAATTTTAATACAGTAAAACCGTGCATAAGTGGACACCCTCTGTTCCAGGACAGAGTGTCTGCTTATGCGGGGTGCCTCCTTACTCAGGGTTCGCAGACTCACTAGACAACATGCACACACTCTCACCTGTGTAGAAGGATATATCATAACTGTATGTACTGTTTACTCTATGGTAGAGACATGGTGGGTACACAGGCCTACCTGGTACCTACAGCAGCCTACGCAGGCCGCCAGTCTTCCTGGATCCCACCCCCCTACTTCCAACCCCGCACACATCAGAAAATTGATTTATCTCGATAATCTAGAGTGTTGTCCCCACACCGAGTGGTCATATTTGAGAAGGGGTCCGTCTGAGGAGTCTGTTTATGCAGGGTTTCTGGCATTTTAGTACTGAAATAACTGTTCGCTTATGCGGGGTGGCTGCTGACAAGGGGTGGTCGCTTACACAAGGTTGAATTAAATATCTAATAGATGGAGAAAATTCCATTCCGAGCAAAGGTGACCGCTTATGCAGGGTGTCTACTTGCGCGTTGTGTCTGTTTATGTGGGGTTCTACTGTATTTACCTTACATGCATATTGAATAAATAATGAAAACATGAAAAGATCATGGGAGCAAAGAAACAAACCACAAGGTAATGCACTCCATTTATTGGTGATTAACAGAATTATTCATATGAAGATGTGTAAAATCTGAATTAGTTGATGGAAACAGAAATAAAAGCCTGCCACAAAAAAAAGCAGGTTAAAAAGTTAGAAAAAAATTATCTTGAGTAATATACATATAAGACACATTTTAGGTTTTTTTTAATGGGCCTTGTTAATGTTGAAATAGCCTGTAGTTCTCACTAGGTGGTGTTGTGTTGGTAGCTGGCATGTGTACATACATTTACAGTGAACATGTTGAAATGATCACTGATCGATGCAATTGTGATTTTTTTTTCAGTACAACAATGATCGGGGGGGGGGGGGGGGGGGGTTCAGTTGTGACACTCATTAAAAGTGACCAATGAGCGACCGTTTCAAAGGCATAATGTTCGATAGACAACTAATCATAACAATAGCAATCATTCTGAGGGGCTGGAAGGTCTTGGTCACTGTTTTGCATTCCAGAGTTATGATCATTCGGTGACCATTTAGTCCAAATGACTTCCAAAAACAGTGACAGGGTCGGACTTGTCATACAGGGTCCTGTTTTTCAGACAATAACAGTGATGTCTTTATTAGTTGTGATCGAAAAAGAGTAAATCAGTTTTTACACCAATAGTTAGTTTCTGAACTGCTTTGCCATCAACCAATAGCTATTGTCTCTCTCCACATTCATTATATTTTATGACAACATAAAGCAATGCCTATCAATTCACTCAAATTTCATTATGATCTCATCAATACTGCTATGGTGACAAGGGTGTATGTCACTTCAGGGCTGAACAGGATGGCTTCCTTCTATGGAGACGACTTGCACCTGAGCCTCACAGAATTCGACCAGCCGTCCCCACTCACCAAGGTCTACATGCCCCAGCTCTCTGTCAACGATTATGAGGACCAGGCTGCCAACGAGACTGAGAAGGCCCTTAAGGTGAACCCCACGCTCACCTTTCATCTAACCCCGTCCATCCCATCGATAGACTGTAGCATTATGTTAAACTGCCTGTCTTTTGTTATTCATAGCACAGTGCAAATCCTACTGCATCGGCAGTATCATTATTTTGATAATCAATATCTTGTGGATTACAGTCGTTTCTTAGTAAATTATTGTTACAATTGATCACAACAACCACTTAAAGGCATATCGGACAATTTGCTTTGAATATCAAAACCAATGTCACTTTCCTGAAAGTTGGATATATGGTGATATCAAGGCGTTGTAGAACACATACCTAACTTACAAAGATAGGGGCCACCGTGCTAGTCTTTGATTTAGACATTAAAATGATAATATTATGATAGAATATATGATAATTCTTAAAATTTGTTTTTCACATAGTAAAACCTATGTTAGTTTCTTTATACTTTCACTGAATATAGCAAATGTGGAGTACTACACATAGGACACCGTCCTTGTTTTTGAAAGAATTGAAAAAAACTATATTTCTTAGTATATTTACTAAGTAAATCAATCAAATGTAGACTAGATAAATTTCCCTATTGATTAAGGTCAAACTAGATGATATTTTTCATTTCACTCATTTGTTATTAAAATAAGTCAAAGGAAGCAAATTTGATTGATAATTGTTAGTCTTGAAAATTACCAGGTGGCACCACTGTGTATTGTAGGATATGCCTTTAAGATAGATAATCGCTCATGCGATGTAATAACTTATTCTCTTCTTTTTAATTCAATTTATAGGACCTCATAGAGTATATGGAAACGAACACTGAGGCTTATGCGAAGATAGTCCGACAACGAAAACTTGACGAAAAGGAAAATGCAGGCCTTGTGTCATTACTTAAGGTACATTCCTTTTTGTTCTGAATCACAATCGCCATATACATATAATATCTATTTTCTGAATTGTAGTTCTTCAATTTACCTGACGGAATGTTTCAAATTAGTTGAAATTAATTTGCCTTTCTGAAATTCCTGACAGATCTGTTCGTCATAATTGGTTAACTTTGAAGTAGGTAGATCCATGTAATGTTATTCAGAAGTGTCAGCTTGCGTAATTATGTTTAAAACTACACTGCCATTGCTGTTTATTATATGTATACATATGTAGTCCAGAAAAGTAATTTTGTATATCATTTGGGACCAATTTGTGTTGTGACAGGTACGTTTCATGAAAAAGATGCACGGTGATGATTACCTTAAGAATGTCGTAACTGATAAAGAGGTGGAACAGAAACTAGAAGAGGTGAAGACTGGTATCATGATGGCGTACAATTACGGACAAGGTAGGCATATCAAAATGGTTTAGGATATAGTTGTTTTTAATGTAATTTCAGACACTCAATGTTAAAACAAAGACAACACACTGCCAATGGCTAGAATATCAATTCAATTAGGATTGAAGCCTAATGCCCCTTTACTGCTCTATTTCACATAAAATGTATGATGTTATTACTCTCTGTCATCTCAGGTATCGTAGGTAATACCTGAGGGATGCATATCGAAAATGAATGTCATCATCTTGAGCAATAAAGAAAATTTCACAAAAGGAAAGAATAAACAGTAGTACCTAGTCTATTCAGATTAGTAGTTGTATAATTAGATACTCTCTCCGTTTAGTCATGTTCGTAGCTCTTCATATCTATCCTTTGATTGTAATTCCACTTGACACTGAGCGGGGCTTGTAGAAAGAAAAAATGAATAATTATTGTCTAGAAAACATAAAAAAACGTTACTGATACAGTTTCACACAATATACGTCTCTAGAGAGTAAGGGTCGTCGTTACTCTCGACGACTGGCACTGAAGAAAGCCCGAGATCGACAGCTCCAAGGCGGTCTACGCAACTCTCCTCTTACACTGGTGAATCCTGTGGTTCCTGTACCACCGACCACCATGCCCCCTCCACCACCACCGCCGCCCTGCCCACCAACCACCGCCATGCCCCCTCCACCACCGCCGCCGCCGCCACCGCCGCCGCCGCCAGCGTCCTCAACGACTGTAGTTTTGACTCCGCTCAAGGACAACAAGAATATTATGGTGAGATTGTCTTCCTCTCTATGATGAAATGCATCTGTTTCTAGTCGTGAAAAGAAAGTTTTTATTATTTTACTAGGTGTTATTAACAGCTAAAGATTCTCATAAATTCCCGGATCTGATGTTTAGGTAAAATTTGTTGTGGTATTCTAGTAAGTAAACATTAGTAGGATTTCAGAAAATGTGTATAATAGGAAATGTTGGTGGTTTATTAGAGCCGTCAGTTTGTAAATTGAAGAATCATTGTTGGTAAAACTAACACACATCGTGGATAAAGACCCGGCCCCACTGGTACGACGCGATCGTCCCACATTTTAAGGGTCGGACCATAAATACCCCGTTGACCAACTGCAACGGATCTGTTGCACTCAATCACAAGAAAGTCCATGGGTATGCTACACTGATGCAACTGAATCGTCAGAACGCTTCTTTCACCATATATGGAAAAATGGCATCTGCTTCTCATGTCTACTTCTCGTTACCTGTCACATATTCCCCTGATCAGTTGGTCCTGCATAAGGCTTACATATAACAGCTTCTTGCATTCTGATTAGTCTAGACGCCTAAATATTTCGGTTCAGATTTCACCTTTTTATTAAAAAAAACAACTTTATGTGATTTAATGTGCATGTATATCACCGAACACTTACAAAAGCACCACCCCGCAGTTTACAATTCCGGCATTCATCCCGATTGCCACGTACCTGATGGCTGGGCTGAATCAGCTCAATGTGTGAATTCTAACAACCAGCAGAACTCAATAACGCAGAATTTCTATATTGCAGAGTTCTACACCATGTCCTGACCCCAAACAGATGCTCTTCCGTAGCGAGTAAGTAATTGTATTCCAGTTTTCCTAGTTATTACAGAGACCCTCATCCAAGTCCGTGGTTATTACCATTGGATTTGTCATCACATATATAAATACATATATACTTGTCTCCAAACATCTATAGTAATGATAGTGTAAGTTCATACATAACCTAGATAAACGCTGGAGATTACAGAGCCGTAGTCTTCTCCCGTCTGCGGACTTTGTCAGCTCATTTTGATCTCTGCGCTATACATGGGCAGAACATCCGCCACGCCCTCTGGTGCTATCGAGAGAAACGAACAAGGGATTTGCACTCCTGTCTATCACGTTTAAATTCACAGTGGTGCCACCTGGGTGATAAGTACATTATCAGTTCAAACTGTTTTCTCGTGACTGTTCTAATCAGAGATGACAGTTTTCCACTTATCCATGGAAATCCTTGTTTTTATTTCCAATTCTTTAAATCCTTTAATTCTTGTGTAAAACAAAGATATTATAGATTAAACCCCACTCATACCCATAAAACAGCGATTTGAACCTCCCCCACCTACCCTCTTCCATGGCCAAACATGATTTGATTCCCATGTTTTTCCTGTCTCGCTGGGCAGAAAATTCTCAATGAAAAATATTTCCACTTTTTCCTGACCCCAACTGACACCCCTCTCTAATACCTGATAATTAAGAATTGAACATTTTGTCCAGTTTGCGATTGCAAAATACGTCTTTTTAATTTGGTTGGTTTATATAGAAAATGTGCTATATTCCAGGAGTGTGTGAAGAAAAATGACATGGGTTTAACTATGTGAAATACACTTTTACAATAGATATTATGAAATAAATCTCTAGGTAAAAAGATATCATGCTGAACCCCACAGTCTTAATAAGCTCTATATAAGTTCTGCAAAACTTTAACTTTATGTTCAATTGACATTTTAAGGTAAATTGTAAAACATGACTTGGACTTAATATTTCCTATACAAAAATACTACTAGATACCTTTTAAAATCAACATAGTGAATCTTTTGGAAGACAGTTATAAAGTCAACGCTTTCTTTTACGGTTAACGGAAATCTATAACAATTTTCGATAATTTGATATATGTGAATAGTTAAATGTGTACCTCTTCTATACCTAAATAAAATCGACGCGAAGAGCTCCGTTTCATCTATCTGTAATGAAAAGCAGTTATTTTTCATTGAATAATTTTGGCGAAAATCGTTTAATAAGCAATGCTCTCTCGATCGCGTCAGTCTCTCCAGTTATGGACACATGCGCTTTATCTCTTGTGGTGTCCCCTGGTGATATCTCCCGGCATCAAAATGTTGAGATATCTACACTTTCGCCACCTCCCGTTTTGTAATGTAACTAGATCGCCAGCAACAATTTCAATCACAGGAACCACCCCAGTGACAGAGATATCTAATCTAGCCACATGG
This sequence comes from Alentia gelatinosa, assembly GCA_950022655.1. Classification (NCBI taxonomy): domain Eukaryota; kingdom Metazoa; phylum Annelida; class Polychaeta; order Phyllodocida; family Polynoidae; genus Alentia; species Alentia gelatinosa. The sequence continues at coordinate 50,176,456 of OX465587.1, read as the reverse complement.
GTTAATGTCATAAACTGTGGTTAAATGATTAACAGTGTCAGCTCCAGAAGAACATAAGGGTGTGTGGATGAATAAGTTTCATCCTTTACTTATGATTGTGTCCTGTAATTATGCATTCTTGTATGTGGAGGAGACAGTATTTTATTGGTTTTGTCACATAATTCTTTGGACCAGAAATATCTTGAAATATATTGTATCTAAAGGGCCCAATGAATAAAATTTGAAAAAGAAAAAAATGATAGTGTTAACTTCAGTAGAACATAAGGGTGTCTAAATCCTGCAAATTGAGTAATTGCGGTACATAGGGGTCGTAAAGAGACGGAAATCTAGTTCTGTTTTAATCCCAACTCCAGTGAAATCTAAGTGGGTATCAAAGGCTAATCAAATCTGATACAACCTATGGTGTAGCACTTCAGCAACCAATACTTGTGGATACACTGATACATATCTCTGTAGACTTCGTTATGGATATTTACATCAAATACAATCGAAGCCTGGCTTAATGATTGTTGAAGTTTTTTAAATATAAATATACTTGTAGATGGACGCAGTTGTCCACCGTTTTAACATTATGAATAGCGACAAAGCGAAAATATATCTACCTTATCAAGCTATAGAATAGGAACAAATTTTGAAAGACGACATAAAAGCTATCTAGAGAAAGACAACAACATTTACTTGATAGAAGATTCAAAGAAGTCTTGAACATTTAAGGATAACGTAGCTAATGAAATATTGTTAAGTCACTTCAGCATGATAAGTTTCCACACGGAAGGGTCCAAATCAGAAAGAAAGGTCATGTGATATATATGTTTCCAGATATTATAACAAGATACAAATATATATATATATAAAGATGTAAATTTACCAAGGTATGATACTATTCAGGGGGTAAGAGTAATTGGGAGATTTAAGTGACAGACACAGAGACACAACAGGAATTGACATTATCCATAACTCTATCGAGCTGAGTATCGCGACAGGAGCAGGGCGTAGTACTGGGTATTAGTGTCAGTGAATACCACTAGGAGTCAGGCCTTTGGGATAATTTAATGACCTTGTAATGTGATATGACATGTATCCTTAATATTGTCTTTTCTTGGGCTTAAAGGCATATCCTACAATTCAAAGTGGCGCCACCTGGTGATGGCCCCTGGAGTAATAACCATTTCTAAAAAAAACCCTAACGAATAACCCTTTCATGGTACTTAATTTAACACCACCTGAGTGGCGGTCCTCGCACCAGAGATCACATGCTGAGTATTCTGTAACAGAGTAAGAAGGAAAGGAAAAGCATTGACCGACACAGGATCATAGGAAGTATCGCATCCTCCCTGAATACCTTTAAGAATAGGCAATTGTGTTCCAAGACAAGATCAATAAACTTTTCAAACGGCATATACCAGTAATATATAGTATCCGTTAGTGTCACGGGATCTGGGCAGTTTGACAAAACTCTAATGGGCTTCTGTTGGTAGAGTTAGCTGCATGGGAGTAGAATATCGAGCAGTGGAATCTGCGATTGAATTAATTTCACCACTTTGCTGATAATCTTTAACAAAACCCGCTAAATGGATAACCCAAGATTTTATTGCAATTTAATAAGTTAGAAATGTATCATTAGGGAAAACATTTCTTTCAAAAGTAGGTACAAGCACAACTCCACGACGGCCCGTATTCGGTTTTGTTGATGGCTTTTATTTCGAACAGTAAAATGTCTCAACGTTTCGGCTTGATGACTAGCCTTTTTAAGTGATTATAGTTCCTAAGTCGGGGTTCAAGTACTTAAATGAGCACATAAGTCCATTCGATGGTTGCCATGACTACTGGCTAGGTTTTTGGTAAAATGGTGGCAAACAATTCGAGTTCTGAATTTTCTGTGACGGAGTAAGTAACTTGATATCCTTTAAAACTTCGAGTTAATAATACATCTGGGTTTTTAATAAACTTTTTTTTTTCAAAGTCCTTCAAATCACTGATATAAAGGTGGCAGCATGCATCCAAAACGTGAAAGTGCAGTTTCTGCAACTCGAAGAATGACTTTGATTCTAGGACCTTCCACTTCAGAAATTCCAATGGTGCTTGTGATGCCCTCTGCTCCAGGTCAGAATCTGAGGATCATCCTTTTAAGGTTGATGACACTAGCAATTTCTTATTCTACCAGTGGAAGCTGCTGTCTGCTAGGTTTGTGGTTAGTTTCAGAAAAATATAAGCACACAGTCTTCAGAATTTAGCACAGCATTGAAACGTGTGTGCTCTAGCACATGGCTGAATGAACAACCTAGAGAAGACTGAACCAAATTACTTGTTCTATGAAAATAATTCACATTGCTTCAATGATATATATTATAAAAATTCTATATTTGTTGTATGTTTCCTCATTGGGTAGTTTTCCCCTTTCCCTGTCTTTAACGAAACCATATGTCTCAAACTTTTGAGGCAAAGCAGCTATTAGTTAGGTGGCCACCAATAAAGTATATATATACGCAGGAAGGGGGTGGGGATAGTCCAAATGCAATCAAGTGAGTACAGGGGGAGAGAGGGTTGATGTTTGAGGCTTGATTATATTGTCTGCACTGCAAACCACATGTCCTGACCAGCTTACTGCCCATCTTACCACCTGTCATATTTACACACTACCCACTAGGGCAGCAAGTAAAATGCCATGTTGGTGTGTTAGCAGATTCATCCGTTGATAGGTCGTAGGGTGTGCAGTTTGACAGTTGGCTGTGTAGCCAGTGGGTAGGCAGGATGGGGAGGGGACAGAAAGATGAGCAGATTGATGGGTGATCTTGTTGGTTGGTGGGCATATCCAAAGGTGTGTAGGTTGATTGGCTGACAAGTTTGTACACTTGAATGCATTCCCACCTTCCAGCCTTCCCATTGAATTACCCATCTACCTCCTGCCTACCTTGGTGACTACCCATATGACTGCATATCAAGCCCACTACCTGTATGACTCCCTATCTTACAAATTGCCCCACATACATGACCACCCTCCTACATGATTGCCAGGGTGTCAACAGAGGTAGTTGACCGTCGGACAGAAAGATGAGCAGAATGAGGGTTGAACTTGTTGGCTGGTGGGCATATTCAAAGGGTTGATTGGGTGAGAGGTTAGTGAGTAGGTCGTTTGTTGGGTGTGTAGTAAGGTGGGTGGGTTGATGTCTTGGAAGGTTGGGATAGGCAGGGTAATAGGTGGATAGGATGAATATATCATATATCGACAACTTTCCACTTTTCCATGGAATCCACTTTCTTATCTTCAGTAAATAATATTCATTCCTCTGTGTAAAAAGGACGATATTGATTTAACCTCATTCATACCACTGAAACAGTGGTTTACACCTCTGCACAGAGCCTCAGCCCCATGCTATTACTGACACCGACATATTTTCCACGTTTTCCCAACACAAGAAACATCTTCATGACCTTAACTGATATCCCTGTATGATAGTGAATAAACATACTATGGTCACATAGTGGTAGCACATAGTGAGTTCCACATACTCACATGATTGGCTTACGCTTTAAGGGCCGATTCCACCAACACACACGATGTAGCAAGATTCGGCCCGATTTGGTTGTCTTGATAGATTGGTCTAGGATTGAATCATCGCGTGCTTATTTGTCGAGATGTGTCTTGAGGTGTCGCGGTGGTGGAGCAACAAAATATACACCCGACACCACTCGTCTACGTTTTGAGACAAGTGAGGTACGACACATTGCGACACAGTAAGACACTACAAGTCATATCAAGATATACCACGGCAAATCGATCCTGTTGGTGGAATCGGCCCTTTTTTCTTCAAATTAAGTTTTTCCCTTAGATTCCGTTTGTATGTTGAGGGGTTGGGGTGGCACAAGACGTTCATATGCGAAAGGAAGGGTTGAATTTTCCTCCAAAATTTGCCGCTAAGGTATGGTTTTCCTATTGCTTTATATAATTTCCTATATGCTTTATTTTTGACCTAGACATCATAGCGACAGTGATTTTGTGTGGAAAATAGTATCCATGTTGATGTTGCTTTCTCTTTTTAAATTTCCGATTGACACTTTACATTTTGTGCTCAGAATTGTTATCAAAGTGTCAGATAGAAATACAGTTCAAAATTATATTAAAAAAGAAAAGTATTTTACTTGAGGCTTATGTTTCACCAATGCGGAGTAGCTTTTAACTAGGACACTGAGCTTACTCCACTACCAAGGCGGCTTCTTTAGAAGCTCTCGCCCGCCTTGCCTACAGAGGTCAATGCCATATGTTAAGAGTAAGACACTTGTCAGTTGACTGACGGTCGAGCATTAAAATATATATTTCATTCAGTATTGAGGGCATGACAGATTGCTCCTTATCCTCTCTTAAGTGGAGGGTCATGATTGCGTACGTCATTGTCATTAAGCCTTTTGATGCCGGTAGTGCATATACATCCTAACATGATTACCTGGGGCATTAGTATTAATTACATCTCGTGCGTCAGAGACCTCCCGGTTGTCCTCGTATCCCATTGATAAAAGACGGCTTCTCATTAGTTTCTGTGCCACACTCTGAACTGGCGGCTTTTATTTAGGTGACACCGTTTTTTTTAAGAGGAGCAAGCCTTTATTTCATATAGAATATCACTACAGTAGTCCTGTTGTAATTTTCGGAATTGATCTGTACCATACCATGGTCGGGTCCTTCAATTGCTCCTTTAAAACAGATTTAGGAAAATATAGGGATTACACTTATGCTATCTAATTCCTACACTTATGCTATTTAATTCCTGACTTTATCTTAGCCTCATATAAATGTCCATAGGCTTGACGTTAGGAACTCATACCCAACAGGCTTGCAATATGGTATCTCATGGTATAAATAAATGAACTTGTACAGGCTAAGATAAAATCCTGAACATATTCGTGTTTGGTCTGGGTCCCTGTTCGCCATTTGGAGCGCTTTGAAAATTTCACTGGGCTATCGCCTCGTTTATATTCCCTTTATGCTCCAAACCCCGTGGTGAATGGGGACAAAGACCCAACACTCATCAATTTCCTTTTAGAGGTCATATTTTTCCTTTGTAAGTTAAGACCAACGCACACTAGGTGACTTTTCCCGTTTTTAGCGGAAAAGTCGCTGTAAAACTCGCCTTGAGACATTTTTACGGTACAATATCGCTATGTGTGCCATGGTTTCCTTGCGATATCGCAGACCCCATTATGCACCCCCTTTTCACCCCCTTTCCCCCCCGCTGATTTGAGGTTTGTCGCCGACTTTTCCTTGAGACTTTCGAATATAACATGTTATATTTTATCGCATGCGACTTTTGACTTTTGGACGTCACCTCACGCTGGGCAGGCCTTTGGCCCGGGTCTTGGGTCCTGGAATTATGCTTTGGGCTCTTCCAAGCCTGGAAAAAGCCTGGAATTCTCACAGAGAGACTGGAAAAACCTGGAAGACCCTGGAAATTATAGTTTTGCATAAAAACAATCTTTTTAGTATGATTCAATATCATACATGATATTGAGTTAAAATATATAAGTATAAATAAAGGTTAAAAAAACCATAAGTGCCAAAATGGCCCACCTCGCATCTATTTTGTAGCTACCAGAAGCCAGTTATCCATTGTTGACACTTTCTGCAAGGAAAAGTCGCAAGGAAAGTCTCAAGGTGTGCATGGATAGGCTTAGAGATTTTCGGTAAACCTCCTGCTGGGGGGATCGACGCTCGAGCAAAATTTGTCGGCGACTTTTCCCGACCCCTGCTGTGTTTATTGCACCCCCCTTGCGATATTTTTCCTTAAAAGTCTCAAGCATATCGCAAGGAAAAAAGTCGCCAAGTGCGCGTTGGGCTTAAGACACTAAAGTTTGAAAGTCTGTGCAGTTATCCATACGTAGTTTAGAGTGGAAAATAATCCTTAGATTATTGTTGTTATCATTGTTGTTATTATTATTATTGTTGTTATTATTCTTATCATTATAATTATCATAGTCCTTATTAAACATAGTCATTCAGGGTGCCCTACATAGGATATACACATCAACAAAGCATACAGAGGTACCATACTTTACAGATAAATAACTTTTACTGAAGAAGTAATGCTACGTTTACACCTGTTTCACAGTGGTCTCAGCAGTCCTGGTGCACCCACTCCTGGCAAACCAGGATAAGTTTATGATAGTTCTACCTGGACCGGCTACAGATCGATGCATGTACCAGGCTGGTCCCTCGGGTGCCTCGCGGTTGTTCCGGGGTAGCCCCAGTGTGCTGTGGTACACACTGATACACCGATACAGGGATGTCAGTTTTCCTTGTTTCCACGGAATTCCGTGTTTTCATTTTTGGAATAAGATACCCTTTTTTCTTGTGTAAAATGAACATAACAATTAAAAAATACTCAAATCAACCATGATTCATAAATTCCCCAATTAACCTGCCTCCAGACCCATGTTCCGTAGTGATAATGTTATTTGTATCTACCATATTTCAGGTCCTTTTGATGTATATATAGATCTAATGTCTAACCCTGTATTGCCAGGAAAAATAGTTCCTTGTTTAATTCTGACCCCAACTGACATCCCTGCCGATATGTGTGATAGGGAATATACTTATACACCTTGCCATAATTCACTTTTGAAAATCAGAAGTGAATAAAGTTTCATAGAAAAAAAAATCATCACACATACAGGTTCACAACTGTTTAACGTTGTTCACCTTCTCCGAGGATTTGCATGTATCTCATGGTCTCACTGTGACTGTTGGAAGTTGAATGAATATCCTGGTCACGGCAGGACGGGCCGACACAAGTGTCTATAGGCCATAGTGCTAACCAGAAGTTCCTGGTGAGCCCTGCTATCACTGCCCTGTGAATTACGACACACCACAACCCACTGCAGTCAGTCCCGGTATATCCGTTTTACAATAGCCACGGGGGCTGCCTTGGCAGATTCTTTCACAGAGCTTCAGACAACCCGGCAGCGCCCCGGTGTTGCGGGTGACTTATGATTTGCAATCTTTCTTTTTTTTTGGGGGGGGGGGGGGCTATTCTCTGTTTGTACATAATTATTTGATTCTTGTTAGTAATTATGCAGACCCATACTACTGTAAGCCTATTTCTATGGCATGAATGGCATGATGAAACACCACCGCTGGAGCGGCTGGAAGATAGGGCTATTTTTTTTTAGCCCTAAGCCAAACTCCAGGATAAATAAAAACTCTAAAAACTCTTTTTTTTTTTAAATCCCTGTGACTTAAATATCAACGTTTTTTTTCATTGAATAATGAGTAAATATCATGACGATATGGAGGTTATGCTTTTATGAATATTCCCTTCTCTCATGTATCTACCTCCTCTTGGGACACTTGGTGTTCTTGAAAAACAGTGTGTAGCTCAGTTCCCTGGGTGGGTGTGGCTTCTCCTGCTGTGGATATTTTTCAGGGAGAAAAGAATTTCAGCAGTCGCTGAAGTTGTGGGCACCGTCTACCTTCATTCATGATATGGAAATTATTGAACGACATTCAATATACGTGATTATGAATTTAGGTCAAAATTACTATTTGAAGTGAATATTTAGTGCTTCGGCTGCTGGTGGAAGGCTAGAGCCATATCCTTCCAAATCTCTAAAGTTTGAGGTGATGCTGCTTGTTTTTCTAAAGTAATTCAGTTTTAAAGTTGAGATAATGATTACCAAGACTTTATGCGAAACAATGATTTTAACCATTTATTAGGATGACTGAAGTGAACTTTTAGTCTATCCCACGTAGAAAGTCCTACCTTGGATCCATGGATATATCCTTTGTAATTTGAAGTACGTTAAGTAACTAAGTGTTGTGGGGATGCTACCTCGAGTACATCTGAAAAAGGAATAATATGCAGAGTGGTCTAATAACAGGGATGCCAGTTTTCAATGTTTCCAGTGAAATTCATGTTTTCATTTTCAGAATAGGATAATTATTTTTCTAGTATAATATGGACATAACAGTGGCTAAATAACTCAATTCACGATCCCCAACTGAACCTCCGCACTGACCCATGTAAAACCTTGAGCATTCCCTTAATTCCCCACTGTAATTTGTATGTGATGCATAAACCTGTTTTGCGATAAAAAACATTTGAATGTTTTTTTCCTGATCCCACCTGGCATCCCTGTAATAATGTTTATCTCACCCCTGGAATAAATGCCCATAGGCTTAACATTGGGAACTCGTTCTCCATGCCCCCACGAGTATTGCGGCCCGTTCTCCATGGTATATATCCTGTGTGTCATCCATTCTTTTAGTGTGTATAGGGGTGAGATAAATACAGAAAGCAACTCGCTTTGGTCAAAGAAGTCATTCTGCAACTCGTTTGAATGCTACGTGATATTCACTCGGCTGTCGCCTCATTCATATCACTCCGCATCAAACTCGTGTAGAACGACGACTTTGACCAAAACTTGTTGGTTTCTTCTTTAGTACCTTATGTTAAGTGATTGCGTTGAGATGACCTGAGCTTTGGTTTTCACGTGCTTGTTGCAGTTCGCTCTGCTCGTTATCCAGCCTTCACAGTGAGCTGACCTTGACGAATCCGCTGAAACGTCTCCGGGCCACGCATATAACCAGGTCAGTGCTTCTTTAACAAAACAGTCCCAGTCAAATGGGTTTTGTCTTACAGATGATCATTGCCTTTCAACTGGAGTGTATCTCCACTGCGGAGGGGAGGGAGAACCCTTTTTCGTGCTCCATGTCCCAGCTAGTGCTGCGATGCCTTGCAATGGCACCATCCGCCCCCCCCCCCCCCCCCCCCCCCATGGGAATCTTGGATCCACCCGGCAGCCAAGATTATTCCTTTTATTACCTTTTTTGTCCCTATACACCTTCAGGTTCCTCTTGGACGTTAACCCACAAATAATTTCCTTTTTAACCGCTGACACATATACATAAGCATCAAAGTCCGTGGTTTATCTGATTGTGTACAAAGCATAGCAATGGCGACAGTCTCACATTTGGTTAATTTTTTTTCCTGCAGAAGTTTGATGTGGTTAGTGATAAACCCAATTAGTCTTGTTGAAACCTTGTCTTGATGACGCAGCTGCGGGATAGATTTATCCCAGAAGGTCAATTGTTTTATAGTTGTATTCCGCGAAACCAATTACCTCGCAAATCTTGTCAAATCCCGTCATCGATGAGTGCCAGCGAACGTCAGCTATTAGCAGTCGCATACAGTAGATTTTCAGTAGAACCACTTGACGCCATTCAGTTATCACGTCGGGTAAGGTGGCAGAGAAACCGATTCGCAACATGCCCTCTTCATTCAGATGAGTTATTTTAATCTGTGAAATGGTGCATACAAGCGTTGTCTTTATTTCAAAAGAAAATACATAAGTACTGATATAACTATGATCGTGCGTTTTAAGTGCTAAACCACCATGCGTATCACCAAAACCCATTAGGAACGATGATGGTAATTAGATGATTATTTAATTAAAGAAATTGGGTCGCAGCATTAGTGTAACCTGTGTGGTTGGTGCCAAAATGTATACTACAGGTATTCAAGGTATAATCATTGCTGGTCGAGACTGGTAGGCTAGCCCTGTTACTTTATTAAAAGAAAGAAAATGTACGCAGAGTTTTTAACTAGTGAGGTTATTCACAATTCTACTTACCGTCTCCTAATTGACACAGACATCGTGTCTCCTGTCTTGACCTTTTTCAGAAAAAAGAGAAGTCTGCATCGGACATAGACAGACTATTCCTTTTCTCAGATAAAGTTCTTCATTGGAGCCTTTGAGGGTGGCTCATATGGCTCATGACTCCCTGTTGTAAGCTAAGTTAAGATCACCAGAAGATATGCAGGTTTACTATATACCCATGCCGTATATACTGTAAACACGCACCGTTTCGCGATATAACGTAAATATACTGTACGGACCACTGGTCCGTACACTAAAATACGGACTACCTTGCCAAACACGTTTATTAACATATCGGTTGTTGAAAATTAAATTGATGATTTTTTAAAAAAAATTTGGGTATATAGTAAATATATAACGTCCAACCATGCTTGTACAAGTCACAGAACTCGATGATAATTTACTGTTTGTACGGAACTCGGCATAAATGCCTCGTTCCGTACATACCGTAAATTACCATCTCGTTCTGTGACTTGTACAGCATGGTCAGGACGTTCTATATAATTACTTCTCAGACATGGAATTTATCTGGTTTTTTAAAGTCCCAATGGTCATTCTTGAGATAATGTAAATCCGAGGAGAAAATAGGTTTAGGCCTACATGATAAAAAAAATACCCTTTCAGCTGAGGCCAGAAGTCCAATTAGAATAGCTAAAAATATAGGTCCCTTACCCCCGGAAACCTTATTTCAGGATTTTGTTATTATTTTCAAATCGCATGCCATAGTGTTTCATACCGCGTGGTGATTTCGTTACACTCTTGCCCTGTAGACGTGACTCGTTTAGCCGCTCCGCTTCATTCTCTGGGTGGTCAAGACTTCCGATAAACCTATATTCTACAGAGTTTACAGTAATGTGCGAAGATGGGGGTCATAACTCACCTCAGTGGCAAAACCAGTCCTGGATTCGTGTCTTTCGTATAGGCCTACTCTTTATATACCCACAAACCTGTTATTGTGACCGTAATAGAAATAGTCACACCTCTAACTTTAACTCCTCACGTCGTTAATCAATTAAAGGAAATATACCCACCAGAAGTATCCCGCTGCCGTCGAAAAAGATTAGAATCAACTCGTGGAAAGTGCTCTTTCAGCATCTTGGTGAACGCTTAACTTGGCAGACACGAATTTTACTTTACAACAACATTAAGAAGTATTGAATGTAGATTACCAGAGCTCAACACATTTTCTCATTAGATACCCAATATATCATAGTTTACCAATACTCCGGTAACTATGATAGTAGAAGCAAATTTGAATTAAAAATTATGATCTCCATTCTCGAACCTTTTGCTAGACTGGTGTTTGGTCTGATATGATACCATATTTGGTGTCATATTCTTGAGTCATCGTTCGGATATGAAAGAAAAATGCTTAGGAACGGATCGTAGGAGTTCTGCTAGGCCAAATCCCTGACTGTTTCGGTTAGTATGACCAGTGTTTCGTTATATGGACTATGTTGCCGAATGGTTAAGAGATCCTAAAGGAAATGGCCTGATCACTGCGGTATGTAGGGTATGTTAATTCTCCCGCTCGCCGAGTCCGGGGTGTTACATTCCGTACATTGCCAGACTGGTCAGGGCTAGGGCTGGGGAGGTACAGGGAAACTGACCCAGCCCCTGCGCCGTTACCCCCGCTGACCTACCCCTGAACCCTAACCCAACCACCCCTATACACACACCTGTCTTGACCACCTGTCCCAGCCTCCGCATCTGACACTGACTTTCTTAAAATATGCTTTATTTCTTGTCTATATTTACATTTGGATCTACCGGCAGTGCAGAGACACGTGTATATCATACCCTGTCCAAGCGGGCCTGCTCCATAGAGCCCCGTGACACTCTCCCCCCCCCCCCCCCACCTCCAACCCCGTCATGTCCTCACTCCTCAACCCCCACCCTCTTCTTCACCTCAGATGGGGGTTTCACATTGTTGCAACACACTGTTGCTTTCCCCTGCAGACACTGATACCTCCCATTGTTCTTTTTACAATTTGGGGAATACAAATAATAGATTAGAACAATTGCTATATGAACTTGCTCGTCAATATTGCGGTAGACCTAATATAGAGAACCAGAATAAGGATTAAAAATAGGAAAAGATGACATTTGTGAACCTCATTCAATATCACCTACCGCCCCGGGATTCTAGCCCGCCCGCCCGCCATAGGTCAACGTGGGCCAAGTACTGCGTTTTATATAATAGTACTAGTCGACGTTGCTAGAGTGAACAAGGACCAATGCCCAGACGATAGCGGGGAGCGGGCAGATTCCATTTCCTCTCATTTCAATTAGATTCGTAACTAATGCATTTAAAGTAGGCAGGCAGGTATACATGTGCTGTGTTCATATGCCTCTGTCGATGTAGGGCGATGGGTGGTATAGGATTCCTTTTTATTCAACTCAAAACCTGTCGGGAATAGGTAATAGTTAAAGTTTCGTGATTATAACCTCTTCATGTGTAATCAACATGTGATGAATTTTCTGCAGGGCCATCAGTAGTCTTAAGGAATGTATTGGAGCGTGAGATGTTGTGTTTAGGTTATATGTGTATACGTGTAGACAGAAGTGCCATATATAGATCCTAGCGCTCCTATGGAAAGTTTGACTTGCTGAAGTCTTTGATCATGGACATTCCTGATTAAACAAAATTAAGAAGTATGTTGCAGTGTGACTGGTCCAGGAACCTATACCGAGGAGGTAGGTGGAGGGATACAAGGACTGGCGCCAGTCTAATGGAAAGTATGCAGTGCTCTCTCGCATGTCGTGTCTTGTAGCCACTGATGCGTGCTATCCATTGCTCCAAGGCCGTATAGGACACGCTATAGGGTGCTGGCCTGACCTTTTAGTTGTTTATGAGACCACCCTATCTACGTGCAGTAATGCTTAGATCTACATATAGTTGTGTATGTGACTTTACCCACGGGCCTGCCCAAAGGCATCAGTCCTAATCAAGACATAGCTTCACCAACGCTGAGGCATAGAGTACCGCGGAAGTCGATCTATGTATGTCAACATAGCTTGTGGAGTTAATCAGATTGGAACGCTTTTATTATATATCGATGGTTGGAAGTTGTTTCCCAAGTGCCACCTACTGTCGTTGCCATTGTAGACAAAGATAATGAGTACGGTTCAAAGTTTTTGATCAGCTGGTGTAAGTGTAGCTAAGCTATAACCATGATGGTTGCTGGCAGCAATGGCGTGGGTAGAAAAGTCCGTAAGTAGCTTCGACTTTATGCCTTCTTAAGACTCTTTATGACAAAGTAAATAGTTGGTGCCGAAAAGGTTTATCAGACACGTTCATGGTCCCCTGTGCGTCTGGCAGGTTTGCTTGATAGGTCTGATGCAAGATCTATTCTTTTATCATATTTCTTCAGCTTCAGAAATAATTGTTGCTGCTCAAAGTCCTTTCAAACACTACAATACAAAAGAATGATATCTTAACGATGAACGGTATATACATTTTACTATGGTTCATATATAGAGAAATAAAATAACATCTCTAGGCTCCTGCTTCTTTTATTTATATTTTTTTCTTATATATTGTTTTGAGAGTTCAACAATTAAAACAGAGATGCATTTTATATAGACAGAATGTATGCTATATTACTTTGGGAATTTCTGAACCTCCTCCACCTGCTCCGCGTAACCCTAGAGAGTAGGCACCTACACCGTATAGCTAAACAAATAGTTCTTAAGTTTTCCAAGATCAGTTTGTAGTATTCTTTTATATCAGAATTTTCTCCTTCACCCCCCAGCAGTGGTAGATTTACTGCTATATCAAAGGCCAATCCTTCTCATACCATGTCTATGTGGAGTGGGAAGTAAAAGAACTCTCACCTCGGTAAATGTGTAGGGGTGGGATTTCTATCTACATTCATCTCATAGATTCGATCAAACCCAAAGTAAGTCTAATTGAACAAATTGGACGTTAAACTACCAAAAACAAACAAACAAAAAATCAATGCCAAAGTTAATAATGGAAAGCTCTGGGCTTTACATATATACGATTTCACCCTGGTTATGGATGCATGGATATTTTCATCAATCATCTTTCCCTTCTTGTCATCCTTCTCTCGTTATGGAACTCCCTTTTCACCCAGGGGAAAAACCACACTTGGCTAATCAAGACATGTAGAGGTAATCAGAGACCTTTAATGTGTGTTTAAAATGGGCTGAGGGAGGGGGTGTCACTGAAGTGCGGAAATGAATGTCATTTAAATACCCTGTGATTAAAGACTTAGAGATTATCCGGTGATAAAAGCCTACTGTGTGATCCGCCATCCCAGCGTAGGTTATCCTCGATTACAAAATAAGTTTAAAAGTATAATTACTCTACTAAGAATGGCTTTCCTGTACTTGTATACATAATTCATAAACAATCTTCATGGAAATAGTAGGTGGCAGCACAACTCTCAGATAAAGTTTAATAAATAATTGCATAGATTATGTATCACGTGCGTTTATACGTGAGATTTACCTACTTAACATCAGTCCCACACATAAAAGCTCAGTGGGGCTTCCTGCGGGGAGCCGTTAGAGTAGAATTAGAATCCATAGGAAATGTCAAACCAGATATCTTTATTCAACAGGAATTTCTGCGGTTCAAACATGATCAAGGATCATCACAATGTCTTGATATTTTTTCGATCAGCAATCACCAAACACAATAAATTCACATCATTATTGTACATAATCACACAGTAAGCAATACACGGTCGACTAATGTCAAATCATCAGTCCACATGAATTCATGAGAATAAAGTCCAGGGTACAGGGCCAATGCAGAAAATTCACAGTTGCTCCTTTATAAGTCTTTTTGTTCAGCTCAATGAGTTCTTATCTTCCAGTGTTGACCATATCAATATCGTTCCTCTAGATGTTTCAATTGCACCTAGTCTCTCAAGAACGGTTTGGTGGTTTTCCGAGCTTACACCGTGATCTGCAGTATCTGGAATTGCAGGATCATAACACTGTCTACCAGAGCCTAGTCTGAGCCCACCTTTTACCTTACTCCAGCTCTCCCCAGAACTCTCAGTCTAACTCACATAATAGCAGCTGCAGGCGTCTTGTTTTAGATTTACATATGCTCGAGACTTCTCCCAGTTATACCTCTATTATTGGTCTATATTACTTGCTTTCACATTGTTAGCAAACCTTCACACAGCAAAGTTAAATGTATTCATTTCTCCCACCAAAACTAAACCTACTCTGCTAGTAATCTTGTGTATAATTGTATCTAGTTATTAGTATCATCAAACGTCGCCAATTAAAGAACAATGCAATGTCTATACAAGAACAGTATTGCCATATGGTGGATATAGTTGGAAGTCTATCAACATTTATACCAAATGATGTTTTGTGAGGAATATCCAAAAGTGTGTTGATATGAACGGACATATGTTTGCTATGAAAAAGAAAAACATGAAGATCAATGTTAACTACGTTTAAGTCTTGCCGAAATGGTGTGCCGCTCTACTGGCACTCCTTACTGTAAGAAGAGTAGTCGGGGAATACATCATAATTATTTGCCTTTCCCGGAGCCAAAGAATTTTCTTTTCCTTTTCCCATTTATTTATTTATTTTTATGGCTGGGGTGAGGGATGGGGGTACTAAGACTTATGATGGAAGGATATATCAATTGACGGTTTAGCATCATATTGAAGTCACCCTCAACCCAAACTAACTAGAATATAAAGAATCAGGGTAACATTTGCCTGCAATGTTATGATCATTAGTAGAACATCTACACTTTTAATGCTTCAGGTTAGGGAAATGCATGTTTTGCTGCTGTACGGAAAAATATCGACGCAAAGGACGTGCTACTTTATAATTACATTACAATATAGATGCATACAGATACTAATAAAATGCTTTTTATCTAACAGTAACAAGCGATAATTTCTGTTAGGATTATAAGGTCTTTATATAAATGGGCTTTTCCTTTTGGTTTTGAATATAACTTGAATGATAAAACATTTTCCGATTCAACCATAGTTTGCGATACTTTAATTCAGGGATGTTAAAGTTCAAGGAAATCCCTGAGATCAAGGATTTTTTATAAAACACTGGACATCATATTTGTCTAAATATTCGAAAGCCTCATTAGAACCAGTGTATGTGAATTCCATATTATTTCTAGAGCCCCACAAACCTGACATCCCTGTAAATGTGTGCATTAGTACTTCCAGGATCTTGAGGTCATCCCCTGACAAGCTGGCAATGGGGCCATCCATAAAGTACGTGCCCACTGAGGGGGGCGGGGGGTCAAAGATTTCGGAAATTTTGCATATGCTCCTATTTTGTTCTATTGCGTACAAAATCAGGAGGGTGGGGGTTGAGGGGGGTCAAGAATTTCAGAAATTCTGTGTATGTACATTTGTACTTTATGGATGGCCCCAATACATAAAACATGGAGGAAAATCTATGAAACCATTGTGGAGTTACGATACAAACCACTTTGAATGCAAAGCTAACACCAGGAATCAACTTCATACTATGCTCTCCCATGCAGATATTGGTATAACATCAATAGGTCATAAGAGATAGGGTTCTGGTTGCGTGTTGGAAAGCAAATAGACAGTAGTACCGCTCCTACTCACCAGGGGACACAGTTCTCATCGATTTCGAGTTCCCAGTAAGCTTGTTCATTGTAGTGGGAGTTGAGGGTTGGGGGGTCGTCACCATAAATGACTTCAGGCATTTTCTTCAAGGGCTGCTGACATCCCTGATTTAATGTACATGTGGCAGGATGCTATGTCATACGATCGATCAGTCTTCTGTGTTTTAAAGGTTTTTTATTCGTCAATTACCTTTATGCCCAGTCCTCCTGAAGCAACATGTGCCATACATTACACTTTTTTTTTTCTGGATTCAATATGACGGATACACTACTTTATCATGATAAACGTAAGCTTGAACATGAAAACAAAACATTATTTGTGATAAATGTATACATTGATAGAGAAATAAATGTACATGGATTCATTTATTCAATTTCTATACCAAAAGAAAATATCTAAGTGATATGGGACATCTCTTGTGGAAAAAACGATTCAATTTAGTTGAGAACAGTTAAGTTCTTGTTAACACCGCCATTCAATTTTTATGTTATTATACTATGATATTATCGATTTTTCCTATGGATTTACTCTGATCAGTTAATTGTTTTTAAAGATAACACCATGCCACTCTTCATCTATAAACATTTATCTAAATGCCCCAAATTCTACCTTGTCTGAGGTTCTACTTTCTTCCCGTGCCAACGATGACCTGGGAGATGTCCCCTTTGGCACTGTCGTAATGATTAAGGCTCGTTAGGGCTATAAGTCCCTTTCATCACATCACCAAGTTAAGTATCTCTGGTAATTATTATTAACCCCATTAATGAAGATAGGTTTGGTTCACAGTGATAGCCGGTGAGTTTTATAGATGCTGCGAGCTCTGTAGGCTGACCAATGCGTAGTGCATCAATGGTACGAGTCCTCTGCAACTTAGATTTAAGAGTGTGATTGTCTCTTATTCGATAGTGTTAGTACTAACAGTGTCTTCTTATATTCCCAGATCAAGGTGTCATAGAATAATATATTCATTTCATTCGCATTGAAAAGAAAGCCATTTAATTTCAAGGTGATGAAGTACTTTATAGAAATTACTATATTTGGGTGTTACCTTGTTGGGATGACTTGATATGGCCATTTTTTTTTACTATGGGCGTTGCGCTGCTAGTTTTATCTTTTGGTTCTGTTTCGGTCTGCTCTTAAATTAGGTGAAATGGTTTAGCAGATACGTGAGAGGGACAGCATTTAAGTATTATCGGTCACATTTTGACGAAAGCCATTAAATCAGGAGTTATGAAGGATTTCTGCACGCAGGTCCTCCACATGGCGTAGCAGATACATATACAATATTGACTGGTTTCAGATACAAGCGGCCGTATACTCCGAGGAGTTGATGCGTAGTAATATCCGAGCGTATGCGAGGATATTGCGGAGAGTCAACTCCGAGGAGCATACAACCACTTGTATCTGAAACCAGTCTATATTGTATTTATTATCCACCTTTTCTGGACATGTGGCATGTCAATATCAGTTCGTTTTAGCTATGCACTATTTTTCCATACGCACTATTTTTCCGTATGCGCCACCCGGAGCATACAACATTTCCGTATGCGCCGGGTGTGTCCATACAAACTCCCTATGTGTTTTCTATGGACACTTTGTATTAGGTGGATAATAAAATATAATATATATATCCTTTCCCTCATCCCTTCCTCTCCCTCATTAATGGTGCATGGTATCTGCAGTGCCAAGAGAATTGTGACCACCATCAATCTCTTGTGTAAGCGTCATGATCCTCGCCTGTGATTAAGGGACGCGCCATCCAGGTACTAGTCAATTAAGGCCATTAGCGCACACCACAGGATGTCCGCAATAGGTGCGGGACCCGAGCGACGAGGTTTCCGGCGCCAAGCTGTGACGGTAACCACCGCTACAGGGAAGCCCCAGCAGTAATTAGCGAATCCAGTAAATCAGTGGCAGGTATTACAGAAAGAGTACACTGATGATAGGAAATATGAAAGTAAAGGTTGTACAATGTAGGTGCTCTGTTTCAGTTTGGGTTAAGACGGAGGGGTGGGGGAGGCGATGATGGGGGTGAGGGTGGCGGCGGTTGTGTGTTGTGTGTACAGGGGACTGTGGGTAAACCTTTTATTGATATTTTTATCTACAGGTGATGTGTATACCCGCACGTATGCGCAGGGATGCAAGTTTGCCGACAATTGACGGAAATCAGAAATTTCTGCATCTTGAAATATGATCATTAACAGAGTATGAAAATCATAAAATGAAACTAAATTCCAAGAAATTCTGGCAGCAGGCTTTCACCGACGGCGTATAAACCTCCAGTCAGTACTTTGGCGGCAGTTAAACGCGCCAAGGGCCGTTGACACTGCCGTCAGAGTTCCGTCAAGTGCCGAAATTTTGTTTGACGGCACGGGGCGGGGGGCGCCCCCCCCCCCCCCCACCGAATACGCCCCATTTTTTCTTCTTTTTTTTCTTTTCCATTTCCAACTTTTTCATCAGTCCCGACTTTCATCCCTGTATGCGGCTGCACATAGCTTTGTATATTCAAATGTTTGCACATGGCGATCATTACAGCCATTACGTGCGTGTAAACAGACACCAACTCGAGTGTTTGCGCTGTTTATGCTGGTGATCAACGTGCGTGAAAATGTATAGAAACATATGATCAATACGTTGCTAGGTGTGTATTCTTATGCAGCTACCGCTTGAATGAGCTCGATGTCTGTTATCGGCTACGTCCGCAATAAAAAAAATGTATAGCAACAGTAGTAAACACAACTAATGCTGTTGTACGTGCGTTTGTACTGTGGTACAATTGGTAACAAATGCATAGTGTCGTCCTGTGGAAGTATTTCCCCGGTGACCAACTGACATCCCATTTTATTGACTTGCGACGATTCCGTCGCACCAGTGGGGCTGGGCCTTATACAACAGGCCCCACGGCCCTCAACCTGTTTCATTCAGAATTGGCAAATCATCAAGTTTCTGTGATTGTTTGAATTTTTTCCCCCTATGTGCATTCTGGCTTACCTAAATGCTGCCATAGGGTCTCTGTCTCAGGACGAGTGGACGTTGGTAGAATAGGTAATTGTTTTTTACATGAGACATCATATCGTATTGTTCATGTTACTGTTATGGTAATAAAAACGTTTTCTATTCCCATGGGGTATGTAATGGGTAAGAATACCTTTTTTGGTATGAAAAACCATCTTTCTTATATCACACAGTTCTTTATTTTGTAAAAAAAAAAACTAACCAGAATAAACTGTTTGTGAAGAACAGGTACATAATACAGCATGTACAAGGAAAGCCACAAAACACCGCCTGACTGCCAAAAACGTGACAAAGAGGGTCCTTGCACTCTGGTCTTTGAGGTCCTCCTTTCACCAAGGTGTAGTAATGTTGTCATAGCTGTAGTAAACCAAACGGTGCTGGTGGTCGGCAGTGAGGTTTGCCACGACAGGAAGTGGTGACCCAATTAACCACAACTCTCATCTATTAATCTTTGAAGCACTCACTTAACGGAGTTTAAGATGATCTAGAAATGACGCCGGGGATGTAGTAAGCTAACGGGTCGGGCGTAAAGTAATACTGCAGAGGAAGTGGCAACCTAATTAGCCACAACAATTACACATCTCTTAAGATGTCATTCATTACTACAGCATGTCAACCATAAGTCTATTATGTGTACTATACCACCGCACATTACGTCGTGGGGTTCTTCCGTGATCACTTCAGTTAAAACTTTGTAGACCGACAGTGATCAAACTACATTCATGCTATGCGTAGAAAAATGAAAATATATTTCGAATACACTTCAATTAAAGATAATTATATATATAGTTATATAGTTCTAAAGCATTCGCATTGTTAATGAACCATTTTTGAATTGTAAAATTGAAGGCTTCTCCTGAAGGAGTTTAGAAATACCAATTATGGGTAACTGATAACTGCAATTTAGTCTTCATTTTTGCCCCTTTGATTATATTCAAGCACTCATAAAGTGGGGAAATAAAAATGATAATATATATTACTTATATAAAGTTTATGCAGACAATTCAATAGCGTCATGTACAAATAGATGACTGAACCATTTACTGGAGCAGTGTGATTAAATCATAGAATATGTATATGCATAAGAGATGTCTACAATACATATTTGGAAATCTCGTTTTCATTAAACTGTTCAATCTCTCATTAATTGAATCTCATTGAGATAGAAAGGCCATTCATATCAACGTTTAATTTTCTTCCTTTGGAAAGACTCTTTCTCGTGTAAAACCTAGAAACCTCGAATAGTGCATGTTAGCTCTGCTCCTTGGATATGTCGGGGGTATATATACATTATACGATATACGTTTATTCCCGATGTATACACGAATTGGAGTATGAATGATCCTGATCAATGCGAATACTTGAAATGTAACCACCATTCTTCTACACAAGTAATCCCGGGCACAAGAGTTTCTCTTAATTCAGAGATTATCATGCTTTATGAGGCATTGCCTGTAAAGCCGGTTATAGAGCGCTGCCTGCAGGCAGGAGGGTGAATCAGGACGTGGAGGAAATATAGCATCTTATCTTATACACCAAAATATAAATATTTTTGTTGGACATGTGCCAGACAGCGGTCCGCTCATCTCACCAGTGCTATGCAATTCAGTGATGATGGTAAAGTGGTGAGATATGAACTTGAGGGTGATCTTGCTGTCTGACAGTCTCTGCTGGGGATATGATCTAATTGAGGTGAGAGGACTCATTCAGTGCGCCATGCTTGATCTCCACTGACTATAAGCCATTCCCTACGTGTATATTCTCGCCAAGTTTTCTGTCCACTCTTGGCGAAGATACTCGATTTGTATTGCGAAAACACACCTTCAATTCGTTTCTTGAAGTACATGATTAACTGAAATACCTAGCTTATTAAAGGTAATGAATAAAAATGTTGTACGGTAAAGCCCTGCTTAAGGGGACACCCTACGTTTCGAGCAAAGTGGACCTTAAGTGGGGTGTCCCCTTAATTGTGGTTTTCAGTCTGTTGATAGGCTATGTAGTATGTAATACCTTTATATATGCAGCTGGTACTATGGCATGGAGACACTGTTATGATACACACATACACTCCACTGACGCCTACAGTAGCATACACAGGCCGTTGATTGGTGTCTGATTGTCTAGAGACTTATCTACCCGCCTCACATACACACCATAGACTAAGAATCAAGATAATCTGGAGTGTTGTCCCCACACTGTCCCATCAGATTTGATAAGGTGGCCCTCCTAAGGGTCCCCTTAACCTGGTTCAAGACGCATTCCATACCAAAATAACTGTCCCCTTGAGCAAGGTGCCCCCTTAAGGGGGGGGGGGGGAGTCCCCTTAATTGGGAGTTAGAATAAACTCTTGGTAGAGTGGGAAAAT
The DNA here is from genome assembly GCA_950022655.1 of Alentia gelatinosa. Classification (NCBI taxonomy): domain Eukaryota; kingdom Metazoa; phylum Annelida; class Polychaeta; order Phyllodocida; family Polynoidae; genus Alentia; species Alentia gelatinosa. Next base: position 50,154,808 of record OX465587.1, on the reverse strand, counting down.
TCCGTTTTGAGAAAATTATTCCCTTAAGCAGGGAGTCCCCTCAAACGAGTTGTCGTGGAAGCAGGGTTTTACGTTATTACACATCCAGCCCTAAAAAAGGCCAGATAGATCGGTTTGAAACGTAGACAAATTGATTGAATTAATACATTATAAATGTATAGATATGTGCCCTTATTCAAGTTTTAACAGACAGTATTTGGTGGGTGGTGCATTGGTCATATCTCCTAACATTGTATTTATCCGAAATGAATTGAAGAGGATACAAATATATATCAAAATTTCAACAAGTAGAGATTTTTGGTTGCAAGCTGACGTTTTCACTGTTTTTGTCGAGATAGATTCACTACTCTTTCCAGAATTATTGGAGAAGACGAGTCGTGTGGTGCTTGGATGCACTGACACCGCCGTGATGTCATTGAGTGCTCACCATCAAACAATCCCCTTGCCGAGCTAAGCGTTTTTAAGCGAAGCGCTATGTTGGTCATTTGTATTTCGCAGCCTGGGGGCGTGGTTTGTTGTCATAACATTATGCTATCAACAACATTTAGCGGTTTCATGGTTTCATCGCAGGGAATCTTCAGGCTGCTTATGTTTTTATGTCATGGGCTTGATGTAGCATTAGGTCAGTGTCAACAGCTGTTTGTTGAATAATCAAGACTTAATGATTTTAGAGTGGTCCAAAACTATAGGGTGAGTTCAGGTTTAGTTAGTTATCTAGTGTTTAAATTAAATTGGGTGTACTGGGCTACATTCAAAACTCTGAACTGTTCTTTTATTTATCTACATAGTAGATAAAGAGGATAGGTGAGACTGGTTAAGTCAAGTCAAAGGATTCAATTTCATTTATGACTTTAACACATGACAGGTACTGACCAAAAATACTAAAGTAAAAAACTTTTTTTTACGTGGATAGGTCGGTAAGAGTTATGTGACTGGTATTGGTTAACGTCTGGAAGTGTCCATGACATTCAAGCCTATTGGGTCATTTGTGTTTAGGCGTTGAATTCAAGCAGGGACCTCCAGTGTTTTGCCTTGTCTGGGTATGGATAGGCATAGACAAAATCTATGATGTGGATGGCCGCATCCCCTACACCTTGGCGAGAGGGTGCATTGATGTGAATTGCTACTTGACTCTCCATACTCTCAGGGTACTTTCAACTAATTTTTAGTTTGACCAACAAACTGGATACCGCATCGCATACAGGTTGGGGCTACAGCAGGACACATTTTATTTGCTCATGTAGGTCCGTCCAGATGTAGGACACAGGATTCTGTCATCCATGTTAAGTTGTGGGCAGTATCGACAGCCTCTGGGCTTGAGGAAACTGTTGATGTTTGGTTTAATCGGGCTGATTGTAGCTGGTTGTAGTTTCGCCCTAAACAGGTGGTCCTAAACAGGATATCCAGGCGGTGAATCTCAGGGTGGAGCATGGCTTCCCTAGGATATCCTCCCCAAAAAAGGGATCCGATTCTGTTAAAAAAATTTGTGTACCAAAGGTTTCATATATGTTCAGTACGTGGCTAGGTCTGGTTTGAGGGGCAGCTACCGCTTGAATGAGCTCGATATCTGTTATCGGCTACGTCATCGGAACTGTTCGATTGTGACGACCATAGTGACAGCAGCGTAATCGTGGCGATTTGCTTGGTGTCAGTTGTTGACAAATCGGTTTGTGAGTCACAAATTGGGTTTGTCATGTGTTGTCATGGTTAGGGCATGACAACTACAGCGGTTTCATCCTAGGGAATCTTCAGGCTGCACTGATGGAGACTGATTACAAAGATAAAGTATATCTAGATAATCAGAAAAAAACAAACAAAAAACAAACAAACAAAAAACAAAGGTTTTATATATATTCAACCGTTATATATGAAGCTAAACCCAGAGCATTCCCCTCCCGCATGTTAACCACCTCGACATCCTCCTTGACCGTGTTGTGGCCGCTGTTGTCCACTTCTAACCCGGGTCAAGGAGGCCCTGTCCAGGGCATGTGTGCATGTGTGTTGGGGTAGAGGAGGTCAGGGGTTAGTCAGGCCCTGATGAGGTATTCAACGTCACCTAGTGAGCCCTCATCGTGCCAACAGAGCGGAGCTTTGGGATTAAAGGAGGGCTTCTGTTGGGTGATTTCTATACTGGTCGCCTTGTCACAATGTATGATCCCTGAAGAGTATGTCAACACACTCTACCTCTTATATGGAGACCCCGGTCCACTCTGTGTATCTATACACCCCTCCCACTGACACCCCCACCCTCTACCATCACCAAACAGTCCTGTGTCCACTCTGTATATCTATACATCCCTCCCACTGACACCCCCACCCTCTACCATCACCAAACAGTCCAGTGTCCACTCTGTATATCTATACATCCCTCCCACTGACACCCCCACCCTCTACCATCACCAAACAGTCCAGTGTCCACTCTGTGTATCTATACATCCCTCCCACTGACACCCCCACCCTCTACCATCACCAAACAGTCCAGTGTCCACTCTGTATATCTATACATCCCTCCCACTGACACCCCCACCCTCTACCATCACCAAACAGTCCTGTGTCCACTCTGTATATCTATACATCCCTCCCACTGACACCCCCACCCTCTACCATCACCAAACAGTCCAGTGTCCACTCTGTATATCTATACATCCCTCCCACTGACACCTCCACCCTCTACCATCACCAAACAGTCCTGTGTCCAATCTGTATCTATACATCCCTCCCACTGACACCCCCACCCTCTACCATCACCAAACAGTCCTGTGTCCACTCTTTGTATCTATACATCCCTCCCACTGACACCCCCACCCTCTACCATCACCAAACAGTCCTGTGTCCACTCTGTGTATCTATACACCCCTCCCACTGACACCCCCACCCTCTACCATCACCAAACAGTCCTGTGTCCACTCTTTGTATCTATACACCCCTCCCACTGACACCCCCACCCTCTGCCATCACCAAACAGTCCTGTGTCCACTCTGTGTATCTATACATCCCTCCCACTGACACCCCCACCCTCTACCATCTCCAAACAGTCCTGTGTCCACTCTGTGTATCTATACATCCCTCCCACTGACACCCCCACCCTCTACCATCACCAAACAGTCCTGTGTCCACTCTGTGTATCTATACACCCCTCCCACTGACACCTCCACCCTCTACCATCACCAAACAGTCCTGTGTCCACTCTGTATATCTATACATCCCTCCTACTGACACCCCCACCCTCTACCATCACCAAACAGTCAGGTGTCCACAATCTGTATATTTATACATCCCTCCCACTGACACCCCCACCCTCTACCATCACCAAACAGTCCTGTGTCCACTCTGTGTATCTATACACCCCTCCCACTGACACCCCCACCCTCTACCATCACCAAACAGTCCTGGGTCCACTCTGTATATCTATACATCCCTCCCACTGACACCCCCACCCTCTACCATCACCAAACAGTCCTGGGTCCACTCTGTGTATCTATACACCCCTCCTACTGACACCCCCACCCTCTGCCATCACCATACAGCCCTTTTGTCACCTATCACCAAACAAGTCTTTTGTTTGCATCTATACACCCCATCCCTCTAACATCCCAACCATCAACCATCCCTAAACGTTCTATATCAATGCTGTGTATCTGTCCACCCCTCCTTCATACAAAACCACCCTCTAAAGGGACCAACGATCCAATTATGTTCCATAAAAGTGAACAACGAAAATAAAAGAGCTAGTTGGGCACAACATGTAAGTCATACAACAGTTAGGGATTTTATCCTACCTCTAATAAAAAAAACACGCCATAGACTGTATTTGAGGGGCGTAGCATTAAATGGTTTTTTATTCAACTAGTAGAGATTTAATAGTATCCTATTGTGATAGTGAGAGAAATCTGCCCTGACTACCATCTTGGATGCTGTCGTTGATCAATCTAAAACCTGTCTATGTGTCTAGACACCCGTCCTTCTGGCAACCAACCTTCTAAGATCGCCAGAAAGTCAGATATCCACTCTATCTATACATTAACTAGTCCTATTTCCGTTTCGGTTGCCAAGAGAGGATGATCAAAATATAGAGATCTATTCTGCCTCAGCCACCCTTTTGAAATATTTTGAAATGTTCTATGGCTATATTTCTTTTTTTTTTGATGAATGTGGGGTACGCCTGATATTTAGGTAGCTTATGCTATCAAGCCCAGAGATGATGTTTTCTAGAATAGAGATCCCTTTTTAACTAGTTAAACTTGCGGAATCCCGACAGTAACGTCCTAAATATTAAAGTCAGATTGGCCGCGTGGTGACTGCACTATCTCGTGCATAACGGTATTGCAATTCTTAATCTTCGTCCTATAATATCATCTTGGACGTTAAAATCTATAAATTGGATGGTGCTGACGAATGTCCATCGAAGACGGAAAGTAAGTTGGTGAATAGTATTTATCTGAATTAGACTCGGTGTGTATGTAAACTGGGCTTCCGAATGGATAGTGCATATGAAGCCCAATGACCTCCAAAAGAGGGCGCCACTAACTGTGATACTCCAGCATGTCTATACTGTATTACTGCTAATAGAGGCAGTTCGGTTTCGCTTGTTTGAAATGAATGATTAATACATATAGTTTCCCCTTTAATTCCTCAGTATATAATTCGTAATACTTAAAAAAGAATTGTACTGACCAATAATTGTGAGTGCAATGGCCCGCAGTTCCTATGTGTATCAATTGCAAACAGAATTCCCAATAACAAGTCATATTATGTGAAAAACAATATACTAAATTTCCGGGCAAGTGGCACGCTAAAAAAAGATGCGCAAAAGCTTCAGTGGCAGTTTTCGTCGCTTGTTTTTCTAACGTTGTGATTCATAGCACTGTTAGCCAAAAAAACCACAACAGGGTATTGTTCTGCTTTCGGGTACGCTTGAAATGGATCCAAATTTGCCTGTTTTAAGTACAAAGGTAATCGGAGCGACACACTTTATTTTGTCCCTTATATATAAAGAAAAACAGTACACGTCGTTTTTTTTTGTTTTTTTTTTAATTTCTAAATTTATATGAGCTTTGCTCTCTTAATTGGTCAGAAGGAAGATTTCTTTTGAATGCTTGATTTTTTTTCCCCTCTTTGATCACTACCACTTTCTTCCAAATATTTAAAGTAAGATCTAGATGACACGGAGAAGCCTAGTAAATATTCTCTCCTCTATTTCTTCACACGCCTAATTGTCAAAATAAGGCAGATGAGATGGGTGACGTAGTTCGACGCCCACTGGTCGATCCATCAGGTTGACACTTCTTGGCATGCGGGTGTGAAGATCTCAGTCAAAGGTACACGTAGATAATTATCGGTGGTCTTCCCTATGGGGATGTTGTCAAGTCGGATACAGGGAGTGATGGGTGTCATTGTGCACATTCTACTTGTTCGTTGCTGATAGAGATGAGACTATTTCTTGAACAGCCCTTTTACATGTATGTAATAAGAGAAAACGTGGTTACTGAGCCCGATGGGATGGCCGTTCGAGTTCTTTTGTTGCAATAAATACGTCCCGACGCCGCAGGCGGAGGGGCGTATTTATGGCATCAAAAGGGCGAGAATGGCATCCCTACGGGCTCAGTAACCACGTTTTCTTATTATTACATGCCTAAATTTCAAGAAAAACGGCATTTTATATAATTATTATATGTACATGCATTCACTATTGGTACAGTGCGCCCGAATATTCACTACGGGCGCAGTGCGCCCGAACATTATTTATACTGTACCCCTAGTAGCGGGTAGTATTTCATAGACGTTCGGGCATAGGTATGTAATAATATACATCAATGATATTGAGTATGCCAAGTCTAATCATCGTAGCATGTGGATGTAGTCAGTGGGTGAATGGATATTCATAATGATGAATAGTTATAAGAAAGAAATTGATGAGTGTCTGGTCTGTGTCCCTGTTCACCAGCGAGTTTGGAGAGCCCAGTAGTATGAACGAGGCGATAGCCAAGACAATATTAGAAAATCGTCAAAAGAGGAGATGCTGAACGGGAACTCAGACCAAATACGAATATGTTTCTGATTTTATATAAGACCGGAAATACTTATTTGTGTATGCCCATACTCTCAAGTCTGTTGAGGACGAGTTCCTAATGTTAAGCCTATGGATTTTATAGATACCAGCTAAAAATAGCGATTAATATTTCTATTACCGGGAAGTTGTTTCTTTTTTATGGTTCTTAGAACGTCTGAAATAGGTTTCGAAAATCGACCTTGCCAAAATAAGTGAAAGATTGTGAAGTTAGAATAAAACGTGTATTCCGCATCAGTGTTGAGAACAAGGCTATGGCTTTAGCGACTTTTATACGTATGACGAAAAGCCAAAGAAAATCTTGCAAAGAAGTTCAGTGGAGATTTTTATTTCAGAATATTTCACACAAAACTCTTTATGTGTATGATTACATCTAGTAATGTATATCAATATTTGCTAAGAAAAACCCATGTTCCATTCGTACAGTACAGTGAGAAGATATGTGTGGTAGGAATTACCAGTGACAAGTACATTGTGTATCATGTTTGTTTTCAGAAAATATCAGTATTAATTGGTTAACATATTGTTTTTAAGTATTGGCTTCATAACCTCGCTTGATGGAATGACTCTGAAGTAGCTCATATATTAAAGCTGGTATCGGTCAATGAGTCTAAGAGGGCTTCAGGTCATAAGGCATGCGGTCCTTTTCTCAAGAGGGATACTTGAAATTTATCCTTTAAGTCTCCTTTCCTTCCGAACACTAATGGCTGTCTTGTTTGACTACTTTAATGAACAAGCCGACAAGTCAACAATTTGCCTTTCTTTGCTTGCTCAGGAGACATGAGTATGTTCACAAGCCTTTGATGCCTCTCGCCTAATTGTGGGTTTGCTTGACTCGTCCTCAAAGAACCCCCCTGAGTGTGTGTGTGTGCTAGAAGAGAACTGGCTAGTGCCTCCCAGAGGTAGATCCTGTGTGAGTTTCTACTCAACTTTGTTGTACTTAAACAAGGGTGAAATACGGACGCTTCACACACCTCCTCGTCATTGTACACCAAAAGTGAACTCTATCGTAGAGCTGTTCATGCGTATTCGCGTGATTTGGGATTCAATCTGTGGTTTAACAATGCGAGAAGACCAAGAGATCCTTTCCATTTTTTCTGCCTGTGATAAAACATTTGAGTGAGTGAGTGACCATTACATGAGTGTCCCCTTAAGGCACACTGATGCCTCGCAACTAATATCAAGACTACCGGTAGGCGTAAAACATAATTAAACCAGCCAGCATTCAAACAATCATTATATTGAATTCCGAGTCGGTGCAGGAATATTTTTCTTGTTGATAGGACCCTTCCTTTTATCCATATTTGTTTTATTAGAATATCTGACGATATATTACTGTGTATAAAATATGTTGATATGTGAATCTATTACAGCCTGCTAAAATCATCTGAATGTCTCAAATATGTTCTGAATGATCTATAACTGTCAAGCTCTCTCTTAACAACGCAAATTCCTCAAAGGTTTCCAAAACTTTAATGATGACTTATGTAAGTACCCAAATTAAAATCTATACTTTGGTTCGCAGCGAGATCACTTTTCAGGATTACTTGCGTTGAAATGCACCTTTTCTCCACTAGTCCCTTGTTATATAACAGAAAGCTATCCAGATCTCGGCCAGGTGCGCCATGCAGGCAAATGGTTAGGCCTGGCCCGGAGTGATAAGCCATAAATAAACCTGGAGGCAGTGGTGGGTAAGCCGTGGTACACTCGAGGTGGTCGAGGGCACTGATCTGACGCCTTTCAGTGAGGACCGTCGTCAGAGGGCAGTGGCGTGTCCTATCTTCACGCATGGCAGCATGCTGGTTAAGACGAACTCAATCGAGAACAGTTACGAATGAACAAAGCAGCAACCTATAGCTGTGTTTATAAAAGCCCGTATTGTGGGTTTGTATCCCTCCTGAGGCGCTTAAAAGGCAGGAAGAAGAGAGGTTATCCCGTCTTAATGATATGATAAGAGAGAAGAATGTTCAAGGCACTCACATCAAGGCGAGTTACAAAACAAATGCTGATAGTTTGTGCTCCACGGTGACACTATTAACATAGCCCGCCTATTTCCGGCCCCATATGATAGCCGTGCTGTGTTCTCGGGCCACTGATCACAAGTTTTCGCAACCAATTGAGCCCCCCCCCCTCCAGTCCACGAGGTCCGGAGTCCTGATAAGCTTCACAAAGTATCTTAACCCCATTCATATGTGTAATGACTCTCACTCACTCTCTGATCTTCGCAGGGACCTACTTTCCGCAACCCGGATGTTTTACAATCCATTTCACTCGATTGTTTCAATATCTGTTGTTAACTCTCTATACTTGAACCTTATTAGAAGACAAAAGGACAAATGTACATACAACTAGAGGCTGTCGACTTCAATTTGAAATACTTTATTGATAGTAAACCATTGATACATGTGCAAATATGAGTATGCTCGTATGAATCAATGATGTGAACAATCTACATTTTGAACTACTTCATAATTCTTTGTGGGGATAATTGATGAGTGAATATAGCGAAGATGGATCGAATTTAGGATAAAATTGTATTACTTCTCCTTTCATCATTAGGATTACGGCAGCAATAAGACACGAGGCCTGAAAATTAGCTAGGACCTCTCTCTATTAAAAGAAGAAAGAGAATAGACTTCACGATAGAAACCCCAAAGAAATCAACTTGTTGCAGCATTGTATTTTTCTTGTTGTTTCCTACTGAGTGGAAATGGTGACATACCTGAGATCCGCCAATACACAGTGGTGATGATGCTGTCTGCCGTTATACTTCCGCTGATTCGAACAACCAGGGACCTGTTTCAGTAGTTTCGTGACATGTCTAGCTGGCGTCTGTGACACCATACGGACAGATCCCAAGATTGCAATCAATGACACGCAGAGTTTCACTCACTTCTCGTAGGAATTAAGCAATGACACTTTAACATGAGTAGGGGATACATATAACCTATAATCTTTCCAAATATGAAGAAGATTGGCCACTTTGATCTTCTGATATTTGCTAGTCTTTTTCCGCTGTTGCTTGCACTGTTGGTGCCGCTGTTGATGTCTGTCTAGGCCTAATGTCACGAGACTAGTGAAACAGGTCCCAGATGAAAGAATGGACAACTCAATTTTGTCACCGGGAATTTTACTTTAATCCTTTTTTCCTATACCATAAAAAAAGAAAAAGAATTAAAGTAAAATTCCCGGAGACAAAATTGAGCTGTCCATTCTTTTTTTCCTACACGATAAAGTCTAGTTGAACAAATTGGACGTTAAACTACCCAAACAAACAATCCTACACGATAATCCACATGGAAATTGTTCGAAAGTCGTGTGCAATGAGGTCATGTGACACAGAGGTGACAGCCCATTTTCGCGCTCCCTGCTACAGAATCCAACATATGCCATGTCCTAACCTACCAGATTTTACTTTAAATTGGGTCGTTCTCAAATGCAACCTCGGCCACTTCTGAAGAAATCGTAATGACATTCTACTTAGTAAACCTAAGAACCCGTTAGTAGATTTCCGAGCCCTGAAGAACTCTGGTTGAAAGTCCGTCTGAAGAGATTCTTTGGTTTGGGTCTTGAGCCTGAGGTAGGTTGTGATTGGTGACTGGGTTTCCGTTCTTCGTATGACCCTTACTCACTCTAGCCTGCAGGTGATTGGCGCCTGTGGGCACTAGACTTCCTTGTTTTGCGGAAAACAAATATAGATATAATGTTAGCGCTTTATATCAGTTGCTGTCTTACGCATATACAAACAATTAGTGAGTTAATGTGTATTCAGTACTCCTTCCCTGTCAGATATTCCTGGTTTCCTTAGAATTTCTTAACTGAAAGGGAAAATGGATAAGAATGCATAATAAACATGCACATTAAGTAGAATACACATATCTTCTGATGTTATCATTATGCTGCTGTTGGATTAACACATGAAAATACTGTAATATCAGAAAACAGGAAAAGAAAGTGATTCAGTTTAACAGTTAAGTGGTAACAACACCATCGTTCTCTGATTATTATTCTTAACAATTTATCTTACAATTCGTTGATTTTTGTTAGAAGTTTGCTAGAAATGTCGGAAATTATTTAAAATATAGGGAATATATTTTCTAAGTCTATTAAGAAGATAAATTCAAATGTTCTCAATAAGATATGCACTAATTACTGGGAAGTAAACGAAGGGCACGATAGGGACTTATATGCCATTAACGTGCCTGAGGACTTGCTGCGTTCTCAGTATCCGAAATCCGAAGAAACCAGAAATATAACTAGGTCAATTCTAGGTATATATATGGACATATGATTTATCTTATGATAGTTCTAGAATATTTTTTTTATATTCACAGTAGACCTCCATTAAAGTTTGTACGGATTTCTGACTTTAAACAACAAGTTCTAAGAAGGAATTGCATCGAGATCCGTAGCCACTGAAAATGTGGTTGCATAGTAGTCTCACGTTACGTAGAAAACTAAACCAAATGGTGTATTTTCAGTAGTTATGGATCGTGTGCTATTCAGATTTTATTTCGTATATATCACTGGCTAATTGACCAATATATGCGTCATCACCCCTCATTAAGTTTTTTCTTTTTTCTTTTTTACTACAATACTCCATAGTCATTGAGTACGAGCTACCACTCGGGTTAGATAATAGTGCATACCGCTGCCATAAATAGGATAGTGGATATTGGTACGATAAAGTAGATAAGTTAGAATTTTTCTTGTCGGCCTTATGCCTCATAACATTGTTGTTTATCCATACCCGTTCATATTTTGATAACTCGATTCGAATGTCATGCGTATAAAGTATCCAGCCGATTGAAACCTGAAGCGTAAGCTAAGCAGCAGTCAGATGTGTTAAAGGACTGGTTATTGGCAAGGCACCTGTCAGAGTAGGGTTATTTCTCCTCCCTGATAGATCACGGAACAATAATCAATAAGTGTTTGATGAAAAGATCTAGAAAAAATGAATTAACCACTAAAGCCCGAGGCTACATTCCAACCTTGACACTAAGTACATATTGGAATTCTTTGTGGTCAAGACGTATTCAACATGTGCATTGCCTGTGGGTAGGCTAAAATGTCAAGGACTATCCCTCGAGATTTTAATGTACCCACTCACAACTGATAACTGTGTCTTTTTATCCAGATCGTGCTGACGGACTGGTCGTTTATATTTGTTAGTCTCCCAAAAGGAGGAATCACGTCTTTCAGGTTGAGGCAGCGCAGGATCAACTAAACCTTCAGTACCACTTTGTTGTAGCATTCTTCCTGTTTTTTATCGTGCCGGTGATTTCCTGATTTCTCTTGGTCTTCATGTACTGTTTTACGATATATAGTTTTTATTTCTATTTATGCGGATTAGTTCATAAATACGCTTTTAATGAAGAAACTCTATTCAACGATATTTGTTCGTTTTTCTGCCGCGAGTTGTCAAACTCATTTAACTTGCCATGTGGATGATGCAACGTGCTAGGTCGTGTGGAGTTGGCAAGTATATGGTCTATGGTTCATTGATGATAGAGACATGATAACAGATTGTTGCATGGTTTGTATAAAACTGAAGATTAATGAGACACCTCTTAAGTAAGCATGATGTATGACACTAAGGACACGATTTGTATGTGAAGAGTTAACTAGTCCTTGACGCTGTAAAGCTTGGTAGGGATAGCCAAGGTGATGGAAGACAGTTGGCCCTCTATTTCATTCAAGCATTTAAGTCAAAACTGTAGCTGTGTTGCTTGAGTCAATGGCATTAAGCTTCTCAGATTAATTGTATGTGTTTTTTGAAATTATAAATTTGAGGCAACACCAAAGGCTAAATAGAACTAGTGAGAAAAGTAAAATAATTTGCACAGCATGATATTTCATAGATGGTTTAGATGTGCCCCCTTATTTAGTTATTCATCACCTAAGAGGCAGTATACACTCGTGTGATTGAATGCATTTAGTAGTATTCCAACCGTAATTCATACAACACTTAAACTGTAAGATTCTCAGACTTCTTTAACTCTGAGGAAGATAATTAGAAAATGAATTTTAAGAAAAAACATGGACTTGGTATGGCAAATTGATCCTCGTGTTAATGCGTTGTGAGTCGTGCGTACAGGCCATGCTATGTGGGTAGGTAGGGCACTGTAGACGTGCAAGTTACTCGCCCAGAAGAACTTGTCTCGAGTGCCCTCTACCAGACTACCGATCCATTGTGAAGCACAAATATATATATATGTATGTATATATATATATATATATATGTATGTATATATATATATATATGTATATATATATATATATATATATATATATATGTATATATATATATATGTATATATATATATATATATATGTATATATATATATATATATATATATATATATGTATATATATATATATATATATATATATATAACTAATTCTGGGCTTGTCCGAACCACATTTCTAGAGGAGGTTAATCATGTCGAAAGCATTCGGGGCAAACTCAAGTGCCTTCCGAGCAAGGAGTGCAGACTGACAAACATAGCGTTTGGTTGATGGTATTTTATGATGTAGCAACGGCCGGGGTCATTGTATTTAGATAGAAAGGGGATGACAGTAAATGTTCAAAAAATGAAATATTAATATGTCTAGCAGCCATTGAGACTGCTATATTTTAACTATATTTAAATGAGACCGGAAGGATCATGCTTATCCGGAGTATTCTTAATTGCATTCTAGCTATAAACAGGGAGAAAAACTCTCCAGTCATATTCTAAGCTACCTCCTAGTTCCGCTCCAGTGATTTAACCAAGCCATTGAGTCTATTTTGTAGAAATTAACGAGCCAGTAGAAAGGCTGCGTATCGCAGTACAAACTTCACAATTAGCATTCTAGTGTGCCACTGACACCACCCTAATGTCCTATCCCCACTAACATTTTGAGCCTATCCATAAAAACGAGAAGCCAGGAGCTTTTGATATACTGGGATTTGTATCATTCTCGTGGTTATATCATATCGTCACTATAGCAAACCTTATTTAAAGCACAACGGTTGCCTCATGGCTTAAAAATGACCAAAAGTGACTTTTCAACCAAACTATTTAAACAGTGAGTGTGAAAGTCTTTGAGTGTTACGGCAACAGCCAAAATTGTATTTACTGTGCTACTTATCTTGAATGCACAGAGATATATTCTACAGCAAAGTTTTGATAGGCAAGAAAGGTTGAAAGGTTCCTAAGGAAACACACATATCAAATAGTACTGCGTGTTGTCATTTGTGTCATCCATTCATAATTTGCACATAAGTCATGTCCGAAGGTCAGCAATCTCAAACTAAAAAGTTTCAGGCTTACTGGAGATCAAATTTGTCAACATTTCAATTTCATAAATCAAACACCTCAGAATTGACTGAAAGCAGAATATGAACATCCTTGTCTTCATATCTATATATCGTAGGAAAATACCTTCACATATTATTTTCTATTTCACCCTTGAACTCCTGGACATGTATCTGGTCTTAGAAGGTTTAAAACTGAGTAAAGATACATCTGGACATACATGGGTGGAGAAGATGATAGATCTCATCCTTTGCGTTAACGACGTGTTAATCACTCAGGAAATTGTGAACACATACTCTATATGCCCGTGTGATAGTATTCGCTGCAGACTTCAAAGGACAAGTAGGGCAATTACTCTGGTTCACTCTCTCCCTTCTACCTTACTCTTTCACCAGCAATATCTCACCAACATAGCGGAACCGTTCACCTTCGTACCGCCACGCCCCCGTTAGCAGTCCTTCCATGTGGACCATGCGATACATGCCAGGTCACTCTTCATATAGATCTCAGGCCATCTCACACTTCACTCCTCTGTCTCATACCCTACTTTACAAGGCACACCTACTCTACAGCTCCTGGTGTTATTTCTTAGACCCCTACTGTTCAATTCGTTACAGTACATTTGTCTCCTTACATTTTCTGTAGTGGTAACAACATGCAATTGCTGTTTGAACATGTTCCAAAGAAAGATATGATCAGGTTTTTGAAAGAGACAGATCTCTTTGATTGTTGATAAAATATTTGAAAACATTGAAAAAAATTGACTGAAATAAGCCTACGAAAGTGAAAATTTTAAATCATCGCTGGTCCCAAATGCCCTTGGTGTCCCCTCGGATGTTAAACCACAAACAAACGATCTAAAGTTTAAAAATGTATATCATACCTCACGTCCACCACCCAGCAAAATTAAGCTAACATCTCACAGTCACATTGTTCAGGGCCCTAACTCACAACCAACAGGTTCACCCTACACCGCACTCACACATTACACAATTAAAATACCAACCACATACCTCAAATATTCAACCTTACGCCATATTCACAGCTGAGGATATCATCAACATTCCCACGCAATTCATAGGCACTCATCTTCAAACCTGTCATGCATTTCCTCAGCACCTCACATTCATAATGCTCAGTCTCAATAATCAATGTCATCTCTCATCATAAATATGCATAAGCCATCAATGTACTATTTTGGGAGAATAGGTCCCGGTCATATCTTCTTATGCGGTTGTACTTGCTTATGAATGTTTGAGAGTCATGATACTCACTATCCCGCCAAACGCGGATGACAATGGAGCTGGATGTATGTAAGACAGGCCCCGAGCTTACGAGATACCAATATAAATAAATAAAAACCTTACGGCTCCTCATTCGACAGGTTAATTGCGGCCTTAAACCACAACTTACTGTTGTGACCGACGAGTAGGTGTGCAGCACTGCGAGCTAGGTAATACCTGGCCTACAGCCAAAGCATATTGAAATATATATGCCTATCGTCAATACCCCATATTCACACCTTTCACTTTAACACCTCTCAGTGACAACCTTCACTCCCACACCTCAGGATCTGTTCCTACAACGACTGCCTCAGTTACATACAGGAGGGAGGCTTCCGGTGCCCTCTTTACCCGCTGATCCCTGGAGACACACGGTCAGGCCGAGTGGGGGGAATCACGTGATTGGCTTCACCTGAACTGCAGGAAGTGTGGGAAAGTCGACAACCTGGTGAAGCTAGTGTCTCCACCCGTTACCCTAGCACTCAGACTGACAGTGAGTGAGGACATGGTATACTGCCTCATTTGCCTTTGGAAAGCGGGTGTAAACTTGTCGGGGAGTTATAATATAATAATAGGACATAATAAACGTTGATTTCTATAGTGGAAGGCATTTACAATAGCAAGTGTATGGGGTAGTCTCATTGATAAGTATCGACTCGGTTGGGGTTCCACATGAATTTGTGAAAATGGCAACCATGTGTTCAACGTATTCCTTGGGCTTATTGATCATAAATGTTTGCCATATTGAAAAATACAAGTATATGGCATAAAGAAATATAAATATAAATCATATGTGCTGGGAGGAAATCGGAAAGGCCAAATAGCATCAACGTCAGTACAGATTACTTTAAGACTTATCTTCTTGACTGTCTATAGGGAGGTTTGTGGTTTTATTTCCAAGGAAGGAAAAGTAGCTTTGAATAAAGATAAATTAGGTTCTCGTGAATAACTTTTTCACACCAACCTAAGATTTTTAAGACTTGGCAAGGAGTCTTGGGTGTGTCAGACGGGAAGCAGTACATACATGAGCCTTCAAACGAAAACAAATTATTGTAATTCTTGAGTATCCGGTTGAGAGTTGGAATACAAGAGCAGCGATATGTTTCCTATATCTTCCTTATTTCAAGGCTTCTTGTTGCCTCTGTAAAAACAGGCGTGTTCAGTCCTTCCGCGAACTACGCGTTATTTTTGTCACTATAGAGAGGGGTTAACTGGGGATTGCATGTTGGGCGTTGAGTACGCTGTGATCCCGGTACAGGTAATGGCGCTTTCCATACACAATCTGAAGGCATTCCTTGTCTGTCTACGTGTAGCATGATGCGTGTGACAAACACGATAACGCCTTTCATGTCTACTCAGTGCAACTATCTGTTTCGACACTTTTGTCCAATTGTCCTGTGTGTGGAAACGAAATAGGATTTCACTTCATAAAAAAAACAGGAAGGAAGACGGAACGTCTGAACTTTCTCACAAGTCTCAAATGACCCAATCAATCGATGTGAATTCCAGTCAAATATACCACGATCTCGTGATATTCTGTATAATTATTTCTGATAAGTGTTTTTTTATGGTAGGTCCGTTTCAAATCGAGCTCTTTTAATGTGATTGGTGATTAAATAAAAGACCTTAAGAAAACTTGATCGTCTCATTTTAAGCAGCAATATCATGTTAAATCTGACGTAGCCGTCGTAATCTTCATAAATAACGTAGAAGGTTACGCAGATTTATCCTTACATGTATTTCTCGGTCTTCCCGTGGAGTTTACATCACATTCTCACCTGATAACTAGGATTCTGCTGTGTGAGTGGAGCAGGAGACGCCAGCCGAGCGTCCGCCCGGGGCAGACGTCCTCACACAAGAGGTCAACCAGAGTCCACCTTCGAAAGAGCTTTTGTCACGCACGTTGTGGCGACCATCGGTCATGGTCGTAATGGATGTGACTACTCACTGCGGTCCATGCACTGGTGAGGACATAGCTGCCGACATGTGATGTCCTTGCCGCACGTATTCGTGCAAGAATGGGTCCCCAGGACGTCAGAACAGGCCCTATGTCAGGGAAACTAGAGATTTCTATCAGCTTTTGGTAGTTGTCCTCTTGGTTAGGTGTATCGTCAGGGAAGCAAGTTTTCCGACAATTGACGGAATTTCGACTTTTGGTATATATAAACTGGCAACACTAGAATGTATATCGATCCATAGCCATTCTGTTCCAAAATAATGTTATGAATGACTCTTTTTGATGAGTGTTTTAAATTTCCGATTTTTTTCTCAGTCCCAACTTGCATCCCTGTATCGTCATTTAAGGGCTATTGCGCATGTAGGGTTATCATATTTAATTCCACCTCTAATATTTTCAGGTATCAGTAGAATATGTTTCCATTGAATACTCTGTGGCGGATTTAGGATTTCTGAATTAGATTGCGCTCTCTTGAAGGTATCATGCATCCTGCACGAATCCTATAACCAAGACTAGAAGCACCTAGGTCGCCACGCTACTCTTCCTTTAAAAATGAAAAAGTGTATGTGTGTGTATTGGGGGGGATATACTGATAAAGGCCCGGCCCCACTGGTGCGATGCGATTGTCGCACATGTTTTATGGCCCCATAAACGGCCCCCTCGGTGGGGTTTATGACCCCCATTGCGATGGATTCATCACACTCAATCGCAGAGAAACTTTAGGGTATGCCCTTGGCAAAGGGTACATTCAGCACTAAATACCGTTTAGATGGTTTTGCATCATTTAAGGCCCGGCCCCACTGATGCGATGCGATCGTCGCACATGTTTTATGGCACCATAAACGCCCCCTCGGCGGGCTTTATGACCCCTATTGCGATGGATTCATCGCACTCAATCGCAAAGGAAATCCAGGGTATGCCCCACTGATGCGATGGAATCGTCGCATCGTTATTTCTGGCACTACCTCTGTATATATATAATAACCTTAGGTGTAGAACTTATAATTTCTAATATTTATGAAGTACTCGCATCTAATTATAATTATAACACTTTTCAACCTCATGCTTTACAAGTTATCAGAACAACACCTAAACTACAGCCTCTGCCAGCTGTTTTCACAGCTTTCATACCTCCTGAGACCTGGCATACTAATGAATGCTGTCAGATGTGGCAGATATTCACTGTAGTAGACCCCAGATACCACTGGTCAGGGTAGCCTGTGTTACTAAATGAAATCATTGAAGTGTAGTGCAGTTTTTAGGTACTTATGATAGGAAGAACTATTTACCTTTGCGACGAATCCATCGCACACCATTTCATGATGTGCGATGCGATGGATCCGTCGCATCGCACACAATCGCACACGCGCGCAAGTCCGGCCCCACAGGAGCGATTGTGTGCGATGCGACGGGCGGCGCCGTTTTTATGACCCTCGCCGGCCATTTATGGCTTTTTATTGACTTGCGACCATCGCATCGCACCAATAGGGCCGGGCCTTTAGGCATTGCATTCACAATGTCTTTCGGAATAACTATGCAGACACAATTTTATGATAACGGGGATCGTCTGAAAGCACCCGACCTCATTTTTCTCCCTGGGGAAGATGATGAAACGGATGTACATGTATATGGGGAGGGTTTTATTCATGGTTGTTGGGTCTAACCCAATTATCTCTAATAATTATCGCTCGAATCATATTCCTATCATCAAACAAACTTCTTGCAGTCCCAGATTAGCCCTCTTTATTAGTATACTCACTTTTACGACGGAAACTGGATTCGCGAGAATAGTAGTCAAGAACTTGCCTCAGTGCGGTTTGTGACTTAAAGTACAACGTCAATCACATTATAAACTGTTTTACGACCACTCACATTCACCAGAACACACTTCTGCTCTTGGCACGAGTGTGACAAGAGGGTCAGTAGTGGTGGTACATGGTGAACATATGGCTTGACAGGTCGTCGACCTCGTAGACTCATTGTCTGCACTCCTCTAAGTATCACCACCACCCTCTCCTTCGTTTCTCACACCCATTTCGCTCATTGCACCATCCTATCCTCTTTTGCGTCACAGATCCGTTACGATTTACGCTAAGGATGGATTAGATCGTTCAAGAAAATTTTATTCCTAAATCAGAATTGAAGAAAAGAATCCAATGAAGCCCCATCAGAATGGACGGCTCAATTAAAAATCATATCTTCGTTTTTTCCCGAATTATGGTCTATAACCATCATTTCAATTCTACATATGTCAGTATCATTCTCGCCACGTATGGAACTATGCCAACGTTAAGTTCAGATTCTTCATCAGGTCGTGATAATGGGGTGTAAAGATCACAAAGATGTCGGTTTAGAACGGAAACATTTGTCACCAGTTGTTTAAGATGAATAGGGGACGTGGGGCCTGGAGGTTCGTCTCGTTACATGTGTCATTAACTGAAGTCATGAGAATTAGCTAATCATTCAATTTACATGGGTTCCTACTGACACCAGGAACTTCATTGTTTTAGAGATGTGAGCCTGTCTGCGTGGCTATTGTGAGACGCGCGGCATGATAAAAAAAACCAGGGACGAGTACCTAGTCAATCTGTATAGGCGAACGTCTGGCTATGCCTACAGATAATAAGATCTAAATATACGAGGCCACAAGGTATTCCCTGAAGGAATTCACTGAAACAAGGTAAAGCCTCAAGGTATTTCTTGGAGATATCTGGCTCTTCCCTCACACAGTGCTATTTTCTGCCAAAAAAAATTCCCCGAATGAAACTGACGAGTGCCGTGGAATGTTATTCTTTGATGAAATGTGAACATTAGAACTAACCAGTTTGTTCCCGGGAAAGTGTAAACTAAAAATTGCACTCGGCTTGATCTTTCACCCGATATAGAAAGCATATGCTTTGTATAAATAAGTTAATGTTCATATGTCCGGGTATCCCCCATTAGCGTTGTTATAAAAGAAAATCAGTCTTGATTCTTCAGTTCTCGAGGTGCTTAGTGATCTCAAATGTACCCTAAATCACTTTATCACGACCAAGAATTAATGACCATATCGCTGATTATCTTACACTGGATTTCCCTTTTACCCTGCAAACTATAGGAAATGGATTGAAATTCATAGGGAGAGAAATGTGAAATTAGTGGAAACCCAAATTTGTTGTGCCTTTTCATTTTTTTATGAATTAGGATGGACTTGTGTAAACCACACAGACCCCTAAAAAAAGTTGACAATGTCACAAGCCTTGATATTAGTAAAATATATGGATGCCTGAAGAGTCCAAACCGGATGAAACCTTGCTTTATTAACCGCATCGCTCTCATTTGTTTTAGTAGGTTTTCATTAAGAAAAATGCTCGAAGAATTTTTCGCCAACACGGTCCGCGTTGTAGAGTGAAGACATGATATGTATTGGTCTTCATGGATGGGGCCCTTGTTTATACACAGATAACAAATGTTAACTGGAGACTTTAGCAACGCGATCCAAATTTTAAAGGAATTTGTCAATTTCAACATAGCACCGACTTGTGACAGGTGTATTTTGCCAGGTCTCACTAATCCCTGTTCCCCTAGGACACTCAGAAGTGTCCCAAGGCTCGCAAGAACCTTAATTCTCCTTCATACTTCTACCAAAGGTAAGTAATCTGATAATTACCTATTCAAAATCTACCATAAATCTTTCTATTCGTTAAAACAGATTTATATGTCAAAGGAGGCAAAATCCCAAGACTGAGTGGAGGAAATTGGGAAATATATGCTTAAACGCTGAGAGTCGGGGGAAGTGTCGATCTCCTAGCTACGGGCCGTCTTGCATCAGTATCCTGCTGCAGAAGTATTAACCTAATTATTTCACTTTTGGATTCTCGTATTATATCTCGACCTGATCCACTGCGGTGCCTAGATGGCCGTCATCCCAAGGTGGTTCCCCTCCATTATCCTACTTTTGTTGTAATTACTGAAATATCATAACCAAATTAATGTGTCCTGTGGCATGGCTATGCACCCACCCACCAAACCAAGCACTTTAAGTGAAAATGGATACAGCCAAAACAGATCATCTGTATTTAGAGTAGTAGAAGTAGCTTACAAGTCTTTCCCTCAAAATTTCATTTTCACATGAATTCAAGATGGGGACATCCATCGTAAACCTGCGATTAAACTAGAAACTCATCAGTGAAAGTTATCTACGGTAAAGAAGTACCGTGTGGGAAAGTGGGGTTGATTTTGTCTTGGACTTTGAACCCGTCTTAGATATATAGAGCATCGACCTGTGAGAGTTCAGGTACACGTCAAGCCTGAGCAGTCTCCCGACCCCCAAATGTCAGTGCCGTCATCTCTTAACTCCATCTTTGGCAAGTCGTGGTGGGCTTTAGAGTGAAGACGCCAAGTCTCCACTCACGTTCATTCCCACACCATTCACAGGAATGCCTTAAGTGACTCTGCCCTAAGAAACCAGAGCCAAAAGTTAACTGGTTTGTTGCGAATTCGTGCAAAGATTTGCACCACTGTCCGCCAATGGTTCACTGTTAATCCTAAGAGAGAGATCTTGATCAGTTGTTCTATCTTTATAGCGCGATGGCTTACATCAGAATACTGGCGTTCACAGAAACTTAGGGATTTGATAAAATCTACCTCCAGCCCAGTGCACCTTTCATGCAGAAAGTTTTTAATTGTAGTATGAGGGTGTAGACACAAAAGACTAAAGGAACTACTTTAGTAAACTATCCCATATGTGATGTGCCAGAACCCGTACTGTATGTAGTAAACTTTGAAAACGACCTCATCTCTATATGCATCGCATAAGATAAAAACCAATTCTTGCTAATGTAAAAATTAGCTATGAGTCTCGTTTTCCATGCCCAAAACTATTGGGATACCGCCTGTCAGACAGACCCTGACACCACCAAGTGTCAGATCAAGCTTCTGATATATTTACAAAAGCAGCCTGAAGATTCCCAGTGATGAAACCGCCACTTGTTGCCTATTGCCATTGCTATAACAACAAACCACGCCCCCTAAACCATGACATCACGGTCAGGGCGACCGATTAATGATCAACGTAGCGATTCACTTAGAAACGCATTGATCGACAAGGGAACTGTTCGAAAGCGAGAAACGATGACGTCATCGCCCTGTTGCGAGACAGCGCATTCAAGCGGTAGCTGCACTGATAGCAAGACATGCCTCGTCATCTCTAAACAATTCTTGCTAATGTGTGTGAATACACCAGTTACGATCAATATGAGAACCTGTTATGATATGGACTGGTCAACAAAGCCACACCTGTTAAACAAGTGGACTGATACATAACTAAGTCTAATGCTGAATCAAGAATATATTTTAATTCTAAAGAAATCAAGGCAAAGGAAGACAACGATATGGCTTCTCTGTTGCACAAAGCTATCTGTTAGAATGATCTACTCATATCCAGAGTCCGTGTATGCACTTAGGTGAAAAAAGATTAGGTGACATGAGAAAGCTAACAGCCGAATAAAGTGGGAGGGGAATTCTACGAAATGCGAGAAGGGATCAGTCGCCTATGCTACAGACATCTGTACCCTCTCACCAGAATGCGGAAATAGGATGCGGTTTGCGATTATAGGGCACAGTTCAGTCCACCTTATACCTTTGCCCCTCGATTCTTACATACGGTTAACTGACTCGTATCATACTGACGTCAGCCAGGTTCAGCTGAGGATATTCGAAAATAAATTTCATTCATCATTCTCATTGATGTAATGTGTACACTTACAGTTGACTGTTGCTTTCTGCCCACAAGGCATTGCCTTCCTTTGACTTTCTGTTACACTGAATCATAATGTTTCAATACAAGTGAATGGATTCTGACCTGAGTCCACTAAACCGTAAACAGCAACCAAACATTAGCTACAACATAATATTTGGGAAACTTTCAGGCAGGTTGCATCAAAGCAGCATTTGATGTTAATGGATTTTAATAATTTACCGTAGGGATAAGTATTAACGAGCCCGGTGTAATAACCCATTGGTATTGTTGCCACTTTAAAAGATGGGCCTGTTACAAAATTACTCAAACATGTTAACAACGTTGGCTCCTACAACTTGACACGCATTCCTACTAATGGAGTGCTTAAGGCTGTAGATTCCTTAGGCCATATTTCTTACAAAACGCTGTTGCTGTTTGGTATTCTATAGAATACTCAAAATTAGGTCACATCGGTTTACACATTGGGTGTGTAGTATGATGAGAACCAGCAAAATATCAAAATCCTCGATCTTTTTATAACTAAAAAAACTAACTTTTTATAACTAGTCCAAGTATGAAATGTAGTGGAACCCAAAGACCACCGTTATTGTATTTTACTTTAAAAACTTTTTCTGCAATTGTTTGAAGTTCTGTACATATTTCGATCGAAATCCATGTTTTCATTTTCAAAATATAACCTTCTCTTTACTTGTGTATAACATTGATGATATTAATTGAGCCTCATTTTAGCCAATAAATCAGTAGAATAAACCTCTGCACAGACCCTCATCTCAGCTGGGGGTAACACCGAAATGTTTCCCATGTTTTCTCGGTCTCTGATGCAGAAAATGCAACATGAAAAATGTTCCTTCTCTTTTTTGGGGACCCCAACTGACATTCCTGATACACCTACGGTGGTTGTATGCCAACCCACGACACACATACCCAACACCATTCATAAATAAGCGAAAATAAACTGAACTTTATTGTCCACTATATAGCTAGTGTTTAGTGAGTCTTAAAATAAGGCAACGGGACAGCCAATTATGACCTCACAAAAAAGCCAGTCACGCTTATAGTTTGATTTCATTTTTAGAGCATCACGGTTTTATGGCGCATTCCTCAGTCTCGCCATTTGGACGTCTAATGTTAGTCGCCTGGTATGCAGGTCCATCGGATTAAGGACAGAAGGCTTAGATATAATCTGGACCTTTTGTGGAAACCTTCCCCTGCAAGACTATTTCTGGTGACAGCATCCTAAGCAGTAGTCTCGTTTCAATGCCCACACAGACCACACAGAGTTAAAAGAATTATCTAATAAATATCAGACTCAAAGTGATAATCAGAAATACGACCAATGAACTGACATGGAATTCAATTTATCTGGGAAACAAACACTCTATGCATTTAGTTCTTTCCGCTGTGCAAGACTTGCTCTTGTCCAAACGATCACGATCTGGGTACAAAAGAATGGCACATTGAGATGTAAACTCCAAATGCCATAAAGGAAGACTGCCCCAGAGGTTGTCTTTGTGAAACGCATTAGATGTTCTTTGTACCAGACAATATTAGTCAATGACAAATACGTATTTTTCCTGTAAAAGAACAGATCTCCTGTTGATTTGATTCTCTCCTATCGTAGGGAATCGGATGATGTGTTTTGCCCCCTAACTTTCATAAATCATAACTGAAATACAGTTATGATATGTAGCTTTAAGGATATCTCCATTCATATATTGGAAGCAGTTTTTTTAATTGAAATTCCTACTTTAAACTCCTTTACGTTAGTCGCCCCTTGCAGTTCATTACTCAATTTATCCTATAATACACTCCCTCCTTATAATGGTCATCTTTTGTATCCAGCAGTCTCCTTTTTCTGATAAGTAATTTAAGAGGCGGAATGTCAAATAAGGTGCGGAATTTTTTTTCTTCAAAAAATCTATATTTTCAAACATTGATATATAAAATATAAGAGGTAGGAAGCGGAAAATAGAGCCAGAGAGACGCAGAGATAGCGTACAGTTTTTGTCACAGCGTCTGTCTCCCTGTGTTGTCCACTGGATTATCTAGGGCTATTTTCTACGCAGTTCAGAGCGCACTCGTTGGTGTCCAGTGAACGCCCGTGGGGTCTGCTTTCACCGTTGTGTTACCCTCAGCTGATTTATGAACATGCGCCGGTTCTGCTTTCGACGTAGTTGGATCGTTATAAAAGTCAAGACACTTTGGTTGGATCTCTTCATTGGATCCCCTACTTCACGGCTCAAGGTTGGATCGCTACGTGTGCACCTGGGCAAGATCACTTTTTGGGATGTTCGATCTTTCTGTTCTAGATGTTTGCGTTCTGTTAATATTATTTGAATTTTGAACTGCTTTTGGCTCTAAAAACAAAAATAAAGAAGAGCTCGAGAAACCCAAGAAAATAAGCCCTTAAAAACGACTGTGAGTCATGATAAACGCAGTCATCATTTAATGTCTTTTAGTCGTTAAACAATGTACAACCAACACCTAATAATAATGGGCGCGATTGTTGCTAAGAGGACATGAAAACAATTAGCCCGTCCACCAGCTGTGTCCCCAAATGGTAAAAATGAAGTGTGTCGTTTAAAAAAAAAACCCGAAAAATAAAATGAAGCCGACATACCCGAGTGCATATCTCTTGACTAAAGACTCCTGGATGCCCCGGGTACAGGGGTGAACTATATTTATACCTCACCCATTGTAATGTATATACATCTTGGCTGGGGTTACATACCTATGTCCAATTGCCCCTGGTAAGTTGGTCGCAAAAAATACTCAATAGAAAAAGAGGATATATTTCAGTCTAGATGAAATAGTGTGGTTAATATATGGGTAGAAATGGGGGTGATTCGGTAGACGTTCTACCCGATGTCTTTCACACTGCACGTTTTATAAAATCAGGATGACATACTGCTGCAGATCACGGGACTATTTGTCATTTCTTGTACAATGAAATGGGCTTTGATCATCTGCTTTTGTCAATCCGTTCCCCATATAATTGTCCAGCACAGCGCCACCTTTTGGTGGATGTTCAGTAGCAGTCGCTCAGCTTTCTGTAAGGCGGGGTTTCTGGAGCTGTTCCTACTTCCGCTCTGCAATTACTCCTGGCGCATGCGCCGACGTCGTGGTGGGAGTGGAGAGGGGTTGGGGGCTCAGGTGAGGCTAATTAGGCAAACCAGTCAGGAGCAAACCCGTCCGTTTGGTTTTGGGAGCTGTTGGCAGCCTGCCAGGCGGGAGCGGCGCGCGGAGAGAAGTGTCACGCCGAGGAGGGCAGGCGCACGCCAACCCCTGTTCTCCTGTGAGATCCGGAGACCCGCCCGGACCCGCCGCCCCGAGCCGCCGGTCCACCTGCCACGCCCGGGTTGTTGCCGCCCGCCGCCCGCCGCCCGCCGCCCGCCGCCCGCCGCCCGCCGCCCGCCGCCCGCCGCCCGCCGCCCGCCGCCCGCCGCCCGCCGCCCGCTCCGACTCGCCACCTGGATCCTTGCGGGAGCCAGCACACTGCTACCTACTGCCACCTGGGACATGGAACGTGAACTATGCCGCTCAGTGGTGGCGCACAGTGGTTCATTGCCAAAGGTGTGTCTGCTATCCACTCTACAGATACCAGCCAAAGCGTACAACTGTTGGGATAGCAAGGGGTGGCTACATATTGTATTGCCTATGGCCGCATTTGCAAGTTTACCAATTGGCGCTATTCGGAGCCAGCTTTAGCTTGCCTCAAAATCCATATTTCTTTCTCAAGGCAGACCATCTTGGGTTTATTGGGTATTGAAGATGATACCTTTGAATGGCGCCCATAGTGGTTGGTCAGAGCATCAGCTGGCGATTTAGTCAGTTGAGATCCAGAAACCCCCGAACGAGTCCTGCTGCCGTATGCCTGCTGAATACATATTCTGAATGTTCCAATCTATGCGTTGTCTCAGGAGCAGGATGAATCCGAGAATACAGCTGGGAGGAACAGGGGTCCGGCCCGACAGCCTGATGCACATGGAGACTACTTTTTTTTTTCTTTTTTTTTTTAAAGTCTTTATTGCATTCGATAATACATTATCGTTCTTCCAAGCAATAGAACAAGTACGTAACTGTTGCAACAAGCTTATATACATTCACAAACCACATTAGTGATTGTAGGTGATTACAATTTGGTGAAGTGATACACTGCTTCAAAACCATGCGAATTGTACATCGGATCTTTAACAGAGAGTGGCAACTTGAGACACCATACTGCTGCTCGGAGAGCGAGTGATGGGGGAACAGGGGGAGGGGTGGTGCATGGTGGTTTGATCAGATGCCAAGCCGGGATCATAATTGTGGTGTTCGTGGGAGGGGGGGGGGATGAATGGTAAGATGGAAGTATCACAGGGTGTGTAGTAGATAAGCAGAGAGCGACCAAAGCCATGCGGTATAAATAGCGGTCACAGCAGCGATCTTGAAAGGTCCCGTTTTCAAATCCCTGTTCCTACCTCAATTTTACAATCCAAATGACCAGACTGCAAAAAAGACCCCTTTCACTCATCAAAGCCAGCAGGTAAAGGCGTTGCATATGGCGCGCTATAAATGAAAAGAAACTAGTGCTACGAGTAGGGAGTAGGGAAGGTGGGAGCCTGTAATTACTCAATTCATGACTGGTCACGCCTGCCTGCTGCGGGAGAGGAGGGGAATCCCTGCACAGTGGTGCGTGATGGTTGGTGCCTGGGACTGCGTGTCACTTGCATCCAGTTCCTTTGCCAAAGAGAATGGAGAGGACATTGTCGCGCACCTACCTCTTACACTTTAAGATCAAAGAGTTCATAATAAAGATGTTAGGTACACCGTATAGCATCATACATCAGATATTTACTGTTAATTAGAAAGTTTCCAGACAGTGATTCTCTTTGTTCTCCGGTGGCATTACTGTATACCATTTTGAAGTGAATATATATACTATTGCGTTGCCCCAATGCTTATGTTGCTGCCGTATACGGCAACCGTTTAGGCCAGTACATATGATAAACCGATAGTGATGCAGTTTGATGGACTGGATTGTAACTTATTCATGATATCACCATTCTCGTCTTAAATATAATGAGGATCACGATCCTGACAGTGAGAAGATAATGAGATAATGTTAATTAGGCGTCACGTGTCCATATTAAGGCGTGCCTTGTACGGATTCGTCGTGTCGTTTCATTCACTGCCTTCCCTGGTGCAGTATGGAGGTCATTTCTTCCACATTCAGCATGGCGTGCCATCGTGTACACTAGACTCTGCTACATGTGGGCCGAATCCGCACCTCACATCCTTCTCTACAGCACAAGCGTTATCCGTGATTTTCTCAGTATTTCACTGGATAATTTTACCAATACATGTGCAATTCTGTTTCACAACTCAATCTGATGTTGAAAGAGACAAAAATCATTTCCTCTTGTGTCCTCTTTGTATATACACCTACTGCTAAGCTCTATTTTCTTTATTTTTTGCCAACACAAACGCTTTATTTTTCCATTAATTTCCATCGTATATATGTGATCATATTACTAACATTTCTAGATTTATTTGGTCTATCAACATTTTTGGTATTTCCTTTATTGGCTTGACCACATTGATTGTAAACAAAGAATGGAAAGTTGTAAAATATTTGGCCAATAAAAGATATTGAACAAAAAAAACAAAAAACCTTAGAAAGATTTATAGTATCTATTCACTATTATATGATCCAAAGAATAATGTGATGACTTTTGTGAGATGAGAATTAATGGGAAAAAGGAAAATGTATGGATTACTGCTCCACTTGACCCGTGCACCAATCTAGCGAGAGACAGCATACCGAGTTATGCTAATGGTTAGGACCATACTCAGACCCATTTAAAAGGTTTATTTTTAAATATGTCTGAAAGTAGATGCACAACCCTTATGCTTAAAAATCATGAAAAATAACAAAAGAAGGCGTTGTATTTTCTCCGGTGATAAATATCGATCCTCACAATGTTGACAGTCATATTGTGTGTCATAGACCTGATTCTCCTCCTCTAATTTGGTGGTGTCCCAGGTGTATACAGATGTCCTATTGTAGTGCCTTACACAGCTGACGCCTCAAGTGCTTCAATACACCGTGTTTGGCCGTGTACTTTTTATTGGTTCCTGTAAATGCCCCCCCCCCCCTCCCATCCTCACACACGCACACAGAAAGCTGTCTTTGTAGACTCGAAGACCAGCAAGTAACCCGGAATCGCTGTCTTTAGTCTCAGCACATATGTACTCACCACTCATATGATACAGGGTGGCGTCACCTTCGAAAAAAAACCACCTGCAGTAAGCAAATACAATGGAGCCGATTGTAGAAAATTAGGGAAGAAAATAATCTGTTGAGCAAATTCACCACATATTGATTGTTGTATTCTCTTGTTTGCTTGATACTGTTTTTGGTGTTTGTTTTTTTCCCTGCTGCTGCAGGGGAGATTGTGCTTTGGGTCACGGGTGACACAGATGAGTTATGCCCCACTGCTGAGAAAATATTAAATTTCCTCAAACTATTCATTTTCGTAGAATTCGAAATCATGCTGTTCGTTGAAGGGAGGATTCTTCGCCAACGTAGCTTTATAGACATTGGAAAACTAGTTAGGAACTGGATATAGTTAGATATTTAGTGTAGATAAACGCTAAATTTCTTACCTTTTTATTTCAACCACACGAATATTGTGATCTACTGAACTCGTAAAATATACCCCTCGATTAAAGAAAATAGAGACATTGCTTCAGGTACTCATTTTGCTGATAATTTAGATTTAAAACATATAAGGAGATTTATGGAGATTATGATCTTTCTAGTTCATGTTTCTGTTTTTCTGTTGTCTTTTTTTCTGTGTCTTATTACAAGTCTTGATATAATAAGACTTGTGATGTTGATCCATAGTACGAAGGAAGATGATCTGATGATCTATTTATGTCAGTTGTGCAGTTCTTTGCAAGGTACTTGCATGTTTGATACATAGAATATTTATCAGAAAAATAATCCTGAAATCATTCTTGGGGCAGACATGGTTAGCATTCTGGTAAGAATAGGATAATGAGTGAACTGTCGGTGGTCAGTGAGCGGGAAAAGCCAGCCAGGTGAAGTCTATCTATGACCCAGGACATTCATTTCCATTATCATAAACGAACATATTTAACCAATGAAGAACTTTAAACATAGCTGGCTAGCTTTAAAATGCCATCCTGGTGGTAACCATCCAAGTTTTCTGTTTTTTATTTTGTTCGTGTGTCATCCAGTTTAGGACAAGCACAAATCTGCCAACAAAACACACTAAGAAGGGATTGTATCTCACAAGCTAGATTTACCATAGATGGAATTATTGCTTCCGTTTTCAATAAATTTTACCTTTGGAATTCAAATTGGGTGGTTCCTTGAGGTGTCCGATCTGACGGCTTCTCCACCCGGAAGTCGGGGGCGGTTGGGTGTGATCTGCGGTCTACACAACAACCACGACCTCGACCACGACCCGGGTCCACACCCAACCTGCAGACGAAATGACCCGGCCCATCTGGGCCACCGCCATGGGGTGTGCCCACCCACCTTCTTCCATGTTTGTACTTAGAGTTCATACCTGTTCCCTTCCTCCTATGAAGGCTGGCCAGTGGCCAGTAACATTGCACACATGTAAAGTAGTTGTACACACTAGCGTAAGGCTCACAGCCTGGCCTTTTCGCCACGTATACTATAACCACCCCTTAGTATCCTCATATATCCCACTGTCATAACTATGATCTCGTGAACATTTACACCAAGGCCACCTTATTGTTCACTTAGTAAGACTGGATTGCTGTAAAATATCAAACTGACACAATAGTGCCTTTACTTATCACTGACTAAGCAATTACCACAAAACACAAATCTCTGATATGCTGTACATAGCATCGTGTATGATGTTGAATAGGTTACTCCGTGTAACACATTATCCATAAAATACCAACTGACAAAATGAAGAGACTTAATTAAAAAAATCTTGATAAGCAGGGACGCAGCCTTTTGGTCACTGAAGTGAAGTCAGTCTGATCCGAAATTTCAAAATTCACATTGTCACCTCTCTCCGGTATCTAACAGTAGGAAGAACAAAATTAGGGGGGAAATAGAGTTCTTAATTCTTAAATATACCTCTCACCAAAAGGTTTGATCACTTTCAGCTTGATCGAAATATTTTTCAATTTAATCTTCCAATAACACTTATAAAATGTACATAGTGCAGTTCTGCATATGAGATGGTGTTTTCCTTGCTTGGGCATTGCCTGCCATCCGCCAATCGGTGTGCACAATTTGAGACTAGACCTAAACTCTATAAGAAGGTATGTCTGTAAGCAAACATTTCTTGTATTTTAATTTATATTACTGTAATCTGGAACTTGTGTTCTTTTAAAACTTGACTTTTTGGGTTTCATGGACTTACTATGAGTATGATTCAGGTTATGTTATTCAGCAAAATTAATCAGGTAGCTAAGTACTCTTCTTGATCATTTGCTTTACTTTCATTGCAACTGGTCTTCATGCCTATTTTCAGTACTTCACCGTCGCCATTATCAAAATCCGCTGATCAAAAATATGAAGCTCTTCCGCATATCTCTATTATTAACAAAAGAGTGCATGTTGAGAATAGATAATGAAAAATAAAGAAATTAAATTTTTAAGTACGAACGAAAAGTTTAACAACATTGTCAATAATCGGTTATACCTAGATAATTCCGTACAAAGACGTTAGACCTTGGGTTCGTTATGTCAAAAGAAAAAAAACAGAAATATGTATGAAAACATATCTGTAGAAAATACCATTAACGAACAAGCAACAAAGAATTCTGGAACTATGACATGCCACGAAAAATACATGACATGAATCAGAATCAATTTACTTTTATTCTGAATTGTAAAAGAGGGCTTGCCTTTAGTAGAACAAAAAGAGTAATATATTATACAGTGTTCCTGAGAATTGTAGTAGTGTTAAATCTAGACTGAGTGAGTTGGTCAAACAAATCACAGACTATGGTTTTTATATGTTACCCATGTTGAGTATACAGACCTGTAATGGCATGTTTGGTGTGTATACATGTCCTCCTGCACACTGAGTCAGAACGTTAGTTTGTCAACAGACTCAGATCACACATGCACCAAGTTCCCGTTCAGAAGTCGACTAGTAAATATAAGTACGTTAAAGAGCCCGCCGTAACACGCCCTAAAGATCTAAACCTAAGAAATAAAACGTTAGAAAAGAATGTCCCTTAATGCATTTTGAGATTGCAAGATAATTTTTCTGGCCATTTAATTATTGATCCTAGATTTGAAACTTAAATCATTACGAGGAGTTCAAACAAGAAGTTTGTCATTTCCACACAAAAGTAATACCACAGATTTGTTTGGAGCTTGGAAACGTTTGAAAATCATTTTTCATCTGATATTCTTCATTAGGTATATTTTCAAAAATATTTAAAAACTGCTTAGTCATAATACCCTGTCACCTTTGATATTAATGAGTGTGTGAGGCTGACAACATTGCTAAATTGTGATGATATTGTTCTATTCCACACTACATATATGAGGAATTCCCAAAACATGATAGTTGGCGAAGAGTTATGGAGGTTCCGCATGTATCAGCTTTCCATGCATTTCAATGTTGCTTTTTGATGGTTGAAGTAATCATAACTAAACCTAGAATGGCCAGAAATGTGTGGCAACTGCCAAGAGCTAGGACAGAAAAAATAGGAGTTAGGGTAGAAAAGATGAAATTAAACATAAAAGGTAAGGAGCAAAAGATACTATGCAGCAATGAACTGTAACTAGGTTAAGTTTCATATACCAAAAGGAATGTAAACCAAGGACTTGTGTATATATGAGTTTATCAGGTTTACGGACAGCGAACTCTGTTCCCATGGTATTGACCAGGTTCAATATCATCGTTCACACCCTTACCAAACCACCCTCCCCACGAAGGTCAATGTCCTGAAGCCCAGCTGTTGGCGTCACCTTTGTAGATAAACGTGATTTTTGATTGCGCAAAAGACCTGGCATTGTCTGTCATTGTCAGTGGGCAATGGGGACAGCGGAGGAGAAGGGTCAACATTTCATTTTTATTATTTACATTTGAGTTGGCGTACTTTGGCCTTTTGCATGTGGCAGCAAACAGTCTACGGATTCCAGCGTTCTTCAATTCCCCCCGCCTGGTCATCTTTTTGTAGATTCTAAAAAGACTTTAAGGTAATGTGCTAGATGGTTTAAAAAAGATAGATGAAATCTTATACTGAAGTGTTGTGATAATTTGGGATTTGATAACTATCTTCCCTACCTAGTAAGGGTTGTTCAGAAAACACTTCAAACCGAAGGCCTTAACCTACCATCTCAAGTTTTGACGAGAATATAATTCGTATTATTAGCCTAATTCTCTAGTATGGTTATACACAATGTTTATTTGCTTCAAAAGTTATTCCTAGATATCCTTTGATTCCGAATACTTCCATTTCGGGTACAAAGTTTTCAACATTTTGCCTGTTGCTAGGCCATGTCCTCATCCCTTTAAACGAATCTAGTAACTTTATATGATTTTATTGATAAAGCAACCTTTATTACCCAAATATCCCGGAAATGTTCGTGTTACCTTAAAGGCATATCGGACAATTTGGCTTGAAAATTAAAACCCATGTCAATTTCCTGAAAATCGAATATGATGATCTCCAAGTGTTGTGGGACACATATCTAACTTAAAAACCAGGGATCACCGTGCTCGATTTTGGTTTATAGATCAATATGATGATAATTTTATATAAGAATATATAGAAATTCTAAAACGTATTTTTTCACATAGTAAAACCCATGTCATTTTCCTCAAATTTTCACAGAATATAGTAAATATATAGTATTACTTATTTATCTTTTTAAAATCATAGGTCACCGTCCTTGTTTTTGAAAGAATTGAAGAAAACCATATTTTTCAGTACATTTCCTATGTAAATCATGCAAATACAAATTGGCCTATTTTACCTATTGAGATTGGATAAACTGGACAAAATGTTAAATTTACTCATGTAGAATTAGAATAAATCCCAAGAAACCAGTTTTGACTAATAGCTGACATTATTTCGAAATCACCAGGTGCCGCCACTGTGAATTGTAGGATATGCCTTTAAAATATCCATAAATTTCGGAATGGTCGGGGGATTTGCTGGAGTGGGGCTCATGGGTGGGTTCCCTACCTCAGCTTGGTCACTGGAATTTAACGGAACCACGGGCGTTGGCCATAGGTGGTACGTTGGGTTTCTGCGGTTCTGGTGGGACCGTTTTTATTTATTCTATTTTATTTCATTATGTTACTTTGCAAAGGTATGCTTGCCGCTTCTAATCATATCAAAGTGTCAACTGTTCCGACTCCGAAAAGCACTTGTATAGCAAGTAAGGCCTATTGGTAGATTGTGTACTTTACGTCTGTGTAAAGAAAGAATCTGAACTAGAGCCCCTGTCATTCCTTCTAATTTTCTACTTGTATTTATAAAACAAACAGATGGATTCTTTTTAAGTCCACCAAAACTCAATCATAGAATTGGACGATGTCATACAGCTCCAGCTATTGGTCAGGGTATTATTTCATCATACTATTATCTAATCTTGATCGTGGTCATAATCCCAGTCAGACATCTTTCAAGGCTATCTGGTTCAATGCTCCTCTTGTATTATAGATATAGACGGCAACAACAGAACATTTCAATTTAGGAAATAATCGCTAGATTTACAAATTAGAAACAAATTGCCTTTTCAGAAACGTGAATAGCTTTTACATAGTCATCCGAATGGAGTACGAGCGTGTCAGTTGCTGCGGCATTTTCATGCACGACGGCACACATTCCCTTATTAGGGGGTGCGTCCACCAACCACGACAGGGCTGCGACACGCGCCGACAAGAAAGTTCCAATCGCAGCCTTGTCGCAGCCTTGTCGTGAGAAGGGGGGCTGTCGTGACCCCTTGTCGCAGCCTGTCGGGAAGTGCACGCTCCACCTAAATATTCTATCGTAGACCTCTGCGACAACCTCCCGACACGCCACGACACGGCACCAAAATCGAACATGTTCGATTTTGTCGTAACCTTGTCGGAAGGCCCCCGACAGGTCCCCGACAAGGTTCATGTCGCAGCCTGTCGTGGCCTTGTCGTAGCCTCTTGTCGGGGAATGTGGTCCACCAACCACGACAAGGCTACGACAAGGCTTCCTATCGTAGAGCTGTCATGGACCTTGTCGGAAAGCCGTTGTCGCAGCCTTGTCGTGGTTGGTGGACGCACCCCCTTACACGCATGTCTCCGATCCGGGAGTGAAATCACTAATTAACACCACAATCCTTAAAGGAAATATTTGCAATTGACATACACCAGCCAGGTGTTGTGTGTTGGGTCAGTTGTGGGGATTCCATTTGGTTGTGTTTGTTGCCGGTTTTGTCATAAAAGGTACGACGTGAAGACTGTGTGCTCTTGATCATGTGAGCAAATAGGTGACGTAAGGAGCACAGTGTGTTCGCTCTCTATGTGGAGCTACTATCTGGGGTGTCTTATGTGGGGTGTTCTAAACTATGAAGAGCATAGCAGGAGTTACCTTACTTATCAATATGTCTGTCTGCTATGGGTGGATCTGTACTAGATTTGTCCTCGTAAATTTAACACACATTCCTAAGGTTTCGCCGGAGTTAGAAAAAAAAACCCACTATCGTATTACAATCTAAAGGATCTTACTATCTGTGGTAGTTGTGGATTTAAGAGGACGCTTCTGAGGGTGTACAAACTCCATGTACTTTGATTAGATTGATAAGATACTCTTGATGTATTATTCATATTATTTAGTCACATTCTCATTTTATATGTAATAGGTGACAGTTAAATCATATATGATAATTGTTATTACAATGTCGTAATGATGATTATCAGTGAAGAGTTGAAGGCATTTCGTTCTCAAAATTAACAATATCACAGTTAGTGTAATACTGGACATCATTTTGTCAGAATATGATTAATTGGAATGATCATGTCCAATTAGATTAGAATGCCAGATCGCATCATTTAATTTTCGAGAGCATAGCTCGCTGCGTTCTTTAAAAAACCACTCTGCTTCAGGGGATTGAGTTTTGTTTCTTCTTGCTCGTTGTGAAAGCTATGTCTTCAGTAAACTCCTTTTAGAAACTACTTCAGTCACGAATACTGCACATACCAGGGTATTAAAGCGTTCCAATTCCTGCCTATTCTATATATAGCGAGGTTAAATATTTCTCCAGGCGGAAGTGTGAAAGGCCTTCTGAATCGTGTTAACGCAGGAAGGTATGGCATTGAATCTTGCTCTATTTTCACCTACAAAGTAGATTTTACTTGCTATATGTTTATCACAGCTTTATAATAACCGAGCCGTCAGAATTTAATTCGGTAGTTTCACCAGCTGAACCAGTTTCACTACCGGATGTCTTCCTTCTCAATCCCCCCACCCTCTTCTTTAAGCCGGAGACACACCAAGCGAGAAACGTAGCGACTTCCAGAATCGCCAACACAAAATGGCATGTATGCGAGGTATCATTTCATAGTAATATCTCCCACCGATAACTTAGTGACCCAGAAGCAATAATCAGGTGAAATGTGAAACACTAGCTCACATACACGCCATTTTGTGTTGGCGATTTCGGAAATCCCTGCGTTTCCTGCTTGGTGTGTCTCTAGCTTAAAGCATTATTGGGGCACGCAGTGGGTGGCGGGGCACTGGCGCTGTTACCTGGACTTGCTCAAGTCTTTGATCATGAACATTCACTGAATTATTCAACAAAGTTTAATAAGATAAACATGCCCTTGACTGGTCCAGGAATCCACTGTATTGAGGAGCGGGTAGGTGGGCTAGGGAGGGGTACAGGGACTGAAGCTAGTCTAGCTGCTACCTGTGATGGGTCACCGGGTACGGAATGTGGGCAAGTTAAAAACTGAGCTCGAGTGAGACTAGGAGAGGTCTAGAGGGCAAGGTGGTGGTCGACAAGGTGAGGAGTAAGTTGACAAGTCGTTGCTGCAAGCCTGGTGGTGGACACGCAATGTAATGAGTGTATAAATTCTGATAAATGTACCCCAAGTGAGTCACCGCTCCAAAGGCCAGTGAGTGGAATTTCTATGGAACAGGTGGTGTCGTTGGAATGAATTTAAAAAAAATGTTTACATGTCTGGTGTGGAAAAGGAAAGTAAGGTTATTTTTTAAACTAAAGTTAGACTTTTATAGTCAGTTAGGTCATAGATAAGATGATCTTAATCTAAAAGAGCCCACAAAAATATGGTAGGCCTACAAACGAAAACGACCATATTGTTTCACAGGATATACCCAAATGTAAGGTATTTGATGACAATGCCCATAATATATTTTGTAGGTGCTTCTTATAAAGCTATCAAACAGTCCCATTGAATGAAACTCCGATACTTATGAAATACGTTGGTACAACTTGTTCAATTATAACGACGTTATGCTGTTCAACATTTTAAATATGCATAACCTCTCATACAGACAAACTCTCATGGTCTGATTAATTTCTTGGTTCTGACTACTATTAGCCTTGTGTGTGACTTTCGTAGGGGATAGATTGTTAACGAGGAAAGGCCCCCTCCTTGGGTACACCTCTGTAGTTGTTATGGTATGTTCTCAATGCATTATGGGAGAAAATTACGTCGCACCAATACGTAGCACCAAATAAGATGATTCAGAACTTTTATCTCACCCCTGGAATAAATGTCCATAGGCTTAACATTGGGATCTCGTTCTCCATGCCCCTTCAAATATTGCAGTCCGTTCTCCATGGTCTATATCCTATTTGTTGCCCATTCTTTTAGTGTGTACAGCGGTGATATAAATACAGAAAGCAACTCGCTTTGGTCAAAGAAGTTGTTCTCCAACTCGTTGAATGCTATGTGATATTCACTCGGCTGTCGCCTCGTTCATATCACTCCGCATCAAACTCGTGAAGAACGACGACTTTAACCAAAACTTGTTGGTTTCTTCTTTAGTACTGTACGTTCATGGTTTCAGGGCAGAGATTAAACGGCTGAAAGGCCAGAACAAGATTCGATAGTTTTCAGTAGGTTTCCTTACTCCATCTACATTCAAGGCATTACTTCCAAATTCATTATTTTAAGTCAGTCTAATCGTCTGGTACATATTCTTCACATGCATCTTAGAGGCGCGTGAACATTTGAAAATACCTCGTTCTACATATTGTCTGATACCTAAAGGTTTATTTTTTAAGGTAGTAATAGGAGAAAACGCCCTAACTGTGGCCGAACTATGTCTTAGTTCGAGGTCACCTATCGCCGACGTTCGCCCCGACGCCGCAGGCGTCGGGGCGAACGTCGGCGATAGGTGACCTCGAACTAAGACATAGTTCTGGCCACAGTCAGGGCGTTTTCTTATTATTACATACCTTTATCCGATCAGAAAGACGCCATTTATCGCGTTATCGAGTGACAATCGCTTCATGTTGACACTGTCTGCTACGAACCGGAAGTTGCGCAGGATCTGTGTTTTGCGCATGCGCGATAAGCCGTCACTCGCCTAGCGGATGTTTAGCCTCTATTTGGTATGCGTGCGGTCAGCAGAAGATACGATTGGAGAGCGTTAGGCATGTGTGGAGGCGGATATGCCAGGAACCAGCCACAGCGTGTCTGTGCGTCCCCCGTTGCGGATCGTGTTGTTATTATCGATGAATTTCGCATATTTGAGCAATTTAAATGGTGTCAGGTGAGAGCCAAACGTTAGTTGCCTCGAGGATTAGTCATTAGGAACTTGAAGTTGCTACGGGGGGCGTGCATCGCGAGTTTAAAGTCGCGATTCGACGACGTTCGCCATGTTGTTTTTGGTCGCGATGACGTCGAATACGCACGCCTATCGCGTTGCGGCGAGTTAGTTACATACACGTTAGAATCGTGCAGTGCGACAAAGCGCAGTGTAGTGGGCCGTAGTCGCGATATACTACACCCCCGTGAGCGGGTAGTATTTCACTGACGTTCGGCTATAGGTATGTAATAATACCTCCATCGCAAAGCTCGATAAGCTTTCAAACACACATGATGGAAATTATATTAACAGCCTATTTTGAATGCTCATCATCATCTATTTATGCCTATGAAGGATCATATGTATTTAAACTCAACTAGAATTTGTATTGGTTTGGTTCGGTCACGCAAAAATCTATCTTTTAGTTGTAACGGTGTACATATGATAGGAGTTGTGTGCTTACAAAGAACGTGTATAACAGGGGGACCTTTATTACCCCCATCGTTAGCCCCTTATCAGTCTGTGTGGTGGTGGAATGTGGCCGGGTATTCCTTTAACCACCTCATGGGTGGGCGAGTTACCCAGACTCCACCTCACTGTGGCAGGTGGGTAATTAAAGTGTTTCCCAGGTAATATCCATCCTCGCCATTTCTTCTCTGAACCATGTGGAATTTGGACGAATTATTCTTTTGTGCTTTCGCCGAGCCAAACTGTCCATTCTAGCTAATGTCCATTATTGTAGGTGGTCATGTGCCATTTATCAATCAAATCTTTGCCAAGTTCTGTTCTTTACGGTCATCTTG
The DNA here is from genome assembly GCA_950022655.1 of Alentia gelatinosa. NCBI lineage: Eukaryota > Metazoa > Annelida > Polychaeta > Phyllodocida > Polynoidae > Alentia > Alentia gelatinosa. The sequence continues at coordinate 50,115,879 of OX465587.1, read as the reverse complement.
TAGAGCTGTTTACATATACTTATACCTGGAACAAGTGTACTCCAACTAATGTTAATATTTGCAACTTATATATGTGCACAGAAGAAGCTAACAACATTTTCTGTTTGTCTTTTCTTTTCTTTTGAAATTCAACCACCGTTGTGTTAACCAATTAAGACCGTGCTTAAGAACAGCCCTTTCATTCTGTAGGAATCTATTTACTTATACATATACACTTGAGAGCAATAGCCCTGGATATACGTCTAGACAGCTTTAAATACTGATACCCCCACTGTTCTATTTATATTCGTCCCACCCCTACCCAGTTACTTCGGGTTTATTTTGAGGCCTAACAAATAATCGGAATTCGGCTCACAGACAGCTGTCAGCACCATGGGTTGAAAACCCACAGTTTGTCTAAAATTAGGATTTAGTCTGGAATTGTGGATTGGGAGCAGACAATGTTTGAGTCGTGTATTCGGGCGAAGATTTCTGATTTCCCAGCTCTAGATTTATATGATCCTCTTAAAGGTGGGGTGGACTTGTGGAGATCCTATTCCCATAACCGCACCAAATGGCCCTTACCTGCGGCCCTCGTGCAGGACGTCTGAGTGTTGACTTTTGTAAGGTTAAGCACTGCCCTTCCGCCCATCCAGTGGCTACTCACTGATGCCCTGTTGATGTCCCCTTGCTAAACAGTAGGGCATGGCCAGGGGTCAAAGTGTGTCATCCATCATTGTAGCACGTACAATATAACGATGTCGTCTTCGCCTGACAATTCCGTGCCGTATAAAACAAAACCCCAACAGACTTGGAATGTTGGATTTACTTCCTGTTGCTGAACGGAGGAAAAAGGAGTTGTGTAAAAACTGTGTTTGTTATTTGTTGTTCGTATTCATGATGTTTGTTCACAGTGTGACAGGCAGAATCCGTGAGCATAAAAAGTGACCTTTTATGAATATGTTCACCAGAGATTGCACGCAGTAGAAATATGTGATGAGGTGAATGGACCAGGATTGGACTAGGTGTGGTATGATGGCGTGACGACCTGCTTTTAGTCACCTCTATACCACCCCTCGCTACGCCCACTCCCTCCCTTGGTCTTCTTTAACCCTTTACCTGCAGCACTCAATTCCCCTGAGCGGCACCCAACCAAAGGCAGTGACTGCAGTAACACCAATCCTACTGCAGGCGCCATAAACTGAAAAATGACAAAGTCACGTGATCTTAAAATGATGCTTTATTGAAGTAAATTATAACCTATATACCCCTTATACTTAATAAAAATTCTATGGAATTCAAACAATTATTTCCGTATTAATTGATTTTTTTTTAATTTAAAAAAAACTGCTCTCTCTGTAGAGGTCGGATGTAGCCACGTCTCTATTTTATGTATTGATTGAAATATGTCATTATTGATAATGCCCTCAGGCATCATGCTGCGGCACACCCACTAATGCCTTCAGGCAACATGTTGCAATGAAAGGCTTAAATCCAGGGTGCATGACTCAAGTAACTGGCCGGCGGTCACGACATGATCGATATTTGCCGGCTTTGTAAGGTGCTTTATTGTGGGCAGAGTATGCCCTTGGTCCACAGCACACTTCAGAGGTCTGCTAACCATTGCGCCAAACCCAAAATAGCATCACACATGGTACCTGCACATAAGACATCACCAAACAATAGCAACCTGTCCGAGTCATTGCCCAGCAGACAGATCAATATAGGACTGGTGAACTGTGCTGTACGACATTTATTACAACTTTTCTCCTGAACCACCCCGAGCTTTTTATTTTGGGTGGAGAGACCTTTATTCTTTCCATTTTTTCCTTTTATTTTGGGAGGTTCTTGTTTATTCTATATGATTTTGCTTACTATTGTCTGCACATTTCTTAACATGAATATGTAGACAAATAATAACCGATTATTACTTTTGATGTATATCCATATTCCGATTCGATGTGTGATTCTGAATGTCATGAGAAGCTGCAGGAAACCATTCCAGAAAAGACCTGTTTGGAAATAAAAAATAGGCTTGTGATTGTATTCTCTGGACCATGTCAATCATTTCCATTAGAACCGTCAATGGAATATTAGGTATTAGATTTTTCTTAAATGAATGTGAAGTACATGTACATTACAGTTACACGCCATATTACTATTCTTGCCAACATTGTTGTAGGTTTTTTAAATCATTGAATTGGTAAGGAACGATTCAGTGTGACGTAGGTTATAACAGAAATATTCGTCTTCATAGAGCATATATGGTTTACTCTATGACTGTTTATTGATACGAGAAAGAAATGACAGGTGATTCGATCCATCATCAAGTCTTGTTCCGTCTTGTTACCATTTACTGTCGAAACCTGACCCTTGGTTTTTTTTTTACCGAACTGTCTTTCCATGCATGATGTGAATGTGGTTTCAGTGAGGTTTTTTTTCACGAAAGACTCCCTTATAAGTCATTCCTGTGTCAGTTAAAGGACATACATAAGAATAAGTCATAACTTATCTCTCAATCTGGGACATTTGCTCGACAGGACAGACGCTCCACTTACTGAGCCATCATCTGTCGTTTAGTTCTCGTAGCTAACTCGTAGGATAGTGGGGAAGACTTCTAATTATGTCCTCATTATCTGAGGCACGCACACACTTACGCCCTGATTGAGAAAGAGGAAACGAGCTACATGCCCTTACTTGAATCGGCTGCATGTGTATGTCGTCCGTGGACTGTATGTATAGACCACTTACAGGTCCAGGTTCTCCCGTGTGCCTGCTATGTTTGTGTTGGCATTAAATGTGGAAGGAAAAGCTTTAAAATTCAAAGCCTCTATTTCTGGCCCTCTTGAAAAGCAATCCCTATTGGTACTCCTCTGACAAGTGAATTCGTTCAATATTTATTCAAAGTCAATGGGAAACGCTATTTTCTCAGCTAATTCAGGATGAGGCTTTTTTCGCCAGGATTAGTACAATATTTTTTCTCTTAATGACTTTTAGAAGAGGACTGCTGTGTCGTGTTTTCGAGCATCTTACTGTCAATCGAGCTTCAAGCCGTATTCATAGCTGACGCTATAACAGTGAAATCTCTGAGACATCAACATCACCGATGCATAACCAGTCGATTGTCCCTGGCGATTTGCTTTCTTTGGGTCGAGAATAATTTTGAATACCACCAGCCAATATTTCAGTTAGGGCAAAGGTTATCGAACTTTGCTTCATTCGCCATGAAGAATTAGTAAGGGAAGACAAACGGCTCCTGGCCCGTGGCCCTGCCCGTAGCTGTCGCTCACAGATCACAATAACCCTGCTTGAAGCGAGGCCAATATTTATGTAACCGCCTCAATTGCATGGGAGGGAGTGTGATATAGTGTGCATTCTCTCATTAGTTCAAAGGTATACATGGAGTATGCCTAAACAGCAGGCAATATACACAATATGACCATGATTTCGATCTGAGTGATTGTATTCTCCACGTAGTTGACACGTAGTAATATTTATTACTCACCTTTCGACTAATTATTAGAAACAAATCTTGTAAATGATTCGTAAGCGCCGTGCATTGTTTATATATAACAGTTTCTATAGTGCCCGTCATGTGGCAGAAAAAGCCGTATTCGACTGGGTAGATCCTGGCTTTCCGTATTCTACTCTGCAGCGACCTATAGGCTCCATAGGAGTCTTCGTATTAGGTGGGTACCGAATATATATACTCGTTGATATACTAGAGAATATACAAGAGGATGCCAGATGGGATGGGTGGTGGGGCTACCTGACATGAGGGATATGGAGTTGAGCAGTAGAGCATCCCCACTTTAGGATCCAGACTGATTCCTCTGAATAACCTGGGTTCGGTGGATCGTGCTTCCTTGGATCCCCTCATTAACATACCTGCGGCGGGTACTGAAGGAAGTGGTCGATTCACCTGCTAACTCGTGTGTAATTACGGACCATCAGTCTGATTAATTAGCAGTCGAGGATCTAGCAAAGATATCGTCTCTGTGTATACTCAGGACACACCCAGCAGTTTTTTTCAATGATAACTGAATTAAGGTAGACATATATTTCTCTTGTGGTTGTCAACCATCCCGCCCATAAAGATCTCCTCTATTGTGAGCATTGAGCTGCCGTGAGCTGAGATTTCGACCTTGTTATATATAGCTGTCAAGGTAGAAAGTGCAACAAACCAGTAAGACTGAGCCCAGTAAAACCTCAGACAGATTAACAAGGGATCAGTCTAGCGCTTGTCTGTCTGGCATCCTTCCAGGAGATACATATCAGTAAAAACCGCCCAAATAAAACAGTGTTCCTGAAAACTAAGGTCATGGTAACCTAGTATCATGGAAATAAAATGCCCGATCGGCTTCGCCGTGTTTTCAAAGAAAAGGCGTTAAGTAAATGAAATTTCACAGGTTAGCGAGTGGCCCTTCACATCGTTGGTCAGATTCCGAAATCATTTGATGCACAGATGTTCCAGACACTACAGACATCTTTAAAGCGCTCACTTTGCAGCTGACAGCACCAATTCACCTGATTAGGTCCCAGACCCTCACTTAAACCTATCCATCTCTTTGCCTCGAGCGATTTGCTGCCCCTGATAGTCGAAGACAAGTTTGAGTCACCGGCTTGTTTAACAGGCATTTGAGAACAACTCTGCACAAATCCAGACAGCTGCAAACTGGTCAGAAGTTCGGTAATCTTGTCTCGAGTGTGGTATTAAACATGGGAAAGACACAATTATACAAAAGGTTGGACATGCATTGGAAACTTTTCCTTCACACTGAGCATGTGAGATAGCCATCATCACAAGAACTCATCAGATGGCAATCCACAAATAAGGGGTGCCCCTCACGAAGCTTATGCAGAGCTTCTACTGTCAGGATGGTATTCCATGTAAGAGGTACAGGGTATATGGTGTTATGGGTCTAGAGGAGTGACTTGTGAGTTATCTGAACTCTCAAAGTGGTAGCATCGATGATGCATAGGAGCTAATTTTCTGGTAGATTACATATTCAGGTACCCTGCGTAGAATTGTTTGGTGAAACCTTTATGGTAGGTATCCTGCATCGTTCTGTAAGCGATGAGATTTGTACTCCACCTTCAGATATTAAAGGGAATGTTAATATGCCACGCATTTGAAAGAGTTTACCGAAACAGGCCATTTATGCCGTTTACCTGAGAATAATTTACCTTTATGCCTTGGCGATTTCGTTATTTGTGATATGAGGTTGGTGTATTGTATACTAAATAGCCGAAGGGAATGTTTTTATTCATAATGATACGAAGTAATCGCCAAGCAGTCACAAATTAAGCTCATTGTCCTGGTACGTGCATACAAAATAAGGCAGAGTAGAAACCACAGAATGTGTAGTGATTGGCCAGTTTGATATTTTCAACTCACCATAGGGGATGCAGATGTAAATTGAGAACTGCAAAGGCATTGTGTTCTTGTCCTGTGTAATCGGGTTTTTTTTTAGGAATTAATCTCAAGAAGGTCATCACAAAAGTATATTCTTGGCCTACGGCAGAGATCAAGAAAGCTTCTTTGGAGGCTTTTAGAGTACTTACACTGATCAGCCTTGATGCTAGGTCCGTTAAAGCGGGATTCACACTGTGCGTTTCTTGTACCTCCAGGGGAACTTCTCGACGACAAAGTACTCTGCAGTTCTGTACTGGTATATCACATAATCGTTCAGTGTGACACCCTCATTTTCTCAGCTGCCTCGATTATGTTCCACCCACCCCACCCTCCATTCCTTTCAGAGGAGCAATCTTCGCCAAGAAATTTTTCCTCTCAAGGTACAAAATCTCTGGTGGTCTGGAATCCAAAATGGAATTCACACAGTTGGATTCCTGTACCTCACAGAGTTTTTCCGAGACAAATCCTGCTGAGATTCTGTACTGGAACACAATTTCTTCGGCTGAATTGTAGGGTTCCATTTCCCTGAAGTGGAAATCACTCGGTGGGATTGATATACCTCACAGGGTTCAAAATCTCGTAAGATTCTGTTCCTTTTTATGAGTAAATATCGCCAACAATTGCAGGGGAAAAACATGTCTGAGGGAAATAGAATCTTATAATTTAGATGAAGAAATTGTATTTGAGTTCAGAATCTCAGCAGGATTTGTCTCAGACCTTGTGAGGAACATGAATCCGATCGTGTGAATCCCACTTGAAAAAACGTTTTTCCAATGCAGTTGTCGGCGACAATTACCCATAACAAGGTACATAATCCTTTGTGATTTGATTTTAAACAAAAATCTAAAGGGGCATTTTGGTGAGACAAATGGATCCACTGCTGAGTCAGAGTCTAAGTACCTAACATAGCCAAAAGAAGGTCAGCAAGCAGGGTCACATGTTTTTTCACACCATTCACTTCAAGGATACTTGAATACCAGGGTTCAACGTAAAATGGTGAGATATGGAAAAGTAAAAGGTGCAACAAGAGTCACATTAAAGTTCAATCTCTTGTATCACACAGTTGGTAACTCAAACTATGCTCAGGTGTAGTCTATGAGTAGTTTTTTTATTCGACTTTCGATACCACAGTTTGATGCCTCAGTACTTCTACAGACTTCTAGGGACCAGGAGAATTCCATTGTTATACGCATTTTACTCAGTAAAATCTACTGTATAGCATTATATAGGACCGGGCAAATTACTTTTGTTATAACAGCGTTTGTTGTAACCGAGTTTGTTATAACGAAGATTTTACTGTATACCACTTGGAATATGATTCATTTGAGTTACTTAAATATAAGTGACCTGGACTTAGATATCGTGTTATACCGATATTCTGTGCAAGTTTTACGTTGATTGACTGATTATTCACATTTGAAGACGATGATATTATGAATATCTGGTTCAATTTCAACGACATTTGAAGTACATCGTGCTTCGTTCTAGTTATAAAGTGAAACATTACATCGAGGTCATGTCTCCTTTCCATCGTGGGTAGGACTCCAAGTTGAACGCTTTCTTTTTTGTTTTCTCAAACAAAGAAAATAAAGAACCAATCTTGTGCATACATATCGGGAGATAACTGAGTTTTAATGTTGTGCCACGTTCTGGTCACCAACAATTCAATTTCACTTTTGTATGACTATGACTCTGGTTGTCATCAAAACTCGATACATATCTACTTACCTAACAATCGAATTGCCACCCGACTTCATGCCTATTGTGTGTAGCTATCTATAATCTATCCAAAATTCCAAATGACTGTTTTTGATGTACATGTACTTATATTTCTGCCATTCTCTCTCTCCGTAGTTGTAGATCTGGGACTGAGTATTCCAGATTGGATATATAATCAGTATACAAATATGAGCTTTTATACATTCATGCATACGCAAATGTACATGAATCGCTCCAGCCTTGCTTCTTCGAAATGATGCAGCCCAGCATGTCCCCGATCCCACAGTCGTTACCCCGTCACCTTGACCTGAATGAGGTCAAGGGGAATGATATTGAAAGCTGAATGGAGGATATGATGCAACCCTCCTTACCCACCCCTCCTCCTTTACCCCCTCCCGTCCAACTACCTCACCCACTCTCACCATGCAGAGCCTAGGTATTCTGGACCGACATTAACCCTTTAAGGACGCATGATGCCTGGAGGCATCACCTCACTAAAGACGCATGATGCCTGGAGGTATCACCGCACTAAAGACACATGATGCCTTGAGGCATCATTGTCCCAATATTAACAAAAATGTTTTAACAAAGAAATAATAGAGCAATATTCATGAAATCTTCAGAAAATGTAGATATAACATCATATTTAGTATTTCTATTAAAAAGAAATAAAATATTTATGATTATGTACCACACTGCATGATTGCAAACTAGGATATCAGTTTTAACTATTATGTGGCCGTCCTCTAGCCAAACAGACTGCCACCAACACCCGTCCTTATGGGAGTAGCTAGGCCCCAGACAGCCGTCCTTAAAGGGTTAAAAGGGACATGAACATATCAGACGACGTAAAACTTGTCGTGCAGCAGATAGGGCGCGTCTCTTGTGCAGCCATGCATAAAGTATGTTGCCATGTCGTATGGAAAGTGGTATCATTACGCCATTTACAACGGTAAATGGGCCGCTCTGACTAAAGAGGGACAGATGCGATACTCTCTTGTTTCTCACCCCTTCCTGTCATCTATACGCGACATTTTCCTCAAGCATTTCATAATCCTCGCTCTGGCACTTTTAGAAAGTACACATGTGTGACATCAAATCAAATATGTAGTCAAGTACAAGCTTGTACCCTCAATACACACACAAGCCGAGAACAAAATAGATAACAAGTAAATTAACCAAAACTGTCTGGTCATGGCAAAACTGGAGACTTTTAATAGAAAAGAAAGAAAAATACACAAGATGGTGATGTATATTAGTCCTCGTTCGTATTAAATGTGATTATTATTTCGCAATATAAAAAGACAATAACAAAGAAAAGGAAACATGGTCTGCACTCTGACGTCTTATACATATCTCTTGTACCAGTAATGTCCGATCTTCCTTAAATTCCTTTTATCACCTAATAGGTCTCATCTAAATGTTCTGTCCAATTTCTTTTCAGCACCCAGAAAATGCTAGCGGGTTTGAACTGAACATTTCATGGGTAAAGAAAAGGGAATCCCTGTTTCCATTGTATTAACTCTGTCTACATTTCATATATATAACAAGAATAATGGACTTTAACAACCGGGGTGGCAACCTTCAAATTAGAAAGGACTATGGTAAAATTATTGTTTAGAATAAGAGATAAAGCTAGTTAGGTGTCCTTATATACCAAAAAATAAATATTTGAAAAAAATACACGGGAGCAAGAAAACCATCACTGTAAACCATCCGAATCTAAAATACGTTATGAGTTCATTGGACCTTGCCCGGAGAAGAGTTTCTTAGAGCAATATTTAATTGGTTGCTTGATAATTTAGGAAATCCGAAATTAGTAGAAAGCGAGAAAGATTCAAGGCTTGCCACTAATACATCTTCAATGGAGTTTATAGCTAGACAAATAATGTGTCCTGAACAATGGTAATGTCCTCTGTGTTACGAGTAGCTCGATGCTGCATGCCATTCACTTGGTTGTGGTGGCTTAACCAGATTCTTCATTAGTTCTGAAGATGTCGTAGGTACAGTCACAGGTAACGGATAACTGTTCAGAAATATCGTTATAGTTTGTTTAAGCAGCAATCATTTTAGACCACCTCTTTCTGTCTGTTTGATTTTGGCACCTCTTTCACCATTTGGTCTATGTCAATGAAGACCGTTCCCAAATATGTAAAGAAACAAAAAATGCTTTATAGCACGTATGGGCATTATGGCCTCTCATCCATCATTATCTCCAAATTATAAAGTCTTCATATCGGGCGATATTATGATATCTTCACTAAATCTCCATGCGAACATCGTTCACTATACCTTGATAAAGACTGTTATGTAATTAGAGAATACAGGCTTAGGCTACGTGGACGTCGTTTTGTACGTGGTCCTAGCTCCAGTTGTACATCCTGAGCTCGTAGAGCGAAGGACGTACAACTGGAGCTAGAACCACGTACAAAACGACGTTAATCGTAGCCTAGACTGTATTCTATTTATTATATACCCTCAAATTGTTATAATTAGTTAAATATTTACCTAATCGGCATTATCAAAGTTGCTGGGCACAGCATCGTTTATTCGAATCGTGGTTTTCGCGACAACGTCGCCATTGATATGATAGCGAGGCTTAAGCCTGTGTCGTCATCAACCTCTCACTCTCCCAGCACATTTTTTGTCTTAGGTTAGTAGTGTATGTACGTAAGGCTGCGCTTCGACATAGAGCTGTACTAGACTGGAGTGCTGACTCGCGATTGATTGCCAAACTACGCTTCGACGTGTTCGGCTAGGGCGTGTGACATCAACTTGTCGATGTCCATACACATTCTTTGTCTTTGTTTATTAAGGCTGGGGGCTAAGCATATGCTAGGCGAGTGATCCTAGCTACTGTTCACTCTCTCAGCAGATCTTTCGTAGTCTCTGCTTCAACCCTCCACTATCACTCTCCTTGACAACATTGTGATGTCAACGGTTTATTTACATTTGCGATGTAAGTAGAGACCACGTCATGGCACCAGACTGATGGCACTATGGCATGCCGATTTTATTTATATTTTTAACCTTGTATCTCAATGTTTTATATTTATTAATGTAATTATGCATCACTTTCACGGGTTTTTATCATTCATATTTATGGTCGATACTTTAGGGTTTTTTTTCGCTGGTTCGGATGTGTGATATACAGTCGGGAACAAGAAAACCGCTTCCTGTTTCGTGCACCCGGTGCCCGTACACTGAATTTCGTGCACATACATATAATATCTAAATAATACTTACATACAGTATAGGCATCAGTTTCATGCACGGGTATATAATAAAACGGTATCTTTGTTAATCTAAGTTAATTAAACTTGATTCGCTGGTTCTTCTTTTAGATAGTCGCCATTTCTTCGATATTATACTGGATTCACATGAAGTTATAAAGAAGCCGGCTGAGGCTTTAGTGGACGTTTACATGACTTATAACTTGATATTGTGGGTACGAAATAGCCACAGATTCTCATGATCTATTGTGCACGACGTTGACACTACCCTTTATAGGCCTTTTTCCATAGGCCGGTGTCGCACCTTATCTGGTTGGTTACGCAATGTCTGCAGCCAAACAAGCCCCTGGCAACGTATTCTTTAGCATTGGAGCACTGGCTGTATGAGTGTTTTACGTTTATAATTCCCATGCACATTATTTCCATAGAAATAAAAGCGATTGCATCAAATTCTATGGTATTCCAGCTCCAATTTGATGTATCATACATGCATATCACCTCAGTGATACTTTAGATATAACTTAGATAACACAGGGACACCGAAACTGCATACACAATAATACATTGGCAGGCCTAGCTATAATACGCTTATCTTTTTCCAAGTTAGAACCAAGATAATTATCAACTATAAAGTTTAGACAGCTTAGACCACAATTTAGGTGTGATTGCTGTTTGTCTCTATATACAAGCCGCCTGACTCGGCTGTGTTTGTCCGAGCGGCCGCGTAACTAGAGAGTGGGCCGTTAGGTGGCGTTGAACGGCAACACCTGTATTGCGTGTTGGGTGTTGACAGCCTGAAGCCTGGACCTAACATGAAGTCGCTTGCAAAGAGAGACCGTACCCTGCGCTGTCCAAGGAAAGACAGATATATCGCACTTTGAGAACACATGAGACTAGTTCCTAAAATCAACAGATTCAGTCTTAGAGTATTCTCCCAGCAGTTATACGTGCGGCAATCCATTGGCTTCTGATAGATATCTGACTGTGATCAGATGGTCCTCATGTTCACATTTGGCTGTAGACATGTGGATTAGTGTGAGGCTTCGTGCACTGCTTCCTTCCGTGATTTGTGATTATCTTAGTAAGCGCCGCCTTGTCACGACACGGTGTAATTATTAAGATTCTCCGCCAACTATGTATACATGGCGAGCAGAAGTCGTAAAACCTGACGACATGTAACATACTCAACGGTTCAGTGGTCCTCTGTAGGGCTGCCACCTCCCGGTCCCCTATTCTGAAACTGCAGGGATTTAAGCATTGCAATAAGGATAACGAAATCATTTGTTAATGTGTGTGGTCGATAACAAGGGCTTGGTAATTCTATTTTACGAAAAGTCAGCTTTTTTGTGATGTCAATGTAATCGCATAGTCCATTACCTATTTGGTATACAGGTACAGGCAATATGGATTCAGGTTATGTATGTATCATTACAGTTGGTGTTTTGAGTATCAACTGTGGCCACAAGAAGCATAAATGCAAAGTTTATATGTCCAGAACACATGAAGTATTGAATACGTGATATTCAGGGTCATCGTCTCTGTCAGATGGGTATGCGGAGAAGTACTGGGGATCGTGTACGGTACAGATGTTAAGATCTCACGCTACACCGGTTTACAATGAGGCGCTCATGCGTGTGAGCACCTCCTCACCCCTGATACCTGAGAAAGCCCACCTGTGACAGCACCCGCACCTCTGCCCTCTTTATCACCTGTGCCTGTCTACCTATTTCGCTTAGTAAGCTGGTCATTTCAGGTAATTCGACCAAGTCTTCAGTTCAGTGAATGTCCTGCCCCGAATTTGCAGCGTGGTTCCCACTTGTTTCTTTATGATCTTTCATGATGTTTTCATGATCAGCTGCGGCAATTATATCGATATTTTCGCACATTGCAATGATCATCCTTCGGAAAACTTAGGTTAACACGCTGGATATAGGCTTTGCACCCTTTTACCTTTTACTGCATCGCTACCCTCCTGCCACCTTAACAAAGTCTCCAGGGATGCTGACCCTATGAGGACACAGGTTACCCCCCGGAGAGGGGATGAAATAGGCCTAGTCCCTAGAAGGATAGGGGTGACCCACTGTTAAGGTGGTTATCGAATGCTACGATACCCCTAACTACACCTGACCTTTGCCCTTTCCCCCACCCCTACCAGCAGTCCTCCTACCCCGTCATTACGACCTTATGATTTCCGCCCAATATGACTGTCCGCAGCGCTCGCTTTTGTCCTCACGCAACAATGTTCAGGTGTGCCGAGTTACCTGTGAACTGTCCGTCTGTGTGGAGGGGTCATTGAGGGGTAGAGTTCGGGGGGTTACAATGGCGGAAGTAATGGGGCGCACCCACACCCTTTTCTCACCACAACCCTACCCCATTCTCCAGCTAGCAGATTGTGACACCTCCAGACAGTGTGACTTCACCCCCCTCCCCCCCACACACACCGCACTCCACCTTACCTGTTGTACCCTCCTCCATGATGCCCCTGTGCGCTTCTTGACAGGGCCATGCTAGTGAGGTAGATATCATTTACAACCCATGGATTGCCTATAATCATATCTATGTGGTTATACGAAGCCGTTCACTGTCAGTGAAGCTATTTAGTTCTTGAAATTATTTTGAAGTCGAACTTAAATGTAAGTAGATAATCATAGGGATAATTCAGACAACATAAATGATCTGTGTAACATTCAACATACATCTAAGGTTCACCTTTTGGGATTTTCCCGAATGTGTCCCAATTTCCGGTTTTTGTGACATTCCAAGAGTTATTCTTGAGTTAATCCGAAAAGAACATCCTGGGAGTATGGGGTAAAAGGAAGACCTGAAAGATGGTTAATATCTGTGCTATTCTGATCATTTCAACTCTCAGCTGTGAATACGTAGCTTTCTCATGGGGGCGGGGGCAGGGTGCTTCGCCCCCTGGGCCAACACCTTATGCACTGTTTCGTGACACCGTTAGAGTGGTCCTTAAATACCCTGCCAATTTTTCCTGTCTCCTTTGCAATTCCCCTCTCCTTTGTTTTTATATTCATCTTGAAAATGTATCTTTGTGCCGACTTTTCATACAGACTATGATTAACTCTTTCTGTCCGAGCCTGAGTGGGGCGTGTATGCACTAAAGGACAGGGCGTATTACCGCTATAAACCCCAATGGGACGAGACTATCGCCGCAATAGCGTCTGTTTGTCGTATGGGTGTCACTTAGTAACCTTAAGATACAGGTTACTATAGTTACCTATCGAATGCCCTCAGAGTATAATGATGAACATAGTATTCTTCATTTATTGTGAAAAAATGGTTTAAATCTTTTCATCATTTCTCATAAAACATAACGTTTGTGATGATTACACATAAACATAAATACATTTTCAAACAATGCCTGGAGGCATTCCTCGTCCCCTGGGTGGGAATGCCTCCAGCCATTCCTCGTATCCTGCATGGGAATGCCTCCAGGCATTGCTAGGACTGAAAGAGTTAACAATAACCAACCATACTACAATAGGCATATGATCGTATATAATAGAGATATGCAAATTAAGGTTCAGCAAGGGTTATTCAGGACAACATACATTTAAAACAGAGCAAAAATGGGACAAAGGTGGAACCCGATTTAGTTTGATTGATAAAAAGTTGATTAAGTAAACAAAGCATTCCTTTTGTTTTGTGTGTCATGCCCATTGGGTACAAGTATGTCCATGTACCACTTCATAAGCCTCATTTCCGGCATATATAAGTTTAGTAACGTTTGCAACCCATGAGTTATGAAATGAACGGATGGATCTTTATCTTTAGAGCTTGCGAAAGCATTTCGAACAAAGCCCGCTATTTCTAAACCCAGCACACAACACTCACGAGTGGTTGTGTAAGCAGACTTGCAGAACTACCTCAGAACATTCAGTTGAGGAACAAAGAGGGAAGCCCTCTTATCCATAATTTTCCGCTCTACAGACTGGTCTAATTCTGGCAGAGCGTCTCTGCTAAAAGAAACCACAACGAAGAACTATTATTTCCCAAATCTCGCCTCTACACGAGGTTTACAACAGGGAGTATTAATTTAAGGAGCGATTCATGACTCTTCGTTGTGTTCACTCACATTATCTCTCGTCATTGAGAGTTGAGCTAGGCGAGCCTTGTTCAGTTTAGGCTTACCTCTTATACACAATTTTGGCGTATTCTCCCCCTTTTTTTAATCTTAGTAATGAAAGGATCTAGTGTTCAAGAAAACATCTTCATTTGTGAAACTATTGCTTTCAAAGGTGCATGTTCCGTTTGTTCATAATCTGGCAATTCCCTCCTCTAAGGCTTATACAAACTGTACGCATGTGTATCTTCCGTTAGCCTAGATGTATTGCAGATGTCGCCAAAACCGTCGGCCATTGCTTCTGTAAGATGCTGCCGATAGCATAAGCATGTTTAAGTCATATATGGAACCGAGTTGCGTTGCTCTTTTCGCCTCCCCTGGAACGCATTCCCAGAATCTACATCCAGATGAGCTGTTTAACATGGAAGGGTGCAGGGAGGGGAGGGGGGGGGGGCCTGAAATGGTTCTCCTGCCGCTGGTTCCTGGTAATGTTATAACTGGAGACGAGGTGACCTGTCTGGTACTAGCTCGTTGTTCCTGGTTGCTCCGCCTTGAGGCAGCACCTTGTCAGGCATGCGCACTGAAGCATGGTGACTTACTGTGAACAGGCAAACCAAATAGAAATGATTAGAGAAGCCATATTGAACCTTTGCTTATTAGGTACATTGATATTGTCAGCTGGTATATTGACATTGTCAATTTAGGCAATGTGTTCATATCCTTAGTCTGCCAAGGTTGGAAACCGCCCTTACTAGGCATATAACTAGGTACAAAGGAAGATATTTTTTGATACATCAAAAATGTATGAAAAATATTCTGCGTTTGATTATAGAAAATAATCTGTTAATCCAAACAATTGGAAATTCAAGTATAGATTCTCCAACTTTGATTCGCACGAACGATAACCGTGGCATTCCTTTCATCATTTTGTAGTGGGATGGAGGGGGGGGGGGTGTTCTACGCTGTACCACAGCGATATAAAGTATTTAAGAATGCCGCTTAATGTGTTTAGATCTACGCATATTTCTACCATTTTTCGGTATGTCCTTTTAATAGTCGAGACAGTTTCCTTGGCAGTGGTCCACTTGGCTGAAAATAGGCTCTGGGCTCTGTGGGATCCTCCTACATACACACAATGGTCATGTCAACGCTGTGGTCTATGGTGGGTAGTGTACCTGGATAAAATGGAGTTTATACATGTTAGAGCTACGAAAGCCTCGCATGAATTATACCTACAGCCTGTAGTAGATGCCAGAGGCGCTAGATAAGTTAGTAGGATTGGCCGATTGACGTTGTCCTTGTATTTTACCTGCAGCTATTTTTTTTTGTCGATATGTACAACTAGGTAAAATTCCCCTCCACTTCTCTAGGGGAGGAACATATGGAAGGCAGTGTAAATAAAACTAAGGACTGTGGAAAGTGGAGATGACGTGTCGGTAAAGCAGAGATGTAGGGCAAGTGTTGTGAAAAAGATAGCGTTGTGACCTCAAATTGAGAACAAATCCATATGCGTGTTAGAAAAGCATTTGCCTTCTCAGGATTCCTAGCACGACTTGTGATTACGTTCTTGAGTGGGCTATTTTAGTGCCACATGTTTTTCTCCTGCGTTTGTGCCGGCATCGGGCCAGAAAAAGAAATCACATTTCTATATTGTGTGTATCTGTCTTGAAAGGTGTGGTCAACCAGGATGATTCATTTGGGCGTTCACAATATTGGTACAAGCAATCTGCTAGTAAAGGTGCCAGGAATACTCAAAAAGCTCACCTCAAGCATTATAAACATAAGTCAGACTGTAAATCTATTTACACTTGCCTTGTATGAATCATTTGTAAATATGTTGATCGATCACAACTGCTGACCCAATGTGATTTGTATTGTACGAAATTACCAAATATAACAAACAGACTAGGGGCACATCAGCTTATATCAAGTCGAGCGGTTTAAGAAAATGATACGGATTTCAGTATGAACCAATAGAACATATACATGACATATAAAAACAATTGGTAAACAATTGACTGTAGACGTTTCTGATGGCACTACTGAATTGTGTGCAATCGTCCATGTACCGCATATAATTTCCCTTATATTAAGGCGATTGCCTTCCTTCACAATGTCACCACAGGCCAAGGAAGAAGTAGATTGTCAGGGGATCGGGAAATATCTGAAGGAAACTGGATTCTATTTATATATAAGGAAAATTTACCACTATCAGGGAACACTGGAATTTTCACATCTACCCATAAAGAACAGGCCAAATCTATGTTTGTTCAAGGAAATACAATCTACCAGACCGTATGGCATCATCACCTTGTGCCAGACACATGGAAACAGACATTTGGTTGCTATACCGTTTATTAAATATATGTGAAAATGATAGCAACCATTAGAACTAATCACGAAGGTCATTTTGGGGTGCCACTAGACTTTGATTATGAACATTCATTAAATGATTAAACACAATCAGAATAAAGTTCATTATGGTATGTATCCTTCTCTGACTGGCCTATGCGAGGAGGGTAGCTATAGGATGCGGGGACTGGGGCATACCACATGCCTACATTTGTAGCAAAGATATATTTTTATCGATTTTTGTATTATATTTGTTGGCCATTTTGAATTAAGGCTTATAACTCAAATTCCCCATACATCCCCGAGGTTGGACCCAGATAGAATGAAAGAGCAGAGAAAATCTTCCTAGAAACAATTCTCAATAATTGGTAGTCCCAAAATGGCTATGGGACTCATTAAATGGCCCCCTACATTACGGCCTTTAGAATATGGTTCGATATGTCATGAGTTAACCTGCTGTAGCTCATTTAGCGACTCTGCGTTTTGCCCATCTTTAATCACATCATTTTCAATAATATGTATATATTTCCATGCTTATGGAATCCTAACGTTGCCGTGATATAGCTACTCTTGGTGTATTAAGTACAATGAGATCTATGGTGGTTCTGTATCGTTCATTATAGGGGGGAGGGTTCGGTGAGGTCATACGAATGGTCGCATGGCATGATTAAGGATTTATCTAATATGTTTATGTGATGGTCCAAGGGCGTGTTCTCCAAGAGTTCGTCATGTGTTGAGAATTCATGACTGTATCCGAATCTGAAATAGACACATACAATGTGACTCGTTCAACTGCTGACATACATGTGGAGCTGTCATGGTATAAATTGATATTTGATTTACACTCTGTAATACAAGAGGTTTAGAGTATTGACGCAACAATAATATTGATTCATGGTCTCTGCACGTGCATGTTTGGTGTTGATGTCTTATATACACTCCTACCTGAAGCACAACAGTATTCTGCTAATTCATTTCATCATGGGATTTAGTCTTGTTGGCTTAATTTGAATGAGCTTTCTATGATTCCCTCTGACTAATCGAGAAAAAAAACCCGATAGTAATGCAAAGCTTGTAGGAAAAATTGATGTATAGTTCCCGGAGAATGTAAATTCCATTCGTAAAATATGTTGTTTCTAATCATTTAAGACGGGGAGTACTGACGAAATGTCGTGAGGTCTATCGGTGCCACAATTTTTACGAACTGAGAATAACCTGTGTGACCTTGGCTGCCATTTCTGCCGGAGTCGTGACCATCAACGAAGTCAACCATGAAATGCGTCTTACCTCGCTGCTTACTGTATATTTTGATGCCCAATCTGCGCTTCGTTTGCTCGGAGTTCCGTGCAACCTAGCATTCATCCTTACATGGTTAGATTCAGGTACTCTGTGTTCGTGCTATTTCTCCTCCATAGGTTAAAGATGGTAAAAACGTATCTGGACCTCGGCTATAAATACAATTCATTGCCAGGAGGTTTCTTTTGGATATGTCTAGGTGGCTGGCGGGTTAGTTATAGAAAGGACAGATATGTATTGCGCCTTAGGAAAAGGACATACTTGTATACAAATCAAGAGGTTACTGGCCGGCAATATTATTGTTTGCCTTCAGATAAAGGTCACTTTGTTTGACAATAGGGTGTTGACCAATATGTGGATGCTATTTTTTATCCTCGGGAAATGCAATGTAAGATATTTATCTATGCAATGTCAAATGAATATCCCGAAAGTTATATACTGACCATGACTACCTACCGAAAAATTTACCCTCAGCACCACTTTATCTCTCCTAAGTAATGAAGGCTGTTATTACATAGAGTCACGACTGAACCTGACAAAAGGAAGTTTACTGCGTGTCCTGGTATTCCTTGAACCATAACAAGCACTAATAACTGTGGATATCAGCACGGACCTCTGTGTTATTACAAGTCCTCGATATCAGCGAGTGTGAACTCGCACGCTCAGGGAATCTGGTGAATGTAAGGTCATTGATGAATGTTGGGAGTTGAATAGGACATAATGTTATGATTAACGTGTTTATATCCTTTATCCTAGAGTCTTATTCTATTAAGGGTTTCAAATCCTGCATGTTGAATGGAACATATATTTGGATGTTTAACTACCCAAAGAAACAATTCCGAATCCTGATCCAAATATTCAGAATTTTTAGCGATCCCCTTCCTAGCGAAAGACGATTGAAACAGTTTTGATGGGCAGTTTAGACAAACATTGGCCATTAACTGAACTCAAATTAGTGTTACATGTATGGCTTGGCAGGCACCTCCGTGTATGTCACAGTGTACGGTGCGTGTTTGAATAGAAAAGTGCAGGTTATTCATTTCACAATGGGACTGGATTGTAGCATCTTTGCATGATACAGGGATGCAAGTTTGCCGACAATTGACGGAAATCAGAAATTTCTGCATCTTGAAATATGATCATTAACAAAGTATGAAAATCATGAAATAAAACTAAATTCCAAGAAATTCTGGCAGCAGGCTCTCACCAACGGCGTATAAAACTCCAGTCAGTACTTTGGCGGCAGTTAAACACGCCAAGGGCCGTTGACACTGCCGTCAGAGTTTCCTTCAAGTTCCGAAATTTTGTTTGACGGCACGGGGGGGGGGGGGGGGGGGCGCCCCCCCCCCCCGCCCCCGAATACGCCCCAGTTTTTTTGGGGTTTTTTTCCGACTTTTTCATCAGTCCTGACTTTCATCCCTGATGATATGTCGTGTACACGTGAGAGTCCCACTCAGACTGCTTACATCCTTTCGGCGGTGAATGCAGAGACTATGACTGAAGATTTCGAAAGCAGTTAAATAGGTAACAATCTTATAGTATCAAATTCAACAGAAGGTCATCTTTCCGTTGCCAAATCTATCAAAAGATGGCTTAATGCAGAGTATTCTTATTCCGGATTGAAGCTACTTATTGCATTTCAGAAAGTTGTCAAACCCTCAGTTTTCTCAATTCTAGGAAGCATAATGCATTGACAGGGCTTTTTATACATAACAATATTGATTCTTATATATCTATACCTCTGCATCAGGAAATCATCCTAAGACATTCTGGAACTAGAAGATCGGGCAACGTCAATATGATAATTTTAGGGTTTTAATTCGGAATCACTTACGTCCTAGCCCTTCCACCACAACACCAACACTACTGTTTGATGTACCTTAAGAGTTCCTTTACGAGTGTTGAGCATCGCAATTCATGTACGGAACAGCAGTTTAACTTACAAAACTTCACTGTGGAGAAAGATTGACCTCTGCCTTACTCCAAACCCATTGTTTAGGGCATACAAGGCACCCCTTTCACCTACCCGCATGGCCCAATCTTTAATAGGCCTAAGTGCCCTACATACCTCATACCAGAGAGATGCATTGAGGGAATTGTTTTCTTTTTTTATCGGATGAGTGGAGACTGGAGGCTTGGTTTGGTAAACTACGTTTGTAACTGACAAAGGCTCTTTCATCCCACAGATGATACTCTTTTTTTTCTTTTGTTAATTTATATTGCCTTCTGGCGACTTAGGGATATCTTTCATTCAACATGAATTTGTTTTGGTTGCGATGCCATGTTTTGCGCCAGCAGCTCCTACAAAAATACATATTCTAATGATATAGAATACACCATTTGAAACATTGATCTCAATTGATGTACATGGTCATCGCATGTCCTTGGCCACGTTCTATGAATATATTATGTATCACCCACGTGAGATTGATCCTGGAAAATTAATTTATGGATGAACACAAAGCACAGAAGGCCACCTGACTTGGAGTTTTACTAGATTCTGATTTCCTCTGTAATTCTTTCTATGTTAAACGCAACACTCAATAGGCTTATTTTTTCTTCCCTGCCTGTCACCTGTTTAGGGGAGCACTGCTCACAAAAAGGCTTTATTGAGAAGTCACAGTCACCTTGCAATTATCAAAGCGTGAAGGGCAGAATCGCCTCATATCACACTTTTCAGATTTTCATAAGTTACATCATTCAAACGACGATGAGAAGAATTTAATTTTTTCTCTTCCCTCTGTTGTAATAATAAAGCTGAGAAAAGTAAAGCTTGTGCTTGACATGGTTTCTTGCTTCCTTGCATTTCTGTTTCCCAAACTGGTTCCTAGAATTAGTCCGAAATGTATCTAATATTTCAAAGCTGTTCAATGAAGTTATAATAATCGAGATAAGTATCACAAGAATCCGGGTATACTTACCTCTGCTTGTATTGGGAACTTAAATCAGGCCTGATTGTCTCATCATCACGTTCCAGACCAGTGTGCCAGTTATTGATTTCTGTTACCAGGCGATATAATTTGGATACCTATGGTCTGGTTGATAGAACTATATTGTTCTGTTTTTGTTTTATTTGGTTTCGTATATATACTCTAAAAGAGCCATTTTGGATTCAGGAACCATTAGCTCATATTAATACCATGCTTATTATTGGCGAAAAGATTGGTCGTGACTTTCATCTTTCTCAGATTTTGCTATTCATTCTAGAGAATCCGTATTTATAAGGTTAGCCCCAAGACCGTTCTTGATTAGGTTGCTAAGTCACAGGAGATCAGACAAGGCATATATCTAAACAAGGCTTTTGTATTCTTTGCGTTTTTATTTCAACATATATCACAAATCAACTTCACCTTAGCTGTTCATGATTATTTATTAATATAAAACAGAACTAGTTTTGATTGACTTGGCTCAATACCACCTTCAACTCCAGGACTTCCTTTCTTTTTTTTGGAAGATTCCAACCAATTATCAACATTTGTCTAAATGACACTCCATACAGATGCCTAGACATGGCAAAATAGATAAGGTGCTGGTTTGTTCCACCATGATTCCTCAATACTGTTCTCTGGCGATTTCCAAGCTGATAGGTCCAGGCATCTTTGAATACATTTTGGATCGGAATGAAATATTTTCATGCAGTTTAACATGTGAGAAATTTGAAATAAACTGCGATGTTTTACATACATTAGAACCAACACACTCCAACAGGTGGGGACCGATAGAAATATACCTGGAGACATCGGTTATTTCTCTATAGGTACGCTATCCGTTGTAACATGTAGACTACTTAAAGAGGCCATGCCTGCCATAGGTAGACTTACCCCACACAGTGGAACTACGGCGATGGTAGATTCGAGGTGATCGTTCACGTTCCCATCTTTACATCGCCCCACTCACCTGGTATTGAACGGATTATAGTAAACTCTTTTTAAAGTATCTATTTGAGATTGGAGATGTCTGTACCAGCTACAGCGTTCGTTTCTTGGCAAAAAAAGAAGAATGAGCAATCGTCGTTTTTTTAAAAGAGACCACGTTAGACAGGTAGGAGTAGTAAAACTAGCGTGTGTCTGAATGTAGAACTCACCTGTCCCTGTCGTCCTCAACAAAGCACACTCCTCGGCAGGGGACTGGTAAAAAGAAGCCGACTGGATACATGAAGTTTATCATGTTGTCAAGTTGGTTGGCGAGTCCGGTAATGTTAAACGTATGCCTACAATGGATATTTTACAATCATCTGTTCGGTAAATACAAACAATTAAAGTAGAATAAACATTGTGAGGCAATTCCAGTGATCACATATCAAGCGTATATGAAAAAGGAGGGTGGGGGTACATTGCCATGCCCCCCCCCCCCCCCACCCCCTTTCATTGTACACAGACGGTTGACACGTGAAATTACATGTCACAAAACAAAGACATGTATTTTAACAATTCATGTACATGTAATTGGAGAAAATGAAGAAAGGGCTTTATGGCTATTGGCTCCGGGCTTTTGTATCTGGCATTTAAAAATATGATATTAACTGTGCCGTGGAGTTGTACGGTGCTAAATACCTGCTACTGTATTACCGTGAGTTGATTTGATAGGAATGGAATACTGATAGAGTCCTCAAGGGCAGAGGAGACACACAAGTAATCGCTTGAGCTAAAAACCCCGTCTTATACTTGATATAGAAGGCCCAGCTGAGGTACAACAGAACAACTTATAATATTCAGGATATTTTACTACCTGGAGCTCCGAGGATGGTTACGTCACAGTTCACCAACTCCGCTATATATGGGCCCTTGATGTCACGATCTCCCCCTCGTTATTTTAAACATCAACCCTCTATCGACCCATTTCGGAGTTGACTTACAAACAGATTATCATTCAATAGGGACACGCAGATATGTCTGTACTGTAGTCATAGTATACGATAGTCACAGTGCTATGTTACTCAGAAGTATAGGTAGAGCCAGGTTCCAAAAGTACGAACTGCAATGTCTAATACAGGTAGACCTATAAAAAGGAGATTATAGAGTCCCGGCTGACCAGCTCAAGTGACACGACTCTGCCTTCATCTACAACTCAAACTGCATACCACTGTAGCTTTTACATTATCGGCATTCTCTAAAGGCTCGTAACAGACGAGATTGGCCAACTGAAGTTAGACGTTGTCTAGGCCAATGAACATATTGTGATAGTTAGTTCAACCATGGCGGCCTTAGGAGGTCGTAACCATTTGAAGGGTCTTAAATTCCCCAAGTATTCGTAATAATGTGTGGAGGGTGGAGGTATGCCTAGCCAGCTGCTTATAAAGATGAAAGGGCTGCGGATCCTATAAAGAAAAACATGGTCCCGAGGTTTCTTCACGTTTATATATCTTCTAAGCCCAGATATATTGTATTTGCTCAAAGGGCATAAACTGACTTTAGTACTGACAGGGATGCCAGTTTTCCGGTTTTCGTTTATTTTTGTGTGTAACACGTTATAATTAATCAAGGCATAATCTTTGAGAATAACAGGTCTAGCATATTTTCTCATTTTTTATATACCTAACTGTCTTCCCTTTTTTGATATTCTTATCGTTCACTTAATAATTTCAAAATTGTTTAGCGTTGGAAAGAAATTTACCACAGTATGTTCGCCTGCATAATTCTATTGCGTAACCATTAAATTGCATTTTCATTTTTGAAATTAACATCAATTAATACTTCCTACAATTATATAGACGAATACTTGAGTATGCCAACGAAAATTAGGGAGATCAACATTTTAAAACTAAACGGTTCAGGAAACTCAGTTTAGTTTCAAGATCAAGGAAAAGTCTTCCGTCGTTTTTGGTTCTGTCGAAGCCTGAGGCGGCATTCTTTTCTCTTGTGAACTGACACCATTGAAACATTGAAGCTCATTACATACTTTCGAGTTTCAAAGTAGTTTCTGGAGAGGATCCATAGATTTTAATAAGATACTGCCAGGGTATTTGTACTTGTTGATCTTTATCTACTCCTCAGCTAGGCTGTGAATTATTAAATTGTGTATATCAACTCATTATTTGCTTCCTGGCATTTGCTTCTGTATCATGCAATGATCTAAATATTTAGGGAAAGATTAGATTTTTTTAACTAACACAAGAAACACTTTGAGATGGTTTCTAACGCTAATAGACACAAATCTTGTGTTAATTAGTACACATTTGTTCGGTACCCACAAAACCAGGGAAACCACCATGGCATTGATACTATGATGTTACAACCAGAGCACGCCATGGTAACGGCCGTGGTTTGAAATCAACCATTTCTACATTCAAGGTAGCATCATGGGCAATAGGTCAATTTTAAGCCACGTCATTTAGATTTTTCTGTGACATCTCAAGTTTCCCTCTATTCCTCACGCCTCCACTTGATAACATGTGTTTTCTTGTGAATGATTTTAGTAGTTTTCTTGCTGTCCAATTTCATACTTAGGATGTAGTTCAATGCTGCATTGTCTTCTAATAAAAGCACGTCTCCTGATTGTCATGAAAGCTTGTGTTTAGGAAACCCACAGTACACCAGCGTATCCATATGTGTTTTCCTCCAATACAAAGACGTAAGTGGAGTTGCAAATTCATACCTTATGATAATTTCTTTTTTAATTTTCTACGCACAGGGCATCGTTGCCTCGGGGTTTGTTCAAGTAAATCGTTCTTGACATGTGGGGAGGGGATACTACTCTATCAGGATTTCTGAATGGTCCAATTATCCATCTACTGATATATGACGTCATCTGCACAACTACCTGTGTAATCTTTCTGGATGGGCCTTTCCTGAATGGGATTAAGACGTACGACCGTGGCCTCCATTCATAAGCAGGGGTGTACGGAAATTAGGTAGTGGTAATTATTTAGATGGATAGGTGGAGATTACCGAAGAATGTAACATATCTACATCTTGACATATTTAATTGTGGGGAATGTCTGAGTGATTTTAACTACTCAGATGCGCTTGCTTAAGTAGAGTCCCCTTTGTGTATGGAAGTTTCAGGTAACATTGCCTCTGTCATTTGCCACCGATGGTGGTGAAGGTGTCTGCAGTTCACAGGCATGCACTTGGATGAATATTGGTCCATGATACAGAAAACAGCGCTTCGTATACTGAGTGTGAAAGCAAATGGAACATCAATTGAGAGATTTGAAAGCGGATCATTGAAGCCCTGCAGGCATTGGAACGTGACAGTGGTAGTTGCTACCAGATGTTCGAGCCATGTATCATATTTTTTTCTTTCTTTGCCGGCAACTATAGAGTTACTATGGCTATTAGGCATTACCGTAATAGTATCCTTTCCCTCTTAAGTTCGGCTCCTTCTGAAAGAGACATTATAACAAGTAGCAAATAAACATCCCTCGTTGACAGAACAGCGCTGATACAAAAAAAAAATTCACAACACCCATCAAAACCAACATACTCACCCATCAGCCCCAACACCCACCAACAAGAACATTGACACTCAACATCTCAAACCCATCTACACCCGCCACCAATTGTTGATCATGGTGATGTGCTATTTGCCAACTGCAGTATACTGGATCGGAGGAGGTTGCAAATATTGCAAAATTCTGAACTGCGAACCATCCTTAAAGCGCATCCAAGAACCCACAGACCAGAACTACATCGATCCGCACAAGTTCCGTACTTAGAGTATCGGCGAAACAGTCACGTATTAAACTACTCATACCCGAAATCAAGACTACTTCCGGAAATGAAAGACAGAACCATTCAAACTAGATCACACATGGCACCTACTTTCTCTATAACATGCCCAAAGACAGAAACTATTAAAAGAAATGTGATGTACTACAGTGCAAACATGTGGAATGCGCTATCTCCATACGTGAGGAATATACCAACTTTAGTTAAGTTCAAAATTGAACAAAAACAATGGCTAAAAACTAAAATACCCTGAAGACACTGGTATTATCCCATATTAATCAAGACATTTCTTCCATATCCGAAGAGTTTTTAACTCAAACATTTAAGGGGAGAAATATTAAACAATTGATTGTTCGAAATGATGATTTTGAACAATTCCCCTAGCAACTATGAGTGACGATTTCCAATTGTCGCTCTAAAAACGGATCCTAAACACTACCTTCATCCTTCAATTATCAACACTATTTGACGCTAGTCCCCACAGAGACGGCTGCCATGACGCCATTACTTCCGGTCGTTTCATACTCATGCTCTTCCACGGCTTATCCTACCTTGTCATGGTCTGTTGCACATGGCGATTTATGAGACCCCTGGATGAATTCTCCATGACCTATATATGCGGTGCATACTGTCATTTAGATTTGCAGAAACCGGCTTTTCCAACTATCAGAATGGATATATCTTGTTGGATATGGCCTGCAGAAATGGCAGTACTTTATGACGTTATTCATCATCAAACTCAACCCCTATGTAGGCATGATGAACACAACAGACATATTTGGCATGGTGTACAATATTAAACCAAAACACTGGTCTTGAGACCTTATATTATCCATCAAAACATGAAGCTTATAAATGTACCAGGTAAATTATTATTTCGGTGCAAGATGTGCATTTATCCTTCCCCTAATAAGAAATGCCATAGGCTTAATATGGATTTGTTTATGTCATGGGTGACATAAAGTGTTGTTTATGTCACTACTTTCCAATACTAAAAAAATGTGGAAAAGGGAAGGATAAAATCTAGATGCCACTTGTTTGAGTCTGAGTTTATTTATGTCACAACTCGTGAAATTATGGAGCCATCAAAATGTGTGACATAAATAAACTCAGACTCAAACTTGTGACGTCTCTCAATGATATTCTTTTTACTGAAATTTAGCTTAAGGTTCTTTAATCCTTAAAGCCAATCATTCTCTATGTCTATGTAGTGTTGGAACTCTTACCTAGGTAGATGAGTAGGGGTGAGATACCTAAATTCATCTCATAGATTTGATCAGCATCATACCCAAAGTAAGTCTATTGGACGTTCAACTACCTAAACAACAAACAAGAAAACAACAACAATTCCATGGATTGCCTTGTGATTATATTATTGAATTAGCAACGCGGGTGTTGGCCGTCAGTCAGTGCGAAAACAATACATTTCTCAATTATTGCTCTTCAAATGGTTCTCCACAAGCGCCTGTTCCTCACATAAACTATCAAAATACACCTTCTGAAAGCTGGGATCCAGTGCTTTCCTGTGGATATAGATTTAAGAGTAAAGGTGCAATATCTTTTTTAGATTTGTGACTTTCTCTAAGAAAGATTGACCTGGACCTATACCCTACTCCATGGCCACTGCTCTGTCAGACACAGTGTTTAATTCATCCATTTGCTGAAAGGTTCTGCCACTGTAAGTGCCAAAGCACTATTTCAATCAATCAGAGGACATCTTGGGCTTCACTTTAGTGATAGCACAGAATTTCATTGACCAGAACAACTTTATCAAGCACCAATTTGAAAAAAAGTGAAAAGCTCTTCACACAAAAATGAATGAATCAAACAATTTCGTGCCTATGACTTGACACTTCAGGTTCAAGATAAATTATGTAAATTAGCTGTCCAAATTCCTATTCACAAGTCAAAGATATGCTTGGCCTTGTATGACATGATCTAGATTAGAGAGGAGCATTATTTGAGTGTTTTTGTGCAAAATGTGTGCATTATTATTACTACAGATTTCCCTATCAATATGCAAATTATCTATATGACGCCTTCAATATACATGAAAATAAATATCTCCAATAGATTGATCATGTAAAAATACCTGTTTTCTATGTACTTGAGTTCCTCAAATTCAATCTTAATCTGACTAGACTTTCTTGCACAATTCTTGAACTACTTGACCGATTTTTAAAATTTCAAATATCTTTGTCATCCCCTCTTCCCAGGGTAGCTGTTGTGTATATTATTCTTATGAGATGAAAGGTTTAGTTCCAGAATACCCTAAATGATGTTTATGTAGTTTTGGTATATATAGTTAACTAGTATTAAAAAAAAAAAATTGAATAAAAAAAAAGGAGGACTGGAAATGACCACAAGGTAACAATGAAGTTAAAAAAGTGTAATGAATATACAGAGAATTGAAAGCTGTATGATAATGTGGAGAAATGAATAAAAAAGGCTTGCTAAAAAAAAATTTAAAAAAATGAAATTCAATTTTTCATTCTCGTAGCTAATTCTTTTCTTTCAATTCAGGAACGACTGTAGTGAAACGTACAATGGCCAAACTTTGGTAGACGTTCCTCCTAGCAACATTCACAAAGACTTGGTGTTGTATGATATCATACATGTGTTTCCTCTCCGTCTGAGTGTCACAGGTGATCGTGCCCTTGACCTTGAGGCTATTCATGCGTTACATTGAAATATAAAGATAGGGAACAGCTGGGAGAAAACCTCTCTATATCTAAGCAAATATCATCCCTACAAGAAATCTAGAACAAGAATTCAATGGCTCAAACGAAAGGCAGTGTTTGTCAGCATTTTACATGTATTTGTTCAACTAGTATTTATGGGAAATGGTGGTTTACAGGCTTTGTGGGTTACGGTAGTCTACGCCACAATGATGTTTGTCAATGTAGGCTGCTTGGTTTTGATGCAGGTAGAAGTATGGGACCACCTGCTTTGTGCGGGGGTGGAAGGAAGATCAATCAACAGCAACGTAGCTGACTATCAACCTCCTTATTACCTTGAACACTTAGGGCAACAATGGCTACACACGCCCCCTTCGCCATATGCGCCATTTTAGTGGATCTTAATTCCATCTTCTTAAAGGTGGTAACAAATTATGTTATAGGTCTATTTGGTAATGGTAAAGTTTGCGTGAGTAATGATAACATTTAAAAACAGAATTATGTAGTTTATTTCGTTTTCCTCGCAGCAATTGTTAGAGTATAGCATGCATACCATTAACAATGAAGGAAAGTTGGTTGGAAATCAAAGAAAGAAAAAAAAAAAAAAGAGATATCACCATACTTACCAAGACCAGATATATGATCTCCCTTGAACGTTTTTTGCAAAGATTTAAGAAATACCACTGGACTATTGGGAGTAGGAAATGCTGGCGTAATTGAAGAAAGCTAGATATTTACTCGCAATAAAACAGGAAGAAGAAAAGGAAGAATTATGTTGACCAGTGAGGCATAATACGTTTGTCAAGGTCACAGGAAACTCGTTAGAGGCTGCTTGTAAGAGAGGGCACAGTACCCAATCCACTCAAAATTAAATAGATGGTTTGTTTAAGAAAGTTTAACATAGGCCTTTTTGAAATGGAAGTCTGATGCTAATCATAATTTGAAAAACTTCAATTTATTTAGGACAAAAAAGACGCCTAGTACACTGCTTAGATGCAGGGTAGCTTGAACTGGGTTTTGAATACCCTTCACAGGACGAAACTTCGAGTTTATTCATATTTACACCATGATATAAATACCTTAAGAGGCTGTGTTTTCTACTGATTTCGCATAAAACCGGCCATATTGTACTCCGGCATATATATATATATAATGTCTATGAAATGTCTATGCTATGTATACGACCGCATAATATCTGCATTTCACGCCCGGCATATATACCATACAAGATGATAGATAAGTTAAAAATGTTTTACCTACAATCCCAGATATACATGTTACCAGCTGACTCTTTACACCAACACTGACCTGGCCTTGTATTTTCTCCCTATCGCTCTGCCACCACCGCCGAGCAGCCAGCCTGGCCGACCACCCAGCTGCCCGCTCTGCCACCTGCCCAGAAGCCTGTCACATCAGCAACTCCCTGCATATCTATAACCCATGCGAGTCTCCCAATATAATCCAATGACAGCTTATACTGTATAAACAAGACTTGGTGTTTTGATAGTAAAAACTTTTGAAAATAAAAAAAAACAGTTTCATCATTGTAATTTATCCACAGAACAATGGTGTTTTGAGTGTTAAAACTTTTGAAAATAAAAAATGTATAGTTTCATCATTGTAATGAATTGCAATATTGGTGAGTGGAAAGCTGCCAATAGCTGAAGTCTGCCATCCAGCATGCTGCCTATCCAGCATCTCTGCCTATCCTTCTGCCTGTCCTGAATCTTCCCCATCTCCTGTCCCCTCCTCTCTTCTTCTCATCCCCTTTCTTTTCTAATCCCAGTTCCTATCCTTTTCCCCTCCTCTTATTGAAGCCTTCCTTCCGTCTAAAACCCATCATTTGGTGTCTTTTCTCTGCCCTCTGTGTCCTCCCTTTCTCACACTCCTGCTCTCCCAACCCATCCTACCTCTTGTAATCTTCCCTACATTCACTCTCTCTCTCTCGTGCTTACCTCGGATAATCATTCATGATACATGTTAGACAACTTTTGTAATTGGGATTTTTGTTGGGCATGACGTATTTTATCAAGGTTAAGTCAATGCTTGTTCGCCAAGATTTGGTGCACATTGGAAATGAATGATATGGGATAGGTCCGTTTCCTGTGCCTATCCTAGTGCAACTAATATTCTTTTCCTTGAAATAGACTAATCAATCCAGATGCATTGCACCACCGTGCACCAGGTCCACCATGTAATATCTGACATCACCTGATGTCAACGGGTCGTCAGTGCTTCCACACTTGACGTCATAACCACGGCTAAGTGAACCGAATAAAAGTGTGCATCCGCTGAGGAACTGGTGATGAATGAGGCCTGAGGGAGAGACCTGGGACGAAGGAAAAGGGGGAGGGAGGCTTATCTACCTACCTGCTTAACCAGGCTGACCTAATTAATACTGGGTAATGTATCTAAGGGAACACATGGTGTTCGTAGTTCCTCCCAGGTGAGGCTTCTCCTGAAGAAAAACTTTCCTCTGGAAGGTTAGCCGGGGCAGGGCTTCTATCAGGTAGTCGCCTATCGTCACTGTAGTGAGATGTCTAACTGTACAGAGATCGCAGTTGGCCACTTTTTTCAAGGAAATCCTTGTTTATATTTCCAGGTTACAAAATCTTTTCCCTCTCTTTGGAAAACACATATTGTATGAATTGAGCCGTATTCAGACAATTAAACAGTTGTTCTAACTTCCCTTTCCATGGCCAATGACGATGTGTTTTCCATATACGTGTAGTTTCTTCTAGTTTGGGAAAACCTTCTTGAGTCTACTGAACGGGATAGGCCTAGCCACTCCCACAGGAATACCCATACTTGCTATCGCAAAGCCCTGGGAATACGAGGAGGTTCTCCCTCAGAATTTAGTAGGTAATCGTGCAGCAAGCGTGACATCACGCCCTAGTGGTTCCCCATCGCCGTCAAGATTACCTCGTAGCACAGGCTAGGCACCATCAAAGTCTTAAAATATGTTTAAGATACAAAAGTATCAACAAACGAATAGAATCTTTGGATGAAGGAATCGAATCTGAAATGAATTTGGATACTAGATGGGATGTATCTTGCTTTGTTTGGGCAGTGGCGACGCTGTGGGTCAACTTTATTCAACACTTATGGACGACCTTATGGATGGCCAAGAATGTCTTAGTAACAAACTCAAATATTATTAAACGATAACCCTTGTACGAGGTACATAAAAGGGTCTTCATGTAGGAACCTAGATCATTAAACAGGCCCCTGAACCACCTGCAGGTCCTGGGTGTCCTGCGCTGCCACATTTCTTTCCTTCTTTCTAGATACTTAACGACCTATAATATGTTACAATGCAGGAAGAATTAAGAATCTTCTCTTTCAACACTGATAGTTAATCGAGCTGGTAAATTCTAGATTATCATCTGGCTTCGTTTCATCGTGTTTTCATGTTATTCATGTTCTTTAGTTAATGATACTTTTGTCCTCCATTTAATTATACTTGCCTGAACAGCTCGTTCTTTTTTTTCTTTTTTTTTAAGAGCAGTTTATTTTCATTCACATTCATTGATTACAATCATATATAGGCGTAATACTTAAGTAGGCTCAGTCCTTACAATGGATTACATCTTCATCTGTGGCCCCTTGCTCTCTCTCTCTTTTTTTTTTTTTTTTTTGGTATATGGAATAGTGAAAAGTCTAACATTCTATGAAACCTAACTAGCCTCTATCATGAGGTCAAGCTCGTTCTTGTAATAATATTAACTTCTGAATATGATCGGAAAATACAATTAACTTGCATAATTGATAGCTTTAACGTTTATAAAAAAGAACAGATACATCAAATTCTGTTCTACGTTTTTTTTTAGTATAGATGAGGAAGAAATATATTCATTGTTTATGATCGATTTCAGCAGATACAGAACAATGTGAAGTCCTTTTGCGTGACCAGCTGGAAAGAGGTACTCGTGCCTCGAGGGGTTTTGTATTCACGGCTCAAATTTCACCGCCAACCTTAACGGTGGTCATCATTCATGCGATTGTAAAAGTAAATAATTGCTAGCTCTTTCCTCACGGGACCTTATAGAGGTCGCGAAAAGTTCTAAAGAGATACTACCACCATACTATTTACCAAGATGGAATATAGTTAAAACACAGGGAAACAAGAAGTTAATGTGGATTGGGTGAATTTTAAAGGAAGTGTACCGTTTACACATTACGGAATTCTACCACATGGCTTTGAGATCGAGAACTCGACCCAAATCTGACTGTCCGATGTATATGCTCCCTCTCCGTCGACGATAGAATGCCTGCTGCTAGCCATATCATACGTAACAGATAATTTAGCTTGGACGAATAGAGATATGAGATTTTTTTATTTTCCTCCTTAGAACATTTTTTAGGACGAGAAATTTACCAAGCCTCTTTAGAGTTGACTTTGGGAACAAACCCTGGAGGCTTCTCTGTGAAAAGCCACACTGGAGTTGAGGGAACTGGAGAGGGGCAGACGGGATGCAGTGACACGCGGTGATCCGTGACCAACGGTAACATGGCCACACATTGATCATACCTGCTGGGAAAGGAGACTATTCCTAAAACAAAATAGTGGAACGAAGCCATGAATGTGTATAGACGACGGCGGACATGCTCCTAAACCAAACCCATTCGCAATTTGATATATCCATATCGACAAATATAATTCGTGGTTTGTAAATCTGCCACACAGACTGTAGGAGTAGGAGAGAATTTTTTTTTTTATTGTGGAGAATATTTTATTTTCAACTAGTCATGAAAATCAGGTTTCAATGTGACTTGTAACTTCAGAATGAGATACAAATTGTACAGGATATATACACACAACTATTCTAGCAGCCATAAAGAATCAGATACATTTCTAAATGATATAGGGTTGTCATGCACTGGTAAATTAATCTACCCTGTTTCTACAGATTTTCGAAATACATGTGTCACATCTCACCCGTGGAATATTATTTTTTCTCCCCATTTTTTTTAATATTTAATTTTCATACAGGACAAAACACAACAAGACAATATGACAGACACATCAAAACAGTGTTTGCAGTTAGTAAGTAGGAGAGGAAATTATTTTGAATGGGGGGAAAACGTGGAAATACTTTGAGAAGCCTGCCCCTGCCTTCCTGCCCAGCTTGTTGAACGCGGCATTGCAGAGATGGCAGATCGACTTTCTGGATGAGAGGACTCGTGCCTATGCCCTATGCCATGGCCGACAAGGATAAACTATCCAAGTTTTCACCGTCTGTCTGAAGCAGAAAAATCCACTTGGAAATATTTCCACTTTTTCCCTTTGCGGACTGAATGCTCCACGGGAAGCACTAATTAGGTCATCTGTTAGCCACAGGTGTGCACATCTAGGTCATCGGCAGGAGGGAGTTTCTGGAGGACGTGCTGAGGTGGTGTTGCGCCGTTGATGTGTGGTGGACCCGGGTGAGCAAAGATCCTACTTTAGCTTTTCATGACAACAGAGCCCCAACACAATGCTCTCTCATCCCTCACCCCCAACCCACCCCTACAACCCTTTCCCCTTGAATGCATGCATCACTCAACAGCCCAGGGGTGGACTATTCCCAGACCACCTCATCAATCCACTGCTGTAGCCCTAGCTTCGAGTCAATCAAACACAATGCTAGGTCATGGACCAACAACTCTTCTGTCATCTCAACGAACTCTCCCAAGGAATGCCTCGAAAGCTGCTTTGAATTGGATGGCTTAGTTTTATGACGGACATCTAAGTGCGTGGTCATCTAGGTCCGAGTTTTAAAAGGGTTATGTGTAGTAAGAGCAACGGACCTTCAACATACAGACTGCTCATTCTATGCTCAGAGATGTCAGTTATCCTTTTTTCCGTGGAAATCCACTTGTTCATATTCAGTATATGTAACTTCTTAACCTTGTCTCAAATAAAGAAAATATTTTTTTAGCCTCATTTGCGCTAATAGAACAGTGGTTTGAACCTCCCTCACATACCCTATGCCCTATGCCATGGCCGACAAGGATAAACTATCCAAGTTTTCACCGTCTGTCTGAAGCAGAAAAATCCACTTGAAAATATTTCCACTTTTTTTCCCAGACCCCAACTGACATCCCTGTATGCTAACCCCTCACACAATCCAAAAACTGAGCTCCCAGTTCATGAATGGATGTGGTTACAACTTTGGGTTTACTACGTGGACCGCTGGTTTAAGGATACTCTGCTAGCAGTTTATTTACAAACTTTGCAGAGGCGGACGACGCGGGGTCTTCTACGTGCTAATTACTCTGTTGTCCCTACAGTGTATCGCCAGGTCTCGGCAGTCGCTGGTCAACGAGCGTTGGTCCCACGGATCCACTCCCTGAAGGGATGCACGGATCTCCCATGGCCTTTGTGTGTGCAGCGAGGCGTATCAGCGTATAATTCCGCTACGCCTTTCTGACTTTTATTATGTTTTTGTACGAGTGCCTCTCTCGAGGGACCGACGTTACCCAAGTGAAGCCTTACGATACGGCTGGCTGAACTCAGGACTAGATTGCTTTCTCCCAACTCTGCAGGCCCCACTCACTTGTAATACCCACTGGGAATGAAGCGCATATGGGATCTTGTTCGTTGATTTGGGGAAGGGAATCTGTATTGAACGCGGTTGGCTTCTCGCTGGTGCTTCTTCTGTTATGGGATTACAATATGAATTGATTCGTGTAGACGTTACGGTAAAAGACCAGGGGCCCGTTTCATAACCCAGGATCGTACATGTAGACCTTTTTCTTTACGCCATAGAGACCCAGGGACAATGCGGGTCAATTTCATTCAACAGTTATGGACGACCTTATGGACGGCCAATATTGTCTTAGCCAACAGACTTACATATTATTAGACGATAACCCTTGTACGAGGTACAGAAAAGGTTCTTCATGTACGATTCTAGATTATGAAACAACCCCCAGGTCCGAGGTCACCTTACTGTAGCTATTATGAAGGTCTTTTTGTCAGCGCAGGTGGGGCAGTATGGCAGAGCAACACTGTGACGTCTGAAGCCTCCGGTCAGGTACCGCCTCTGTGCTCGTGGGTATGAACAGGTTGACTTGGTTGTTTTACCGTATGTGGAGACAGTTTGCTGAAGGCACTGCTGTCCTCGAAGATGTCTTGTTCAGTATATTTAAATACAGCCTTCCTCAACAACAACTGAAACACTGGTGATATGTCCAGATAGAATACAATACTTAATTTCAAGATACTATTTCATTTTATATGAATATCAAGGGGTGAGATGGTTAAACTGTGTATGAAGATGACCATATGCCTTTAATAACCAATGATATCTAGATTTTCGAAAATCGGGAGCCCAATATTTTTCGAAGCAATTCTGAAATTGATATCTAGAATCTGGTCCTTGCTATTCTTAAGTAAGTCTTTCGTCATTGAAGGTTAGGGCCTGGCGAACTTAGATTAGTTCGATATTTGTATTTATATTTACGTTTCACAATGAAAAAAAAATGAATGCGTATTGGAGATACCAATTAGTATAAACTTGGTATCATGCTTGTCTGAATCATTTAATTAATTATATTATAGATCAAGCCGGTCTCGAGAGAAAGAGAAATCCCTACTCATTCCTTTGGCCTAATTCGGCTTTAATGAAACGATTAGAATTTGAATTCCTTTTAATCCTTTCATCGCTTTACAATAGCGTTACCCTCAGCTTTGATATAATCTGAAAGGAAAACTCGGTTCTCAGTGTAACTGAAGGGCATGAATTTATTAATTCTACGGTTTAATTCTTCTCCTAGTTCGTAGGACCAACTGGTGAAGTTTCAAGTAGTTTTTTTTCAAATTGTGGTCAATACTTCTTTTAAGTAACAAATTATCTATCTTATAATTCATAGTGATCTGAGACTGTTACAGGCCAAAAATACATCAAGATATTTTTTGTTGGCAAAGATTTGGAACCTAGATCCTTTAGACTAACAGATTATAATATCACTAAAATATTTAGTAGAAATCAAAATACGTTCAGACGCCATTCTAGACAATTTTCCCTCCCCTCACGGATCTAACATTATTGCGAGTTTAGGGTAAACCATAGATAAAATTGTCTCTATTTGGCTAACAAAGTACATGAGATATCTTCAGCACAACAGTCCATAGGGTAAGTAGATATAGAGTTTGTTAGGACTATGCAAGGACTATGTTTATGGAACAGTTTGCCTGTACATGCTCGAAGGGCTGAATAAAAAAATTCTATAAGAGGGAAGTCTATAAAGTAATATCACAAAACTAAGACTTATATTTCTACTCAGATATGATCGTATAGAAGATGCTCGGCGGTTTTAAGTGCTAAAATCTTTTCAATTGCAATCGAGACTTTCTGTGAAAACAAAAGAACCACGACGGAAAAGGAAACATTTTTACACATACTACCCTACGGATTATATTAAATCAGAGTAGATCATCGTGCTAGAGGATATTTATCAACCAGCTGGATGCCACACAGAATATCAGATAACGGGAGTTTTGATTTAAATGGATGACATCAGGAAGATGTTTTACTGAGTTAATTCAATCCAGCACAAGATCAGTGACATACAATTAGACCCTGGGGTTCGTTTGATAAACTTTGTACGATCATATAAAATACCTTACGATTACCTAGGGCTGATATCATTACATACGGTTTTATGTCGCACAGTTACGTGTAAGCCTGTGTCTATTTTGTTTCTTTTTCATTTCCAATACGTAATTATCTGTGAATATATTTGGGGATATAAATCATATACAATATCTTTATAGTGTTTATTATATACATAAATACTGTATGACGAACGAGAGGACGAAATTTTGGCGGACAGACTATTCATATACCAGTGTAAAGTCATAGAACATTGAGTATAATACAAAACAGACCAATAAGAGAAAAAAAGAGAAAAGTTTGAGTCTTTGTCCTGGTAGAGGACTGGCGTCTGTGGTAATCACCTGGGCCCTGTTACATAAATTTTGAACGATACGACCATTGTAAGATAAGATATATCCAGCGATGTACGACCTAGTGGACGATGGTCGTCCAATTTGGTTACATAAAGCTGATCGTAAGGAAACACATGAATCGTTCGTACAAATGATCGTATCTTTGACATACATCGTAAGGAATAATAGATCTATTATGTGGCAGCTATGCACCCCCCCCCCCCCCATCCATACATACTGCTTATGACCTATTGGGTTCCAGTCTTAACGATCAGCCTACTGGTATTGAACCCACAGCACAAATTTGGGCCTTAGCTATTTCAGTCAATTTTAGTGATTTTTTGAGGATTCTTTTTAAAAAGCTGTGTATCTTAATGTTAATAAAGCCTTATTTCAATTTTAGATCTGAATAAATAAATTGAATACATGAATCTAGACCCACGACACCCTCTAGAGGTGTCGTACGTTAGGACGATTTTGGACGATGTAAGACCATTTGCATCGTATCGTACAAAGGTCGTATGTGTACGACCAAACCCATTTATGCAACGATATCAGCCCTACGATCATTATACGATCTTTTAGATGATCGTTCAAAATATATCAAACAGGCCCCTGGTGTTGTCAGTTAGTGGTCTTGAGCATGTGCATTGCCAGTATTTACCTGGATAACTTCTGGGCGGGGCTGAAGTTATCCCGCCCATATATACATGTATATATTCCGTCTCTCCAGTGGAGCTGAGCCTTTAGTATGTGTGTGGGGGGAGGGGGTATGCATAGCTTATACATAGATATAGACCTGTCGTCCAGTACGATCCACGTCAAAGATACGACCATTTGTACGAACGATTTACGTGTTTCCCTACGAGATATTTTATGTATCGATTTCGAGCATGGATCTTCTACGAGGTTATACATTCTTGGAGAGATCGTATCACCCAGTCCCTAAATCGTACGTTACTTATGAAACGGACCCCTGGTCAGGCGAGGAGTTATATCTAACTGCATCTAGAATTGATTGCGGTTCTGGATTTATCTCACCCCTTTCTATGACATGAAATAGCATCACTATATCAGAATAATTAGAATATATTTAGCAAATCCATATGACGTCATCTCACATTCACTACGCCGCGGTCGTGGCGTAGTATTGTCACTTTACGGGGGTGATCGTTTAGTATTTTTTCTAATGTTATTCCTATGGCTAAACTTGTATGAGAGGTGAGATTATGGTCACGACCTCCACCTCGCTGCTGTCGCTGAAATTGGCGTATGGACAATGAGTAGTCCGTGATAAGGAGTGGCGTATCAAGAGGTTTGGGGCTCTGGTGAGTGTGAGCTTTTTGCGGTCATTCTCTATACAGATGGCTGTTACAATCATGCCGTCTCACGCCAGGTTTACATAACTAGTCACACAGCAGAGTCAACAGTCCACGATTACATTCACCGAGATAGAAAAGGCCAGGTAAAAATAGTCTTCTGGTGTGGACAATGCACGCCACTTTCACTCGGGGAGTTGCGAAACACCTTTGAGTGATTGGGGATAATGGTCACCGGGGTCTTCTTTGAACTGGTTTTGCCCTTGGCTTTAGCTCAGTTGGACCCTTTAGCCGATGTGATGAAAGTTGACTTGCTGTTGAGATAGAGGTATCTTCCCATCTCGATGTGTGAAGATCTGCTGTCTTTTCACAGTTGTTTCCGGTGAAAAAGGACAAACTGCGTCAAAAATAACATTTTCTAGGTTCTTTTCCTCGTACACAATTGGAGCATTCCCATTAACAAGGTTTTAAAGAAAGGTCCACTGTGATCCCGATTTTTTAATATGAAATAGCAACAGTTTGTCACATATTTACCATCAACAAACTAATCGTATTCCTAGTATAACTTTTTATATGCTTGTCCCGATTTCTACTTGGTATTTCCTTCTATAGATATAGTCTTTTTTTTTTCTTTTCTTTTTACAGTTGTTTGGTCAAATGAATACTAGGTCTCGTACCATAACTGGACTTAACGTATACAGAAATGCACCGATGTGATTGAAACGAACGGCAGATATCCTTTTCCAAGAGGCAGTGACAGGTAGTTCTGGAGTCACCAAGGATCATAATCACTAACCATAAGTCTGGCCGAACCTGGACCCCAGCAGGGGGTAGGAGGAAGGCTTCCCCACTTGGCTGGGTGCCCCCATACCACTATCTGATATGGGGATTTATGTTACCCATATACCTACTACACGGCTAAACCTGACACTCATTAAGGTAGTCCTGTCATCGCCTTGCTGCTTCCTAATTAGTAATTGTATTCAGTCTGAATGAGAAGATGGTCAGGTGACTAACTACAAAAAGAACCTGTGTTCACGGGAGCGTTTTTAAGTTCGATTCACCCGTGTTTTCATAATTGATGCCTTTTACGAGCTCTGAGTTCTCTATGGAATATTTTTGATTGGCGTATGTCTCTTTGGGTTTTTGTTTTGTTTTTGTTATTTAGACAGTTCTAAATATGGCTTTGTATGTGCTGGCCTTTCAGTGCACGCTCCAAGCTGTGCTCTCGGTCCGAAATTGGATTCGATGACGTTTAAGCATGCCACCTGCTAATATGACAAACACCCCTGGAATAAAGAAGTCTTGGATAAAATAAATAAGGAGGAAATGTTTCTAAATGGTCTCGTTCACCCAAACTAGTCCATAGTTCTTTAATTATTTATAGAAAACTACATCTACGATTCCTTGAAAGAGTTAATGCTTTTTGCTCTCCTTTGAAAAAATGCAGATTGCTATCGGTCTTTTGCTTGATATATATTTAGTGTTCGTGGCTTTTCGAGAAGTCTCACCCTCCTCCCCTTATATAATATTGTTTTATGGGATTTTTAGAATATTGCGATGACTCATCTGGCCAAGAGGAATGGTAGGAGTAATGAACCGTGAGGGGAGGGGGTGTACTGATTTGGCCAGGGATCAGACAGGCTTACAAATGCCAGGGTGCATTATGAAATGTCCAAGGTGCATTATGAAATGTCACAAGCTAGTACACCTTGTACTTGTTTTGTCCAGTCAAGGTAGACTGGCCTCAGTCCGTGTATCCTGCCCTTCTGCCTGTGCCTACCCCTCCCCTATGCTCCTACCCCTCCCCTATGCTCTTACACCTCCCCTATGCTCCTACCCCTCCCATATGCTCCTCCCAGCCAGTGATTCCTGGGCCAGTCAGGGGGAGATTACTTGTTTGGTTGTTTGGTTTGATTTAATGTCCAGTCAAACATTATAGGTCCTTACCAGACTTTCTCAAGGTTCTTTTACACCACGAGGGTTGTGATCGAAACTATGTGATGAATTCAGGTAGAAATCTCACCTCTACACATTTTCCGAGGTGAGAGTTTTTTTTACTTCCCACACCACATAGGCATAGTATTAGAAGGATTGGCCTTTGATATAGCAGTAAATCTACCACTAGGGGTGGGACTCGAACCCACAAAGTCCTACAACTTTGGGGTTGAGGGGGTGGGGGGGGGGGGGGGGGGTGGGTTACACACTGTAAGGCACTGTATCTTGATTTTGTTCAATCATTTTATGAATTTCCATAATCAAATACTTGAGCAAGTCTACAGTCATAGATCCCACCATTATTTCTAAACTACCCAAC
The DNA here is from genome assembly GCA_950022655.1 of Alentia gelatinosa. Lineage (NCBI taxonomy): Eukaryota > Metazoa > Annelida > Polychaeta > Phyllodocida > Polynoidae > Alentia > Alentia gelatinosa. The sequence goes on along the minus strand of OX465587.1, from coordinate 50,074,884 downwards.
AGTGAGAACATTGATATTTATATAACAAAGGAACGAGATGGTATACATGACAAAATACTTCATAGAATATCAAGGCACCATGTGTAAAATAGAGTATTGAGTCTTGAGGACCTTTTGTCCAAGGTGCATGTATGTTATGGAATTCCAGTATATCAAATAACAATCTCTGGATACCGTGGTCAAGTTATGTAATGTGTCTCCATATATGGTGTAGAGGCTCAAAAACTAAGTTGGAACATGTCAGGGGGTCGATGCTCCTAGAAATATAGGAAAAGCGTTACACCAGTAATATCGGATCGTATCGTGTACCATCGTTATTTTCATGTTGTATTGCTATATTTTACAACGCCACATTTTCATTGTCGTAGGCGAAAGGTTCATTAGATTTTTAATTGCATAGAGATGATGATGTAGTTATCATGCGATCCGCAAGAATTCTGGAGCAACAATTTCGACCTCGGATCGCTATTCTGCAATCCGCAAAAGGTGGAGCAAAGACCCCCCCCCCCCCCGCCGCCCCCCCCAGGGGTATTATATCCTTCATGGTACCTTAAGGCATCACAATTGATAAGCATCAAGGGACTTTATTAAAATACATGATAGTATTCGCAGGTATCAGCATTGATACATAAGTCTGTAGGCATCACGTGATATCGCAATAGAAACTTACTCCTCTCTTTGAACTTTTCAAAGAAGAAAAAGGGAATAAGTACAATCGCCATCTTTGCAGAATTGGACCCTCTTACTTTCAATGCCTGGCATAGACTCAGTATTATTTGGGGACGAATGCAATACATCAACTTTGAAAAAAACAGAAGCATAGGACATCCCTCTTTTTGATACGGTGAGCTTGCCTGATAGACACCAAGAAAGTTGGTACCAGTAAGTACTACTCGTCATCTCATCACCGCCACCCAAAAAATACAGTAGTAATTTCCACGAACTCGGGAATTACATTCATGAAGCACCGCCACACACTATACATAGATAGGTGTAGATGTGTAATGCTTATATAGAATTGCACACAATATTCCCCTAAATAAATGCGGTCTGGGTGTGGCATAGCCGGGTTTGTGAGTAAGCGAGCGTCTGAAAGGGAACTGCTGCTGGTGCAAGGAAAGGGAATGAGAATAATTACTCTGGTGTGAAGTGAGAATAACACCCATACCGAGATGTACACGGATATCACGCACACAGCGCCACCAGCCGTGAACACACCTGCAAAAAACAGTGACAGATATAGCTACAAAAATCACGCTTTCCTCAGACTAGTTGGGAGTGGCTTAAAGATGCACCAAACACTTTAACTACTAGTATGTGGAAGTAGCGGACCTTTGAACCGTTCTACCGAAGGCACGAATCACGTTTGTGTTTTTCTTTAGCTACTCGGATGTGCAACCGTCACATTCTGCTAGGTACCAACAAGCAAACACACGGGAGGGTGATTCAATATTTTGATCTCAAGTTTTACATTTTGTTGACATGAGAAAAGTCAGATAGTGTGATACTAATCTGCAAATACCTATTGTGGTTCCATACTGGGCTCTCTTTTATTCCTGGTATATGTCAACGGCATTTCATCGTCACTAGTAAATATTGAATATATAATGTATACATACCGATAATTTGGCAATCATGTCGAAAACATAAAGACTCAAAAGTATGCGAAGCAGTGATAAATATGTCTTTATTGAGTTTCAATTTTACAACCGTTCTTCCAAATCAATTTTGACGGACAACGGTAACGGAACATTAATGTCTTCATGGTATATACAATGATACTCAGTAGAAAAACGATACATAACTAACCGACTAACGATAGGAAAACTAGAGTCGTCTATCATAGCGTGAAAAGAAAATTGAATGAATTGAGGAAAGTCAACACTTGGTAAGGAAGTTATCGAGACTACGACAGAAATTTGTTATCTGGGCGCAATAGTCGATGAGATCGTCATATCAAAAACACGCGGATTTGATCCTGAAGAAAAAGACTAAATGACAAGACAGCTATATATGGGAAAATAGGGATTAAAACAGCTTTAAAAATACCAAAGTAGTCCTATTTCCTCTTGCCAATCATTGCTAGTTTTTCTTGGATGGGGCAGCTAAAATAATAGAAAAAACGTAGATAGAGATATTTTCAGAATCCTAGGGGTGGCAATTGGAAAAGAAGCATACCAAAATATCAGGTATATGAGTGATATAAAAAAAAAAAAATTCGACGAAAATTTCGGCGAACGACGAAAGATTTTTTACAAAATATGAGTGATATAAACCTGTTTTCAAATTGCTCTGTTATGTTACCAAGAGAGAGGAGATGAATGCTGCGAATAGGTATGATAAGAAGTCTTAATTCAATAGATAAAATGACCCCAGATAACAATCTCCGGAACATAGAAACTAGGAACTCCAACAAATACAACATATTCCTACCTAGGTCACTCAAAAAGAGAAGTTTAGGACACCACCCCCCCCCCCCCCTGCCCCCATACAGGAAGCACACTATGGAATTCACTACCAATTGCCGCACAAAAGGTTGATTCGAACACATATTCCGTAAATCATCATTGGTATGTACCGACACAACTTAAATGAGTGGTCTGCTGGGATGGACAGCAATTACCCATCTGTTCACCCTCTTGGTCGTCTTGCCTCCTCCTGGTGCAGACCAGATATTGTTGCATGCAAGCATAAACAAAGCGACTGCAGTGGGGAGTTAGCTCAGTGGTAAATAGCACTGGACTATTTATGTCATAATAGGTACCACACTATAGTGTTGGATAAGGTTAAGAAAATTGTTACAAAGCATAACAAGTCCTCGATATGTATATTGAAAATACTTCTTACAAAACACCAATCTGTAGACATCGGAAAAATCATCCTTACTAGCGTAACTGTATCTACTGCTGATCTGATTGTATGTATCATCACGAACGGTGAAAGTGAGTGTTCAACTGTTACAAAATTTGCATGGAAAAACGACTGTATTGTCGATTGCAATGATCAATGAAAAAGATTTTGAAAATGTACCTGTACAAATATGATCGATTTCATTCCCAATTAGCGTTATGAAAAGGGAACGAAGACATTTGGATGAGCTATAACCGGAATGGTTAACGATAGATGTCTTTATACTTTCCTTAGAATGATACACTCTCTTTACTGATTGTGCGTGACGGAACAGTTTGTAGATGAACCAGTTAACATTTCTATCATTTGTCACTCACATTAGTCACACAAGATAACCCCTTTAGTGAAGCTGACAATAGGGAATACAAATCAACACATTACTTGCGTATCTCAAACTGGATTACTTATTGGATTACCAGTAATCCTGTTAATTGTGTCAGGCGGGCTAGGCACTGCGGTAAATCTGGGAGAGAGGTACCTTTGTCAGTCAAATACCAAGTTGAATGATTCTGCTTACATGGGTGTGTGGTCAGCTTCTTCGGCTGTAGGAGAGGGGGTTGGATATGTTCACAATAAAATATCTATAAAAGCAGTACTGGACCTTATCTACTTCACCTTTTCACAGGATCGCTCCCCAATAATATTCGTTTTGTTTTCCACTGTTAACCCTAAAGACTAAATCTGGGTGGTGTTTTATAGACAGCGACGTCTTTATTAGTGACCACGGAAAAAGAGTGACTGGTCTAGTGACCGTTTTAGTGACTGTCACTGTTTTGCGTTGCATAGACCCGATCATGATTTTACAGTGGGATCACTGTTGATTTGATCACTAATAGGACGGTCCCTGTTGAAACGATCACTATTATAGTGATAGAATCAAAACAATCACTATTTTTATGGATATTTACCTGCCAACAATCAAATTGTCTTCGCCAAGTCAATTTCGGAAATGGTCTGTGGTTCTTTGGCAATGTCAAATAAAAATAGTGACATGTATTGGCTTGTCACTAATAGTGACCGTTTTATTGATCATTTATGGAAAAATCACTATCGATGATCATGACTATGCAATGCAAAACGGTCACTCTCAATCGGTCACACCTGTGACTGATCACTGCTAAGTACAGAGATGCCAGTTTTCCACCTTTCCATGGAAATCCACTTTTTCATTGTCAGTGTAAATAATAACTTTTCCTTGTATAAATCGAAGCTCATATTAGTAGGGCTCATTCACGCCAATAGAACTGTGGTATAAACCTCCCCACAGAACCTCAGCCCTCTGCTGTGGTAGACACTGACATGTTTTCTACGTTTTCTTGGTCTCAGATTGGCAGCAGATTCCACATGAAAAATATATCCACTTTTCTTTCTGGCCCCAACTGACATCCCTGTAAGTAATTATCACGACTATAAAACGCGATGTGCTGGAAACGAACACTATTTACGATTGTCACGACTATAAAACACCCCCTGGTACCCAGTTGTTTGAAGACTACAGCTCCAGAGAACATCCTTGACTGTCTAAACAGTGAGAGCCTTTTGGGATATGGTAGTGCAGAGGTAGCCGTTGAGTTAGTATGCATAGGGACTGTTAGAGTAAGGTTTTATCTTGTTTACCAGTACAAGAAAAAAACTTATTTCATGATTTACTGTCTTTCTGATGCCAAACTTCCAATGGTGGGCATTCCTAGATACATTTTTAACTCTACGCGAATAGATTTATACTGATCTTCCAGCACCTCTGTAAATGGCCTTCACTACTCATGTATTCTACTTTGCTGTACTGCATATCACTGTGCAATATAGGCTGCTAACCTTGTTGACCGCACCGAGAAAATATTATTGTCAGCACTGCCAAAAAAAACCTCACCAATATTGCATATCCTCCTAATTGATCCCACGACGTCGATGAGCAGTAAAGTGTGCCATGCACCACACAATCAAGCCTCTGTTAATCATCAGCAGAATGCATATGGTGTATGTTAACCATTACCACATTAACCAATAAAAAGTTCCCCATATAGCTGTATACATGTAGGGTATACCAGATGTGGAGCTATCAAGCCTCTGTCAATCATAGGCAGAACACAGGTACATGTATATGTTTACCATTACCACATTGACCAATAGAAGGGTTCCCACATATTCCATATACATGTAGAATATACCAGATATGGGGCTATCAAGCTCTGTCAGTCATAAGCAGAACACATATGGGTATGTTCACCATTACCACTTTAACCAATAGAAGGGTCCCCACATATTCCATATACATGTGGAGTATAGGTGTGGAATGGGGTTTCTATGTATAATACCGTAATCCCGTCGTCACGTTTCCTTTCTCCCATATATGCATCTTATTGTATTGCGTGCCAGGTACCCCTGGTCTGAGAGGCACATGGTCGCTTTTATTGCGAAATAAAGCAGGTTGAGATTTGCATTACAGTGTCACTTTAAGGTTCAAATGGGTAACTCTTGAAGAAGGCTGTCTAAATGTAGATCATGTATTCTTAGTTCGGCGCTCTTCATGGTAGACTGGTTTTCACGTTTTAGTTACAGGTTTTTCTCGTGTTTTATTTTGCGGGGGAGGCAGAGCCAAGGACAGCGATAGAATAAGCTGAATTCCATAGGCGTAGACAGATATGCAATGTATCTGTAATATAACCATCTGATGCCAAGGGGGGGGGGGGTTATAGAGCGTTCGCACAATAACAAAAGTCGTCTGCTTTCATCGACGACGTGTCGAAACAGATATTTCATTCACAACCAAAAAAAGGTCCTTCTGCCTTATCGTGGCCTGCTCCTAAATCAGACATCGTGACGCGGCGTCCCAACGACAAAGCCGCCACGGATGGCGTTCCTTTTAATCCGCAGCGCCGTCTACCGGAGGCAGGACGCACAGAACGCTGTCACGACACGGAGATCAGGTGGTGGCATGGCGTGCTCTGTCTGCGCGCTTTGTGCGCAACCAGGGACTCGTTACTTCTAACTGTTCCTCACTGCCCACCTTCGTGACGCCACGCAGATAGTATTCTGTCTTGGGAAATAGCTTCAATACAGAAAACGCTGTTCCCCAGCGAGTAGGGCATTGCAACCATGGATTGGAAATTACTGGATTCACAGCCCGACTTTCGAAGTGCTTTCTAAATTTAGTAGTCTTTGCTATTAGCATCTCTATTTGTTTTTGTCTATTTGTCTTTTGCAACATCATGTAATGGGTAAAATAAATGGCGTCCAGAACGATAACTGGAGGAAATCATTGGGAAGTAATCGGAGCTGCAGATATTGAGTTTAATCAAGGACTTTCGGCAAATTAGGAAGCAGGGATGAATTGGTTTGGGGATATGCATTATATAACTACCTTCCTCTAAATCAAGTTTTGATACCCATATTTTCACCACCCAATTCCCCATCTATGTCTTGGTGTTTTTAAGAACACTTGATTTTGAGTGCCTTAACTGCTAGCCTTGCAGGATGTTTATCTCACATAGCGACTGCACAGGAATACCTGTAATCTTAGCACCCAAAAAGCGTTATAAAAACCAAAGAAGCCATCGTAAGGATAAGAATGAACAATATCTGACTTGTGTGACTTGGGTGCAATACCTGACTTAATCCTGCTAATTTAAAGGCGGGGATAAATGCAACTTGGCAGTCAATGTCTGACTCCCATTTGGTATAGGGAACAGTCTGAGAGAAGGCAATAGTATAGACTTGGCTTTGATCCTGCCAACATTAGGCAACCCTACATTAAATAACCCCACTACGAGTACGTGTACTCTGCAGAGTTTATCGAACTCTTCAGAGGAACATGTCTAACTTTGAACCATGTTTTTTTTAAATTCCTAAACAATCATGACATCCACCCTCATATAGACGTATCTATATCTAAAAGCAGGCTTTAATGCTATGATCTGAGGCACTGCCCGCTTAAAACCGCCCTCAGGTGCGGCCGCTCTTTAGGCTTGTCACGCCTAGACCTGTTACGGTACACTGGCGCTACTTTTCACAGATCGTGACCCAGTCACTGGTTCAGCCCGAACGAGTGTAGATCAACGTTAACCTCTGTCAAACAGCAATGCAGCCTAAAAACCTACTCTTGGTTTGACCTCAGTAAACTACAGTGTGTACATTATAGTTAGACGGATATACATCCAAGGATCCGCACACATTTAAGTTGGTCCACGTTTTGTCATTTTTCGGATCGATAGGTCTGATCAGTAGCCGGCGTACGTGGGCTTCATGTTGTATTTTATGTATTTGGGTAGCTATAAAATGTCTTCAGCCAAAATGCGCCGATACAAAAGAAAGAAGCCTTCCTTGGGTCTTATTTCTTGAATCACTTGGCAGGTTTAGAAAAATAGCTGCGTAGTCATAGAACAGATAGGAAATTACTGGAGCCATTTGGACAGAGACTACACTAATGAGGGGCCATCCATAAACCAAGTACGCAGAATTTGTGAACATGTTGAACACACACCCCCAACCCCTCACCACCTTGTATGCATAGGATTATAGAGGGGACGTACGCAAAATTTCCGAATTCTCTTATCCACCCCACCCCTTCTCACTGCGTACTTACTTTAAGGAAGGTCCCGAAAGGAGAAGGTACATATAAAGAATCACGGCCAATGGAGAGACCTGCTGAATCAAGGGAAAGGTTATCATGCGGATATTGAGATCATTTGTGGTAACGACTATTAAAGACCATGTATACCATTCAATTGTTTTATGTAATAACTAATCTATATTTCTTCTGGTAGCAAGTCATTCACAGCAAAACACAAATGAGTCATTCTGAGAATAGAATGGCTCTGCCTTCTGCATTGCCATAGTATTGGATGCTTCAAAACGATAACAAGGAATACTGGTTATAATCTCATGCCTGTATACTTTTCGATAGGCGGTGGGTCTGTATAAAGAGCGCAATGTTCAGATACTATTGAATATAAGCAATTTTATGGAATTGACATAATTGTATATGTTCATGCAAACATTTTCCTGACGTCACGTCGTCCATATATATCCTGTTTCAAATGGCGGTGACGTCAGACGCTCATATATTAATACAGGTTCATGTCGGCGTTCAAACATTAGGCGGATTAACTAGATTGCTCCAGGGTACCTGACTTAATCCCTTAGAGTGCTGAGTACACCAAACCGAACGTAAAACAAAGAGTGGGCATTGTGAGGACATTCCTGCTGATCACTATTCCCCACTGTGGGTTATCACGTATCAAACAGGTGTCTTAAACAGCAGAAAGTAGTCCCAATTTCATTAGATTGCCCAATCTATGATATATACTCCTCACTAGGGAATTACTCTTGTGTTACGAAACCATTGTTTACTTAGGCTGTTCCCTGGTCTTCTCGAAACCTGTCTGACATGAATGCCGTATCCTCCAAGCGCTCTTTCAACCTGTTCATAACAGCGCCGAGAATAACCTAACCCCTCTGACCTATTGTGGCATAAGGGGAAATTGCCTTGTTCTATATATGAGACAAAACCGCTTAACACACAATACATTTTGCTTATATCCAGTGACCTTCTAATCATTTACTCTTTTCGGCCACCCCGTGTTCCTTGTAAAGGCAGCCCGTAAAGTGCACTTATATAAGTACCCTAGCATTCTACACGAGCCTATATGCACGTTAAAGCAGACGAAATTCCAGAAGGAAAACTGCGTCTCCTCCTATCGGAAATAGCTCTCGTGACTGGTTAGGTGGCAATCTCTGCATTTCACACAGGTCAGCGAGGGGTCATCGGTCAGGAGAAGTGCCTGCAAAGGAGAGCACTGCATTTGTTGTAAGTCGCCATCCATTCACTGGAATAGGCTAAGGTTAGCGCTCACACGGACTAGTTTCCAAGTGATACACCCAAATAGAAACAAGATATATAAAAAAAGGATTAAGGAAATGGTTCGACTAAAGCTCAGATGAGGGTGTCTTCTATTCTGTAGTGTCCTTCAACCAAAATCAGCTGACCTCTGTGCACTTGTGGCTGCATGTGGTGATCGGCGGAGGTAGGAAGCCGCAGCGGTCTCAGGTGGTTCTTAGATATGTAAACGAGTATTATCCTTTTTTGGACGGTGTCATTCAAGCCGGGTACCGCACATACAGGATTAATAAAACATACTGTGGGGATGAGTGCACGATCTGAGGTCGTAAAGTGCAGATACCTGTTTAGGAAATTACCCTATGACGGCTATCTGACTATTAGCAGCGATATTCTTTGATATACTTTACAATGGTGATTTGACAAACAGAAGGTGAATAGTCTCTTTTATTGGGCGTATAGGCATGCCCAGACTGTTTTCAGTTTCTGTTCTGGATTTTAGTTTATCATCAAAGTCATCAGTTCTACAGAGTGAACAACAGTGAACAAATGACCCCTTGCACTGTCAAGAACTTAATCCTGGGATGTGTTTTGTATCTGTTTGCATGTTCGCTTTAGCTTTATATTATTGACCAGTTAAATTATAAAAGAAAATATTTTTCTCTTTTTTACGTCCTGACAGAGTGAGCTGAACAATTTCCATTTTGAACGCTGTATTCATTACTTACTTTGATTCGGTTTATACACACAAACATATTCTTACAATTATTTGCACTGGTGATTAAAGTTTTTCTTACTGAATATATAAATATCATTTTAATTATCTTAATTTTCTCCTCTGATTAATACAGTGGTATAATATTGGTAGTTATTTTTCTTCTTTATTGAATCCTTTAATATCTCCATGAATAAACAAGAACGAGATCAACAGCTTTGTTTTGTTTCCGATCTGGATTATTGCAAACAAACAAGTAATGTTTGTAAATATGTGCTTTTTACGAAAACTCCATTAGTACAGTAGAGTTTTACAATTGAAGTTATCTTTTTTCACTCCAGTTTATCTGATGGCTCTTAAACATGGCATGTATCATATGATATAATTCTGCCCAATTGACAATTTGATTGAAACTGTAAGAGTCATATGGGATTGTAATGGTACCCTTCAAAACAGCGGATACCAAACACACATGCGTGATATAGAAAATAATCGATGGTTTGTTAATAGGCGGCTGTAAACCACGAGATGTTCACGTGTAGTAATACACGAGTGCTAGTAAACCACGAGAGGTTGACGCGTAGTAATACGCGAGCGCTAGCGTGGTTTACAGAGCCTATTAATTGTATTATTAATGTTGTTGCATTTTTTATCCATCTTTCAGAAGAAATTAAACCCATTAATTGCCATATCAAAGGGCATAACAATAGGGACGATTTCTTTGTGTTATAGCACAAAGGGACTATGTTTCCCGTATACCATGGTTTTGAGACCGTATACCACAGATTTGAATCCGTATACCACTGTTATGGTATCTGACAGGTTTTATATAATGGGTCGTGGTTTACATACAATTTCAAAGGAGCCTTTGTATACGATGGATAATAAAATGTATTACTTTATGCATGTACAGGTCGCCTGGAGGTACTCCAATGTCGCCTTTGGTGCGCCGACCGCTCCGGCAGTCCGTGTTCGACACGCCCAACCCGCACAACACCTCCGAGTCCCTCTCCTCCGCCTTCTTCCGTGTCATGGAGTCCAAGTTCCGTAACGTACGTTCGCCCAGCCCCGCCTCCACGGCCGACAACACCGTCGCCAGCCCATCCGACTTTGACATGTCGCCCTAGAAGACCAGAGCCGCCTCGCTCCGTACTGGGTGGCCTCAGGTAACTAACTCCCAGCCTGCTCGACGCATATTGGTGAGCAACTCGATTTCAACGGCACCGGGCTGAGGGCAGGGCCCCGTGCTGTGTAGGTCTCGTGCATTGTACTACTGCTGTTCAGAAAATGTGGATTCGACGTCAATTAAGTATTCTGTTTCCCCATAAGCTAAAGAAAAGGATGGTAAGGGACAAGTTTTTATTCCTGTGGATTATTTATGGTTAGCCCAACCTGAATCAGGGGGAAATCGATTTTAAGGAGATAAATTCAGTGTCCCTTTGAGTGTAGGTTTTGATGAATATAAATTTAGATGAACTTGAGTTTAGTTCACATTGATTGTACTTCCTCACGGGCCATATTCAGGTGGATTTATTCAACTAGTGATAGTAATTCAGTGATTGCAAGGGCAATTGTAGGACATATAGTTAAAGAGATATATTCTAAATTGATAAGATACCGAGCAGAACATGAAATTGAAATGAAAATAATCTTATTTGACAACAATCGGTGCTATGCGAACTGTTTAACTTGAGATAGCCTATCACTAAGGCACGTTTTTAGATCTGCAGATGTTGATGCATCCCTTCTGTAACCTACCACCCGGGTGTGATGGCGGACCTATGTATATATTTTTTTTCTAAAGAAAGAAATTGTTACTTCCCCTAATTTGTTAGTGTATATTTTAGTGGCGACGGTTAGATGTTTGACCTACGACAGACAAAAGGAAAGTTAAAGGTGGTCTATTGCTCGCATCCTGTCAGATTAGGCTTTGTTTTCAAGTATATCGATTTATATCTTATTAAAGTGCACAAAAACATGTCTTTTTATTTTCGAATATATTCCTCAATTAAATGTTTTTCACATCTAGTCTGAGAAAGAAAGATGCCACCAACAACAACAGAATAACGCATGAGCAAAACACTACGTTGATATTCAATTATTTTAATCTTTGACGTTTGTAATGGCGTCAGATTATGGCGGCTTAATGCCTTTTTAGGTGTTTTAGATGGCGTTTCCGTGAGGTTTGTCAGAGTCCAAACAAACAAAGTAAAGCTCGTGAACTAAAACTAGCAGTCCATGTACAGGCCATCCAGTGCCTATATGTTGAAACTCATTAAATTGGGTAATTCAGACAGTTATAGATATTTTATGGGACAAGTTTATTGTCTTTTATACCTTTATATCATAGACAAATGAAGTATCATGCTGTATAACCATTATACATTTTGATTGGGACTGTAATCTGACACATGTTTTAATTTTGATATGAACCATGTTTAGTTTGGTGTTATATGTAGTAGTAGAATATAGTTGTATGATTTAGATGAACACAAATTGAAATATAATGTGTATAGTAACTTGTCGATATGTAGTTTCTTGTATCTAAAAATTGATTGCAATTTCACCCTTATTGCATCTTCTTGTTGTTGATGCGTTTTAGTCTTTAGAGAATTTTCTCTAAACTGAGTTACGAAGATTTTTCTAATCAATGTGTATAGTCGTTCGGACATCGTTTGAAATACATGTATATCCTACCTTAATCATATAGTACGTATTCGAAAAATTCCTTCAACTGCAATATTCATCTATATGCTTCATTATATCAGCAGAATCATCATCCTGTCCTTTGATATTGGAGGATGAGGATCACTTCACGATGATTGAATACATTCAGGTATCAGCTTTCATATAACTAGACATCAGAGATTATATAATCTACAGTTTTCATCCTAGGCAATATACACATGACTAATATATACTTAGTCATAATAAAATCAATTACCATTCTCATCGTACTTTGTGTTACCTTTTTCATAGAGGGAATACCATGTGACTTCTTTACATCTTTAGAAAATAGTACAATAAATACAATTGATAGTTGGGAGGACGGCTTTATCTAACTGCTTCGACAGACATAAAACCAGATTCTTTATATTCTAGTTTTTTCTATAGTTTATAACTTTAATCATCGATAGTCTGATGAATCTATCCCGGAAAACGCGGGGACTTTGTGCTGAGTAGCATCTGTCATACGACATGGACAAGATATTTCGCATATTGTAGAGTGTAAAACATCATGGGTATCAAGCTAAATCGAGTGAGTTAATTATAGCATTCACGTGGATCTCTTGCTCTCCACTTGTTAGAACCAGTCCGTGACCTGTCTCCATGCGTTTGGTCACACTTGGGTGACGACCAGCTTTGTGGGGCACATCGCCACCACCACCACCATCACCACCCCCACTCCTCTGCCGGAAACAGAGGTAATGAATGTCTCTGGTTAGTGTTCATATGAACCCTACATTCCTGTTATATTTCCTCGTTCTGTCAGTCATTCACTGTTCACTGATGCTACGTTCAGATAGCATTATTGTATTTACAGTGAAAAGTTACCGAAGACTTGCTGTGTTCTCAGAGTTCAGTGGAAGTAAATTTTCTAGGGCATGTAATATGGGATGGTTCGATGTAGTTAATCCTGTACGTGATCTGCTGTCTATGTGATAATAATTTTAAGACATCTTTAATTTCGTTGGTTACTTGCCTGACAGCCTGTGTGCTGTAGTGGATCTAATTTCTTTTTAATAGTTGTGGGCGTTTGTTGTAGTTTCTATTTATTTTTGCTCTTCTTGATAGGTTTATTTCCCATTTCAACAATAATTCTAAGATATCCTACTTTCCAGCTACCTGTCACCATAAACTATCCCCTTCCCCCCAACTAGACACACACACACGCTCAGACATACACACATGTACAGCAAAAGAGAAGCTGTCCATAACTCCATATGTCCCCCAGTCTCCTAAGCAGTGAACCACTTCCTCTCAGAAGGTATAGTCCAATGTAATATTAAACCAGAATCGGTCTGTGTTATATTACTTCACCACAACCCATCAGGGGATGTGCTTGCCTGTCCCCAAACCACTACCACAGTATCATCTGTTATCGAATAAGCTAAGAGTACATTTCGGCCAATGAATCAAGTCCTACTTTCCACCAGTCACCAATCTTCAAATAGGCTTCGACTCTAGTAAATCTCCTGTGTAAATGTCTATCAAACCATTATCATCTCCCCGGTAGCCACTAGTCACAATATAAAGAGAAACCACCTTTCCCATTGTCAATAGTTTCTATAGGTTTCCCTTGGTTTCGCCACTATTATAATCTTCGGAGAAAGACTTGGAATTGATTTTTGCGACTTGCTTTGTCCTCGTAATTGTATTTACATTTGTTGGCCTGGGATCCCTCGATCTATTCTTTTCAGATTTAAGACCCTCAACAAAGCCAAGCCAGTTGGAAAAGAGACCTTTCAAACCTTTCCATCGGGAATGGTATGAATCCAATGTCTAAATGGCCTCTTCCACCAACACACAAGATATAGTGAGATCGGACATGATTTGGTTATCTTGATAAGTCTTGCTAGGTTTTGAATAATCGCATGCATATTTGCCGCGAAGCATCGGTCTGCTTAAGCACCTTCGCCAAAATCTTGTCAGGATATGCCTAGGTATGCCGCGATATATCAGCAATAGATCTTGAAGCATTGCGGTGGAGCACCAAAATATACACACATGGCGCAAAAGTACACATATGATCGCCTGCAATGAGTCACAACAAAGGAGGTAAGATATATCACGACAATGTAAGATATAAGAAGACATACCAAGATATAACACAACAAAATACATATTGTTGGTGGAATCAGCAACATTTTGACCATCGCTAGACAGACTAATGATTTACGAATGTAATTGGGTTTATTCATATCGACTCAAAAGAACATCACACAATAGTAGTCGATGGTAGTGTGGACTTTACGACAGCCGTGCGATTCCACGTTCATCAAATTGTTTATGCCTACAGCTCTGTTCAGCATACACTTTGAGTATCCCTAACCACTGTGATTGGCTACATGAAATGTGATCCATGTAACCATAATGCTATCAAGGAATCCTTGTCTAATACAGTTTGCTTGCAGAGTGCTTATGCTGCGAAGAAGTAGTTTGACTGCTTCCTGTGTAACAATGCAAACTGCAAGGCCATGTGGACTATCAAACTATATGGATCAGCATACATTTCAGCACTTGATCTACATTGTATAGTACCCCTCTCATGGCAGAAATGATACGACATATGGCATATCGTACAATAACGGGAGAATGCAAATTTATATTACTATAGGCTTAGAAATAATGCCTGGACGCCTTGTCCTTAGACAACGGAATGTCGTACCTACAAGTCTGTCGAATTGCCGGCGGATCTGCAGTGACTGCACATACTGATAGTGTCCCATTAACTCCCCTTTCCAGGTTACTCTCTTCCTGTTGGGATCCCCTGGAGAACATTCAGTGGAGAGGACACCGCCCATACAAGAATCATTTCTAATCCTTCGTGTTTATGAGATGAGGTTACAAACCTGTGTTCCATATGGGTGTGCTTCAGAGATGAGGATGTACATTGTAAATGTCGTGTCTGTTATTGAAATATATTTTTCCGTGCTTGTACCTGAAAATAATCAAGAGTCAATGGTTTATTGTCACGGTGTGTGGAGAGGAGGAAATGGTGTGGGGCTGTTGAGGAGTGGGAGGGCGTTGGAACTGAGGGGAGGAGGGAAGCTGAGCTATAAGTCTTATGCAGTGACCTACTTGTTATAAAACAGATTTATCATATTGTTCATTTTTTATAATTCAATTGCAGAATTGCGAATATCCTAATTCTGTTATCCCACCAAATTCTGTTCTTCCTTAAACCAGTATGAGGGAATAGATCTCTGCAATTAGCTATCTCTTAATTAGACCTCCCAAGAAGGTGGAACGGGAATGTTCTTCCGCTCGTAACGTTCATTCTAATAGTATTTCTGTGTTTATTAATGTTCACGTTAATCTAAAGACTAGTTCTGGCTTCTGAACTCAGTTACTATGGATGAAGGCACCATTGAATCTATTTTAAATGATATATTATTATAAACTAAGTGATCAGTAAGGGCGCCACTATCTGGTTTGCCTCATGTTATGTTTTACTATAGAATAAACCTAGGAAATGCAAAGAAAAGACAATTCTGGTTAGACGAGATAATTATTATGCAAGAACGGACTTCTCCACAAAGAAGGATTTGTGGCAACCGGTACTCTTCTCTTTGTTTCTCTCTACGTTTAAAAAGAGTCATTTGTTCTACTTCTGGCTTGAATTCTTTCTTAACAAACTTATAGGCACATTTATAGTTCCCTTAGGGTGTGAGTAATTTAAACGCATACCTTTAGGACATTACAGGGTCATATGACTTAAGTCTCAAGGTGTACATAATCATACATATATCCCAAACCGCATTTTGTTCATTCTACAACAATTGATGATACCAGTTCAGAATTGCACTTCTCTCACTAGTTAAGACCCTGCGAATCAGGTCCCTGGGAGATAATCTCAGATGAGAGTCATGCTCAGTTAAAACATCAAGCAAAATAGAAAATAACACGCCCTCACCTTAGTGTCATACCTGAAGTCGCCGGCAATCTGGTTATAATTGAAGGTAATTACTCGGATTTTTCTCCTTTTTGTAAGATTTCAACATTAAAGGCTGGCTATCTCATACGGATACAACCTTCAGTCTAGTATGTACACTTATCCTACCCCTAATATAAAACCCCATAGGCTTAACATTGGGTTTCCGTATGCCACGCTGACTGGCATACTTAGTTTTATATGCCACTAGTGGCATACAGCATTGGTATCATGTAATATTCCAAAATCGAGGAGATATGGTAGGATAAAATCAAAACTTGATTCGTTTTAATCTTGGCCATCGCATTCCACTCCTGAAGTTTTGGTTTCGGACTTCACTCGGCTTCGCCTCATGAAGTCACTTTGCCAAACTCCAGTCATGGAATACGGTGGACAAGATTATTTTTATTTTTATTTTTATTTTTATTTTTATTATTATTATGTCATTTTTGTAGTATAAATGACATGATAAAAGACAAACATTGATTTACAGTCTGTGATAACATGTCAACCCCATGTTTTGAGGTAGACCTAATCCACTTTCTTAGTACTGTCATAAATACCTTTCTCATGGCCTTAGACCAGGAGACAGACAGAATGTCCCACGTGTCCTCTGGCAGTCCTAAGATCTCCAATACATCCTCTATAAATGAATTAAAGTGGTACACACTTCCCTTCCAGGGGGAATCTGTCTGAATCCCCTGACCAGATCACTGTTTCGTCTTTCATGGGAATGCCTATAATTATTTTCTGACTCCAATTCACCACTATCAATGGAAATCACACCTGTAATGTCCACCTCGGAACTATCCGGGTTCCTGCTGGTCTGTCCATCAGGATCTTCCATACAGTCCTGCCAATCATACAAGAAGGTGGAAAAATAAGCCATCAATTTCCGACCAGGTCATAGTAAATGCATCCATAGACATCACCTGGGGCTCATGACCTAACAATATAAATTCATCACATTGTGTATTCTCCCATTCATATGTCTCCTTTGTGGGCACATAGTGTACTTCCACTGAGATTCCATTATCCCCAAACCAATGAAACAAACTTTCTGTTTCCCTGTTACACTGTCGAGGCCAAAAAGGGCGGCCGCCCCCCCCCCCCCTTTTTTTTTTGCCAGCCCAAAATTTGACTCGATCAAGTGTAAAAACTGTTTTGATTTTTTAACATCGAAAAATGTCTGAATCTAACTTTTTAGCCCTGACTTGTCACCGTGGAAAAGTGTCAAAGCCTGACCTTTTACCGTGCAATGACGGCTAAGCTCTGACTTTTCGCTGGGGAAAAGTGTTAATGTCTGACCTTTTACTGTGCAATGACTGCTAAGCTCTGATTTTTCACCGTGGAAAAATGCTAAAGTCTGACCATTTACCGTGCAATGATGGCTAAGCGCTGACTTTTCACCGTGGAAAAGTTTCATTGTCTGACCATTTACCGTGCAATGACTGCTAAGCTCTGACTTTTCACCGTGGAAAAGTCTCAAAGTCTGACCTTTTACCATGCAATGATGGCTAAGCCCTGACTTTTCATCCTGGAAAAATGTCAAAGTCTGAATTTTTCACATGTAATTAAGGCTAAGACCTGACTTTTCACAGATTTACGGCAAATCCAGTGGAAAAGGTCAATGTGAAACTTCATACCAAGAAAAAAATCAGCAATTTTTCAGTTCGCCCCCCCCCCCCCCCCACTTTCAAAATGTTCTGACGCCCTTGGGGGCTCAAACAACTTTTATGTTTTCAGAGTGTCCATATGTAATTAAAGAAGGCCTTGAAGTACCTTTGCCATACATATTAATTGATGCCCGTATAATTTCATTATTATATTGGTAAAAGACCTTTTACAATATAGCAGTGACAAGTCAGACACTGTCATGAAAGAGTGACCGTTTAGACTAAACAGTCACCAAATGGTCACGAAGAAAGACCTTTTTCTCCTCAAAGTGGTCACTATTAGTATGACCATTTGTCTCTGGAACCCTGTGCTTTTCAAACGGTCACTAACTGGTCACCATCTTATATGATCACGACTGAAAAACAGGACCCATGATGCCTTTTGAGTTGGGCACTTCTTTTTACATATGGTTTATTCCGGAGATGAGTTGGTTTTTTTACACCTGCCTTTGCTTCTATCCTTTCAGAATATTCTAATCGCCGCTATGACCTCATTTAAACACGCTGTATATAGGTATGATGAACAAACGGAGGCAACCCAGGTGAACCATCTCATTGATGTCCAGAAACTGTGACCTCTACCATACCATGAACTTTGATCCTCCTACAACCTCCGGGGGATGTTATAATTGAACTAAGTTCGTATTGCTTAGGACCGGCTACGATTACAAAGATATGTATATAGAATGAGCTTATGTGCCACAAGACCTGTGGTCGTACTGACGAGAAGTGCAGCGAGGGTGACGGGTGATGGGGATGTTACAGAGACGACTTATGGAGACGGGGTATTTTAGTCACGCCAACCTTTGTTGACTTTGTACTTATGTAAGTGCCCACTCGCCTTATTGTCCATGAGATGAGTGCTTTGAGGGATATGGTAGTCTGTGTCTGTGTGTTGAGCCAAGCGGCGGCGACAGGTGTACATATATTGCACTATAGGTCGACTCACCAACCCCTCTACCTGTCCAGAACCCTGGGGCCCGTTTCTTAATCTAAGATCGTACATGTAGACCATTTTCTGTAAGCCATAGAAACCCAGGGACAATGTGGGTCAATTTTAATCAACACGCATGGACGACCTTATGGATGATTAATACTGTCTTAGCGAACAGACTTAGTTATTATTAAATGATAACCCTTGTATAGGGTTCAGAAAAGGGTCTTCATGTACGATCCTGGGGTCTGTTACATAAATTTTGAACGATACGACCATTGGACGATAAGATCTATCCAACGATGTACGACCTCGTGGACGATGGTCGTCCAATTTGGTTACATAAAGCTGATCGTAGGGAAACACATGAATCGTTCGTACAAATTATTGTATCTTTGACATACATCGTAAGGGATCATAGATCTACTATGTGGAAGCTATGCACCCCCCCCCCCTCCCATCCACACACACTGCCTAAGACCTATTTGGTTCCAGTGTTAACGATCAGCCTACTGCATGGTATTCAAACCACAGGCCAAATTTGAGCCTTAGCTATTTCAGTATATTTTAGTGTTTTTTTCGAGGATTTTTTTTAATAAAAACTGTTTATCTTAAAATTGATAAAGCCTAATTAATTTTAGATCTTAATAAATAAAATGAATACATGAATCAATACCCACGACACCCTCTAGGGGTGTCGTACCTTAGGACGATTTTGGACGATATAAGACCATTTGCACGATGTAGGTAAATATTTATGTAACGATTTTTGCCATTCTCATTTGATCATATCGTACGAAGGTCTTACATGTACGAGAAAACCCAGATATGCAACGATATCCTCCCTACGACCATTGTACGATTTTTTAGATGATCGTTCAAAATTTATGAACCAGGCCCCTGGAATATGAAACGGGCCCCAGAGACACCTGAGGAAGGCAAAGCACGTCCACAACGATCCACAATGCTACACATAGAGCGCGGACAGGAGGGCGAGCTTGTCAGGTAATATGGATGACAGAAACAGGCTCGGCTTCATCAGAGAAACGATAACCAGTTCAGGACCTGTCGCGTTCTGGATCAGGAGCGTTTACTCACTGTTTACTCTAATTGCCCAAAAGACAACTTATCTTGAGTAATCTCCATAACCAATGATCCTATAGAGACCCTTTTGTCTCCACTACCCTTTACCCTCACTGTTTATTGTTCCCAGTAGACCTCCACCAAACCTGAAGGTATTCCTGTAAGATGTTGATGGCATTCTTTGGAGCAATGCGCAATGTTTCTTGTTCAGTGAGATTCTTAGAAATGCCAATATGGGTTTATACATGCATTTAGATAATTGATTAGAAATATCAACCTATTCTATCTATTTAAACATATTGAGAGGAGGCAGATACCTTCAAGACATCATTGTGTATTTTGATAGTGATTGGAGAACTGAGAGCCATCCTAAAGGAGCTTTTGGCAAGTATTGGTTGTTGCATCGTTATTATCTAACCAGTATGCATTGAACTTTATAATATGCTGTTATCTAGATTGTTATGCTAGAACCTTTGATTAAGGTTGAAGCGACCAAATGTCCTCTAATCAAATGTACATTAGAGGATTGTTGAGGAAGAATTTCGAAATCAAAACATCAGTTATATCATTGCTTTTAGAGTTGACAATGCACTTGCACCCTTTGGTTGTTGTGAGGCGCCAAATGGGATGGATATTCATAAAAGGAAGAGATCAGCTGCCCCACTGTATCAAAGAAATGATTTGGCATTATAGATAAGATATCAATGACAGGTGCCACTTGACAGGTACCAATATGAGTTCTAATTTGATTCAGTGTTTTTATTGGAAAGGTTTATTTATTAACGCTTTGAAGTTCACATATAGATATATGGTTTTCAGCCTTCAATGTCCAATAGTATGTTTATGACAAATCATATTAAATACAAAGACAAAAGTACAGCCACCATATATCTATTCAACATAACCAGTGAATAATCATTCTCTAAAAAGTTATCGGCAGCAACATCTACAGAACAGTGACAAAACAGTATTTAGCAGCAATTATATTTGTTGCACATCTGACAAGGACATCTTATAATGATCCAATAATCCAACCAACCAATCTCAAAACTCAATCTGACTGTGGCTAGTATAACTACACGAATTACGAAATTCCAGTATAACATAAAATATCTACTTTTTCTTTAGCCATGTTTTAAAGCTCTCCCTATTCCTTAAATACTGCACCTTCACTGGGAGCCTGTCCCATAGCAGTTTGCCGCAATACAGTGGGGAGCACCTAAACAAGCCTTTTCAGCTTTATTTTTACTTTTTCAGTACTTCTAGTCATTCTGGCACACTTTCTGCATTTGATGCCCACCAGTGTCTATGTGGTGTGGGAAGTAAAATGACTCACATCAGTAAATGTGTAGGGGTGAGATTTCTACCTACAATCATCTCATAGATTCGGTCAAACTCAAATCAAGTCTAATTGAACCAGGGTTCGTACAGAGCCTGGAAAAGCCTGGAATTGTGCTTTTTGGTTTTCCAGGCCTTGAAAAGCCTGGAATTCTCACAGAGAGCCTCGGAAATCCTGGAAGACCCTGGAAAATTCAGTTTTGCATAAAAACTTTTTTTTTGTCTATGAAATTCTGGTCATTATTAGCTTTCCTTTACTAGGGTACCTGACTGCCTGTAAAATTTCAGTGACTTGGATTAAATAGTTCTAAAATCCTTTATTTGACCATGTATAGCAAATTGCTAATAACATAGCATGGTTTTGATTATTTGTCTTCATATTTAAAAGTTTAAAAAATCGAAGATATCTATCCTAAAACCACTGAAATTCCACAGGTAGTAAAGAAGATGAAGAAAACTTCAACTAAATTTGGTAATAGATCAGACATGTTTTTAAAAACAGTAACCAGATTTGATATGCACCCTTCAGAAAACAAACAATAACTGTTTTCATAGAAAGATGGTATTGATTCATATTATTATGTGCCTTGAAAAAGATTATTAGAGCCTGGAAAAGCCTAGAAAAAGCCTGGAATATCATTGGGCTGTCTATGTACGAACCCTGTTGAAGAAATTGGACGTTAAACTACCTAAACAAACAAAGCCCACCAGTGAACACATGAGAAAAGCTGCTGATTACGCCTTAGATAAAAATATTTTTACATTTGCCTTTTCCAGCATTGTTGCTGTACTTAGACATCTGTTGGTTCCATCCCTAAAGCATTACGCAGTGCATTATTCATGAGTGTTTGTAACCTTTTCTTTTGATCCTCTCGGAAGGCAACAAAGACAAAGCTACAATACTCAAGCTTTGTGATTTGTGATGAAAATCTCTCTTCAACTTTTCAAAGAAAGGTGTAAAAGTCAGTCAGTCATCAATTGACACACCAAGGTAGGTAAACTTCCAGCTCAGTACCATCCATATTAACAGTATTTTGAAAAACTTGATTCCTTTTGCTACCGAAACAGCACATCACTTTAGATTTCAACTTATTAACCCTCAGCATCCTATCAGCCAGCCATCCTGTCCTGTTATAGTCAACACAATGTCATCTGCATAAAGGATACATTAGATATGATGACTTATTGTCCTTAGTACAGGCACCAAACGGTAATAGCATTCCCAGTCAGAGTACCCATTTCTATTTTGCTGCTAGGGAGAGAAATATTATGTTGCAGGTCTTGATATCTCTTTTGATAATGATATGTGTAGCGCGCTAAATTACTTGGGCACAGAAAAAGGAGTCTGGTTTCCCCCAGGGGAGAAACTAAATGTTTCCAGAGTTATCTTCAAACCATTACTCAGAATAAAATCATTCATGATATTGAATTTCTTACTCCATAGGGCATTTAAGTTGATGTTTAGATCACCGAGGACCCATGTTTCATAGTTTTTGAATAGCGGGTTTCCAATTACGTCGTCAAACATATCAAAAGCTAACTGCGGGTTACCCTTGGGTTGCCTATACACCGAGACACTGAGCATCCGCTTCTGCTGTGGTTGCATAAGAGGGTGCGTCCACCAACCACGACAAGGCTGCGACACGCGCCGACAAGAAAGTTCTTATCGGCTCCTTGTCGCAGCCTTGTCGTGAGGAGGGGAGCTGTCGTGAGCCCTTGTCGCAGCCTGTCGGGAAGTGCACGCTCCACCTAAGTATTCTATCGTAGACCACTGAGACACGCCACGACACGCCACAACACGGCTCCAAAATCGAACATGTTCGATTTTGTCGTAACCTTGTCGGAAGGCCCCCGACAGGCCCCCGACAAGGTTCATGTCGCAGCCTGTCGTGGCCTTGTCGTAGCCTCTTGTCAGGAACTGTGGTCCACCAACCACGACAAAGCTACGACAAGGCTTCCTATCGTAGAGCTGTCGTGGACCTTGTCGGAAAGCCGTTGTCGCAGCCTTGTCGTGGTTGGTGGATGCACCCTCTTAAGCTACACGTAAGTATCTCAACGTGCCTATTACTATATGAACACTCTCTGATCTTTTTAGTGAAAACTATTAGGTGATGTTATTGAGGGCGATCCATAAACTACAAGCACTGGGGAGGGTCAACAAAAGAAAATTTGTGTATGCTCCTTCTTTGTTCTATTGCGTACAAGTTTGGGAAGGGGGAGGGGGTGTTAAAAGATTTCGTAAATTCTGCATACATACTTTATGAACGGCCCCTTGTATATTAAGTGTGTGATCCACCAAGCCTCAGCTAGAGACGACAGATGGCCATATGGTGGTCATATGGCAGTTGCCGACAGTTGTCGGCCCAAAATGTGTGTCTCCTGGAATTATCTGGTTGGTGGATCAGTAAATAAACAAGCCATGACAGTTGTTGCCCACCATCAGCTCACCGTTGTGTCCCTCAAGGCCTGTCGGCGACAAGCGTCGGCTGGTCTGTTGTGCCTCACCGGCTGTGTGTCTGCTCAAAATGCCCTTGTTTTGCTGATCCACCAAACATTCTGGCCAACAGATTATCATCTCTTGAGTGTTGGCCCAACCTAATTTGCATAATTGTTAGATTCCATGTCGCGTCTGTGATTTATGATGTAGCCTATGCAGTTATGACGTCACGTTGCAGATGTAGGAGAGTGACACTCTGAAGTGGCCTTGTTATACCGCGTTAGCTCAGGTGGCATTTTGTCCACTGTTGCCTTAGCCACCCCCCCTCCCCCCACCCAGAAAGAATTGGTGTTTCTGGTACCCTCCCCCATACCTTTACTAATTTTGTTTTTCCTCTACAGAGTATACAACACGTGATTTCTCAAGGAAAATACCAAATAGAATCCACAGACAAAACATACAGCAAGCTATAGACTCTAAAAGAATTCATAAAGAATCTTTAAACCGAGAACAACTAATTTTCTCATTCTATTTCAGAGAAATTTTAATTCTAGGTTGCTGTTTCAGTCACGTACTAAAATACTTAATGGATACGCTGTGCTAAACTCTGAAGATAATATGCTGTTTTTTGTGACAACAAACATGAGAGACCTAGAAACGGCAGCTTCCACTGGAGTTCTAAGTAATTGCTAGTGCTATAGCCTCAGATCATGAAAGCATCACTAACACTGTCGGTTTTCTGAAGAGTAAAATACCTTATCGTATGAAGTCTTTCTATTGAGGTGTTGGATCATTAACTATCAATGATCTACATCATTAAAAAGCTTAACATTGTTCAAGGCATAGGAGCAGAGTGTACGCCAGCAGAAAGGGTGATGTCAAATCTAAACCTCACCTTTCAAGATGTTGCCTTAGGACTTATGTTGCACTGAAAGGTGCAACGCAATGACATTTATCCCAAAGCTTATTCAAAGTGTACCTGAGTTCAAACTGGAACGAACATACTCAATGGTTGACATGGAAGAAACTGAAAAGTTCATTTGAGCATTTACTTCTGGAATTAATATCCAATGAGAGTGTAGATTAGCAAAAAAGACTGTCTTGAACTTATTTCAGGGAACTGACATTTGGAATTTGAGAAGGGTCACACCAGATAGATTATAACATATAGCTAGACAAGCAAAAGATTCAACATCAGTACAGTACCTGTTCCAAATACTCAAATATGATGACCTGAGATGCTGATCACTATAATGCTCAAGTTCTCTTATTCTTCCTTCAACATGAGCATCATAGCTAGGGAACATTAGGAATGTATTAACAAGGTCTATTGTTAGTCCTGATGTCACTAAACTATCCATTAACCTGCAGAAGGAAGTTAAGGCAAAATGTATTCAGAGAGAAAAAGAATAGGAAAACTAGGAAGTGAAGGGGATTGGGCAAGGTGAGAGTGAGAAAATGGTGACTGTTTATCTGATTATTATAAATGTTTTGTACCCCAGTTGAGTGTTGTGTTTTTATCTCTGAACCAGAGGGTTGTTCTCAAACAGGGAAAATATATGCTTTCTCAAACTGGTATGCCATGACAAAGCTGCCTGGAAATGTAAGGTTTAATCCAGAAGAGTAAGCTCTCTGGAGCAACCAGGCAATTTTGCCAAAAGATCATTGTCCCCAAAACGTATTGGGTCTTCCAAGAAATAAACCGTTTTCTTGGTGGATCGGCGTTAGATTGCTTTATAGAATATTGATTTCTATAAATAACCTGTGATCAACTACATGTATATAATTATAGAGAAAAATAGCTGCGGTACCATTTTTTTGTGTCAACTCGGGTACCTATATGTGTTCTGTTGGATCAGTACAAGGAAAAGCGTCTACTGAGTGTCACTGATGGATTATTGTGCTAAATCGTTTTCCACCTGAATAAAAAAAAAAGGTTTTCGATAATTCTAGAATGTGTATCTATGGATTATCAATTAAGTTACAATAGATGGACCAATATAGGAGGGGTTTCTTCCAACATAAAGACGGGTCTTATTCATCGACTGTATGGGTCAGATGCTGTTAACTTAGGAGAGACTTATGTCGATAATGATTGCGTTGGATTTGAATAGATCTGGGCCATCTTCGATTTTAGTCAATGGGAAAATAGGGCAATTGGGACAGAGAACACCTAGAAAGGGTTCCTTTGTTTCATTGAAGGGCATCGAAGGGGTGCCCTTCACAGAAGCACAGAGTATGGTACACAGACGAGGCTTTCAGTATACCTGAGACTGAATATAAAGACTCTTTTTACAACATTGTCGCCTATATGTGTATATAGGTTATCACATGTAGTACTTTGTCTGGCTTTATGTGTAGATCCATAAGGGTAGCGATTTCCCTACCGTATTAGGCGGAGGGAGTCGCTTTAGATGATTTCAAAGCATCTGTGGAATTCTGCAATCTTACATACAGGACGAACGTTTGCCCATTCGGAATAGTTTCAGGTAACTATACCACCTTTCTCCAGACGAATAGATCTATAGATATTATAACCAATTAGGGAACATGCATATTTCTTTAAAGTTCATATTTATTTATGTAGGTTATAGGAAAATCGTAATTAGTTACAAATGTATAAAGTACAAGTAGGTAAATCATGATAGCAAAAGATTCTTTTTAAAAATCATTTAAAGTCAACATCTGACATAATTCAGGTATTCCTGTCGTACAGTGCTCTTTGAAATCACTTAGATGCATCTCGGTAGTAGATAATTACGAAATAAGAGTATGATATATGGAACAACAGTCAAAATGATAATACAATGCATACAAGTAAGCATAGTAGTTCCAGACCCGCATTTAATTTCCATTTGATCTATTCTAATAGCGTCAGTAAATCCATTAATTCCTCTACTTTCATGGATTCCAATAGTTCCACACCCTAAATCTCGGCCAGGGTTGTTTCACTTTTATAGTCGAGTCTGTTGAATTTGGTTTTCGTCTAGAGGTCCTTTGAATAATCCAGGATATATTTTAGGAATTATCCTCGGGGAAATGTTGTATAAATCTTTTAATCCTATGGCTAGTATGAGTGAAGGACAGGATCAAATTTTGGCAGACAGAAAGTCGTTTCATAGAAAAATCCTGAAGGTAGGACTTCTTCAAATTGTCCTAATTCATCCATACTTGCCTTCAATAAAGAACCTTCAATAATCATAGATTTATGTAACGATTCCGACTGGACTGTGGGACATTTCCGGGATATATGGAGCCTTAGAATATCTCCAGGGGGTGACCTGTCTGCTAGTCTCTTAGGACTCGTCCCAGTTGGATTTGATTGTCCACTGAGGATCTCTTGTATGAAACAACATTTTGCAAGTATCGTCCAAGACCTCCTCCGTTCTGAGTTAGATCCTATCCTCCAGCCCTAGCATACATCCTAAATTATTCAACAGGGCCCTGGGGTCTGTTACATAAATTTTGAGCGATACGACCATTGTACGATACCATCTATCCAACGATATACGATCCTCGTCCAATTTGGTTACATAAAATAGATCGTAGGGAGACATAAATCGTTTGTACAAATTATTGTATCTTTGACATACATCGTAAGGGATCATAGGTCTACTATGTGGAAGCTATGCACCCCCCTCCCATCCACACACATTGCTTATGACGTATCGTATTGGGTTCCAGTTTTAACAATCGTTCAGCCTATTGACGATAAGACCATTCTCATTGTATCGTATCATACAAAGGTCGAACATGTATGACTAAAACCATTTATGTAAGGATATGCGCCGTACGACCATTGTACGATCTTTTACGAGATCTTTAAAAATTCATGTAACAGACCCCTGGTACCTTTTTTTTTTTTTTTTGTTCACAATATTTTTATTGGATCATAGATTTACACTTTTTCTTCATACAGTCTTTGTAGTCAATAGTCATTCCAATAAAAATATGACCATAGATATCTTACATCATCAACAGAGAGAGATTTGTCTGTCACCATGCTTGTAGTGAGGTAGAGCATAGACTTAATGTTGTATTACATATAACATCATCTTGTAGGTAGGCTGTACAACTATTTTGGAATTTATTCAAGGAGGAGTGTTTTTGATAAACTTTTAAATTCATTATACTTTTCAATGTTTCTAACCAATGGAGGTAGGGAATTCCAAAAGGTAGCACCATAGTATTCAATGCTGTTTATATATTTTTGCATATTTGGTTGATGTAATTTTAGGACGGGGGCAGTATGTAGTCTAGTTTTTCCTACTCTGATGTCTAGATATTTTTCGTTGTGAGATCTATGGAACAGGAAATTTCTTAAGTGGGCTTTTCTGCGTTCTGATAAGTATGGTGTTTTTGCTCTTTGATGTAATTCACGTATCCTGGTGTAATGGTCACAATAAAGTATAATTCTCAAACATTGATTCTGAGCCTTCTGGATTTTTTCAAGCCAATATTTTGAAGCATTATAGTACAGAAGGTCGCCATAGTCAAAGTATGGAATAATATAACATTTAAAAATCCTTAATGCTGTGTCTAGATCCAGGAACGGTCTCACCTTTCCCATTTGATAGATACGATGGTTTACCTTTCTTAAAAGATCCTTAATATGCAGTTCATAATTTAGTCCCTGATCTAAAAGATATCCCAGGTACTTATAGACCAGGGATCGTTAAGTGCCCGCTATCATTTTATTATGTTTACTAATGCCCTTTTAAAGTATGTGAGCTGAAAGGGTGTTCATATGACACACGTTATGGCGTAATAAAAAAATGTCATGTCAAATCATGGAGCAGCCAGATCCAGACACTGTAGACATATAATGTGCCTTTATCGCGGATCCGCAACTATCGTCTGATCTGCGCTGATGGTACTATTGTCTGACAAATGTACAGGTAAAGTGGCAGGTGCACACTACGCTCGATGTGGTAGGCCCGCTTCCCATTCAGAGGGTATTGTGAATTAGCTTGATTCCCAATTGTAAAGTTTCTTCAACCATAGCCCCTATGTGCAGTGAAGAGCTTCCTTTTAGCGGTCATTGCGAAGAGCTCAGAAACCAAAGAATACAACTATGTGGTACGAGTCTGATTTATCTATTTCCTTTATCTACCCTGTCTTTCCTTTTGACCAAATTAAATTCCACAGTAACAAATGACACTCAGGACACCCACCACTATGCGATTTTACCCTCGCTATGGTGAATTCCACTTTCTTGTAATAATCTTAAGATTAGTCATTAGTTTTTTATTTTTTTTAATTTAATAACGTTTTGAGATAAGTGTATTCGTCTATTGGCAGTCTTCAATGCAGAAGTCAATGGACAGTACAATTGGAGAAAAAAAATACAGGGACAACACAACCATTTACACAAACTCCTGAAAATATAAATATCATAATCGTAGTGATATCGTTAACTATCCTAGCATTGGTACAAGAAATGATCTTTTAATCATAGTCTAGGCCTATTGTCCAATAGTTCCTCTTAACTTTCACTTTGAATACTTTACCCCTCGGTAGCTGTTGTGTTTCAGAACTTAGGGTATTACAGCGCTGAGTTGCAACAAAAAGCGGTGATTTAAGTATTTGTTACCAATTGGTTTCTTTATTTTTATTTTTAATTAATACACACTATTACCATATAAATGATTGATGATTTGCCAGAAAGACCATATGGCACTTCCTTTTTCTTTCATGAAAGCTTCGTTATTCCACATCAACATCTCACTGATATCCGGATCAAAATATAAGATTTGGTCACTATATTCGCATTTATATTTCTTAATGTATTTTCAGACAAAAGACGCCTGTAAGAACAATTCAACCGGCACAGCAACTAGTAAGTCTATTTTCACTTTTAGTGCTATGGTAGCAAATTCAAAAGTTACCGTTGAAGCAGTCCTTAAATCCCCCGAAATGGGATTATTAAGAATATGATGCATACATAATCATAAAAAGGGAGTTGAAACTAAGTTAAACGCAGTAATTATGGTCATCAGAGAACACAGATAACGGTCTAAAGGGTACTTACCTACAGTTGGTTCTCCATCTCGGGCTTGATCCTATCAAGAACCTATAGAGCCTCCAGAGGTTACTAAACTCCCGATTATCGCCCCGGGTAAAGCAAAGTTCCGCTCCCGATAGACTTGGCACACTACGACAAAATGAACCACAGTTTTCTGATTTAAAATTGGAGAAACTGAATATAATTTCCGATTCCCATGTAGAAATAGCTAAAATTTCCATTTCTGACATCAGAATTTCAATTTGAGGATGTTTGAAAACCGTTAAACTGCATTAATTCTGGGTTACGAGCAAGGGGTCTATCACTATACTACGTCGGTAACCAGCGAAACCCGGAACTTGGTCAACAAACTGAATTACGGGATACCTCAATAGGGTCTATGGAAGATAGGTCAAACAGTGTGGGCGTTTGTGGCTGTGGTTTGACCTGCTTCCCTTGAGAGCATTTATGTTGGTCCTTTTTTAATCTTTTTGTTGGTATCTCACATACGTGGTTTCCTTCAGTCATAGGTGTTATTGGGCTATTGTGATTGCAACTGCGTGTCGCAGGCCTCATTTCACTAGAAGTAAATCATACAGATCATTATTCGAGTACAAAATACTGTTCCACAGAGAAATCTATCATGATTCTGCTTATATAAACTACTTAGAATAAATCACCTAGAATCATATCATGTGATTGGTGTGCACTTTCATTGATTTTTACAATCAATATCTTTTGTTGACTTTATTGCACCAGGCCGGTCTATAAAGATATATCGTCAAGGATTGAGGATTTGGTTTGCAGATACAGGATAAAATGAACACAGCATGATAATTAAACAAAACAAGGCAATGAGAACAAGGCACCCAGCCTTTCCTATAACTACATTACTGTGATTTAAATCAATGTTTCAGTAGAAACCAACCACTACCCCGGAGTCGTAATCATGAGCCAGTCTACTCGTTCTATAAAATGTGCTGCATACAAGGTCCTTTGTCCATTATGTCTTCTTCATTTTGTTTTATTGACAACAACTCTATCTTCTACACACGGCATACCTTCAGTCTGGAAGATCGCAATAAGGTGCAAATAGCTCTCGTGATGACGCAACTTTAATATCACTTAATACATTATTCTTGTGCATGCCCAGACGGATGGTCTACTAAAATCCAAGGACTGATGATGGATTAAGTACACAATCGGGCTGGGGATGGGGGTGTGAGTGTATGTGGGGGGGAGTGTATGTCCTCTCAATAGACTTCGGGAGTGCCAGGACAAAGAAGGCAGACTAGGAGACAGAAACTCAGTTTTTAATATCCCTCGACACGTGTTTACTTTTTATTTTCATTCCGAGTCCTTGTCCCATTTTGAGACTTTGAGATGATAGAGAATAGGTGTGATATACCAAGATAGGCTTTTATCTACTACTTCTGTTGTTGGATGCACAGCATGATGGTTGATCAGAATGCATAGAATACAGTTGGGGCCGGGGGGGGGGGGGGGAGGTGGACCATGCAGTGTTTCAGCCATAAAAGGGGCAAACGTTGTTGGTCACTTTACGACTGCCTATAGGCCTATGTTGAGGGCTGCTTATACATGGGTTACCGTTAGGCGCACCTAGCAATGTATTGTTTAGTTAAGGCCGTCGCTCGGGCAAACCCCACTCAGTCTGGTTTGATTGCTGTGCAAATTCAATGCATTCACACCTAGAGGGCGAACGGTGGATGTGAGCACAAGGCTTTTTTCCCCTACAAGATAGGACTGTTAGGCCAAAAGAAGATATAGGTGTGTTTCTTGTTACCCCCCCCCCCCCCCAACCATCTAGCAGAACCTAACCCTACCTAAAATATATTTGCCTCTCCAGCGTTTGTGACAGGCGATTTCTCATATAAAATACCCAAAAGATACATTAGGACAAAACATGGACAATATTTATAACAAATCTTTTCACATTGAGCAACTATTTCAGAGAGATTATAATTCTAAGTTGCTGTTTCAGTCACACACTGAAATGAAGTGGCACCTAGTGGGACATATATAAAGAAAAAATTCAAATGGTTCATATACTTAAAAGGACAATTCATTAAAAAAATTCTGAACATCCATTGGGTCGTTTGGTGGTTTGTTATCATTTTCCAAACCTTGGAATAAAGTGTGTATGCTGTGCTCATTTCTACAGATTACATGGGAGAGCCAGAAACAGCAGCTTCCACTGGAGTGCTTAGAAATTGCTAGTGCTCTCAAGCTCCTTGTCTGTAGCCTGAGATCATAAAAGCCTCACTAACACCGTTCGTGTTTCTGAGGTGTAAAACCCCAGAATTGTATGGATTCTTTCTATTGAGGTGTTGGATCATGAACTATTAATGATCTACATCATTAAGAAGCTTGACATTGACCTAGGCATAGGAGCAGAGTGTACTCCAGTATAAAACCCATGTAATCCAGCAGAAAACGTAATGTCAAATCTAAACCTCACCCTTCAAGATGTTGCCTGAGGACCTTCCAAGCTCTGAAACTGATATTGCACTGAAAAAATGCAATCTTATGACAGTTATCCCAAGCTCACTCAAATGAGGTGAAAGGGACACTCTTCACCCTATTTTAGAGAATTTATGTGGGGAATTTGAGAAGGGTCACATCAGATAGATTTTAACAGAGAGCTGGACAAGCAAAAAGCCAAACATTGGTACCTAGTCCAAATACACAAATATGATGACCTGACATGCTGGTCACTATAATGCTCACAGCCTCTCATTCTTCCTTCAATATGACTAGGGAACAGTAGGGATATATATTAACAAGGTCCATTGTTAGTCCTGATGTCACTTAACTAACCATGAACCTGCAGAAGGAAGTTAGGGCAAAATCTAATCAGATAAGAAAAAGAATGATAAAACTAAGATGTGAACGGAAGTGGACAAGGTGAGAGTGAGAAAAGATGACTACTTATCTGATTATTCTAAATGTACCAAGGACCCCCTGCAAGTTTTAATGTGTGTTTCATCCTAAACATTGATCGGGGTTCGGCACTGCTATCATTCTCTATGAACATGGGTTATTCAACATACCCTTCTTCTTAGGCCACTCAAAAAAAAAAACTTGT
The DNA here is from genome assembly GCA_950022655.1 of Alentia gelatinosa. Classification (NCBI taxonomy): domain Eukaryota; kingdom Metazoa; phylum Annelida; class Polychaeta; order Phyllodocida; family Polynoidae; genus Alentia; species Alentia gelatinosa. The sequence goes on along the minus strand of OX465587.1, from coordinate 50,042,190 downwards.
TTCTCATCACCGCGCGCATCTGAAAAAAAACGATTTTAGAAGATTTTTTTTTTTTTTTTTTTTTTAAATAGATGAATCTTGATAGAAATTCTAAAAGGTATGTGTATTTAGTATCAAATTAAAGCTCCTGGTGTCAGGGATGCATTAAATGTATAGCCAGTAAAAATCTGTAAACCCCGCGTAAGCAGACACCCCGCGTAAGCAGCCACTTTGGCCCGGATCGGAGGGTGTCCACTTATGCGGGGTTTTACTGTATGTCTGCCATCTTTGATATAGCAAAAAAAAAAAAAAAAAAAAAAAAGAAGCGCCCTCGTCATATTTTCCATGGCTTGGTGATGAGAAACATTTTTATTTTTTTTAGTGGCCTTATCAAAAGTATTTACAAATTTGTACATGGAGATGAAAGTCTCGACTAAAGTAAAAATTTGAAATTTCATGCAATGCAAAAACGAGACGGGAAATGTAGCGCCGCGCCTCCTACGCCGTTTCTATGTACTTCCACGGCAGGCTTCTACCAGATGTACCCCTGAAACCCCGGCCCAACTTGTCCATAGGCCTGACTTGATCTGTGCATTACTTTTGGTTTTCTCCGAGTTCTACTCCCACATCAACATCTCCATGGCACTCTATAGACTCAATACACACAAATACATTGTTTTTAAACTGTTTTCTTTGCATATAGACGATTTCTAACCCTTTCGTGCTTAAATCTTCTGAAAAAATGAATTTGAAAAAGATCCGAGTTTATGATGCCTCAAGGCATCATGCGGCGGTTTGCACGGGAATGCCTGGAGGCATCATGCGGCGGTAGCCATGGGAATGCCTCCAGGCATCATGCGGCGGTTCGCCCGGGAATGCCTGGAGGCATCATGCGGCCGTGAAAGGGTTAAAGAGAGATGAATGTGAAAAAATATTGTTGCAGTATGTTGGGAATGTCAGAATTCCGTCATTTGTTGGCAAACTTGCATCCATGTTTACAGTTAACTATACCCAGAATAGCAGAATTTGGGAACTAAGACTGTTTTATGCTATTCATATGCCTTCAGTGTTGAAGTTGACTGAAGGAATGAATAAAAAAAAACTCCTCCCCTCGCTGCCTAGGTTTTCCAGTCAGGTAACCAGAAACACACCTCTTTTATCGGCCTTTGGAAAAACTAGAGCATTGTAACGGCGATTCTTGGCCGTCTTAACTCTAGAGTTGATTATTGTTTGGGTTTTGTGCCATTATATCTCGACTACCCCTGTCTCTGTATTGTCTTAACCATGTCTGAAGTATCAAGAAACTGAAATACATATACAGTATAACCCTGCTTGCACTTTGTGTTCGTTAAGTGGGATTCTACTGTATAATTCACCAAGTTGGAGCTAAAATACCATAGAATACAATGCAATCACTCTATTTTCTCTAGGAAAAAGCATATTATAAAGGTATTACACTCATACACTTAGTCCCCTAAAAGGCTAAAGAATATGTTGCTATGAAGTTGTTTGGCCGAACGCCTTGCGTAACCAAGCAGATAATGCACACCATCGGCCTCCAACAGACGGGCTCACAGGCAGGTTCTTCTGGTTAGCATTAAAGCCGTATCAGGGAGTTTATTTGTGAGGAGATGTATTTTTCTTACATTAATGTGATACCTATAGATATAAAGTGTTTGTAGCCAGGTGTTGCGTAAGAACTGTAATCCTCTGATACTCAACAGGCAAAAGATACAGCCCGCATATGTTATTATTTTCTTATGGAATGTCAATGGGGCGGTTGTGACCTTGACGGTTTATTTCAATATTTGAAAGTTCACAGCCCCTGCCGCAGCTAAGGCTTTCTGTCTGTCATAGAGTAAATATACATGTACCTCGGTGTTCAGTGGTTCTTGGGTGGAGGCAATTATAGTAAGAGCAACTTTTCAATCCGGCATATATATATATATATATATATATATATATATATATATATATATATATATATATATATATATATATATATATATATATATATATATATATACATGTATAAAAGCATGGAGGTTCTATTGGCTGCTCGCGTTGTCCTTTGCTATGAGAATGTAAGAGTATGCCGGAAGTAAATGAAATAAGGACCAGTCCCTCAGATCAGTCTTGATAACTATTTCACCATTATTACGCTATTGCATTCATGAATATGCAATACACACAATATCGCATATTTCTCATTGAAAGCAATCTTGTAACCGACTGAATTTTGGGCCTGTCCTCGGACTGGCTGCAGTATATCTATTCCTACCAAAGGTTACTCTCCCCATTGTCGATGATGGCCTGCTTATCAATGCTCTTGCTGTTTTATACCTTTATTCACTGGTACCTTTGATATGCATATATTTGACTCTATCCGACTCTATCCTCTGCTAATCCTTATCCCAAGCCATACTGCTTTCCACCCCTAGCGTCTAGCACAGAAATACGGAAGGCAGACTAACAGGAAAAGAGCTTATAGGGCGTTGGTTGCAAGCCTCATGTAGCAATCCGTCCTATAAACAAGCACGATGCCCATGTGCAAAAATTAGAGTGGCGGCCATTCCCAGCAGTATCTATTCATGGTATGACTGTAAGCTCCCATTCTCATTTAGGAGCAGGTACCAATGCTATCCCCTTTTTATAGACATATTTTGAAAGCCACAGCTGCACGACTTGAGCCCCGACACAGTCACAGCCCGGCACAGGGTAAGTGTGGCAACCCAGCACCCCCTCCACCGGTCCACACTTTAGAAACAGAAAAGAAGAAAACGGGAATATCAAAATCTATATGATCACAAACTTTGCAGGTGTTCAAAATAAAGTCCTCTGTTAAGACTCCGTCTATAAGAGTGCTCGTTTGTGGTATCACGAATCATCAGGGGAATATAATAGCACATACACCTTGTTTTCTGCGTATATTGGAAGATTCTGGTATTTGTGCCACTGCAAAGTGACAAGGATCCATTTCAGACGACCTTGTGTGTTCAAACACGCACCAGGTATATTTTTCACCCCATCTTGGCCCAGTTCGTAGTATTGACTTTTGATGTCAACACATCTCTTCGCACTGGGTCAGATGATGTGAGACTTGGTGGTATGATAATGCATATATGGGGCCATCCATAAAGTACGAACGCACTGAGGGGGGTGGGGGGGGGGGGGGGGTAGAAGATTTCGGAAATTTTGGTGTAAGCTCCTTCTTTGTTCTATTGCGTACAAAATCAGGAGTGGGGGGGGGGGGGGGGTCAAAAATGTCAGAAATTCTGCGTACGCACTTTATGGATGGCCCCTATGCTTCTTTTTGACGATTCATTGATATCTAATGTAGAGCTTCAATGCCTCCTGGAATGTTTCATTATTCATTAATAGAGTTGAAGATACAGGAAAATGTGGCTAGTCTCATATTGGGAGACATTCATGGTGTAAATCTCAGACCTATGTTAAATCTTGATATATGATCAGCTGGTCGATTGCCTTGCACATGATATCCACAGCCGTAGTCATAGCAGGACAGGATCTAATCTGTAAAGACGATGACATGAAAGCAGTGTAACATAAGTGGAAGACAGGGATTTTGATTATGCGTCCCATGACTTGTAATCCACCTTCCGACCAACTGTTTCACTGGGGTGTTTTCCTGGACTAAGGTTTGAAGCTGTGTTGTAAACAGTACTTGAGTATGGGCAGAGGACTTACATTAACAGCTGGCATATTTTCAGTCACTATTTTTTCATAATGTATTACTTAGGGCTTAGGTTTGATGTGGTAGTGTAAACAGGTATTGGATGTTATAAATAAGATCAAGATTTACTTTGGGAGATGCTTCAAGAGGTGAATGGTGTCCTGCTTTTTTTTTATACAGTGCTTATTGACAGCAAAAATCACCTGCATATGCCTCATATTGCAAGTTGTGATCTAGGATCATGGTTTGATATTATATATTATGTATATATACCTGTGCATATTTCCTATGCTCACTGACCTATGTACAGTATACCATAAATAGATCATATTTTAACAATAGTAAAAGAAATAGATGCACTGCCCAATCTGGCATGTATATGGCCCGATTTGACACGTTAATCATATCAAACAAAGTTGAGACATGTTTTTGTGGGCTAACCAGGTCTGCGTGCCGAATCTCCACACTTATCAATTCAGAACATTCAAGGTGTCTGATTAAAGGAAAACCAACCTGGTATTTAATCCAAAAATTGTTTCTCACACAGGGACATTGGATTACGACCCTTCCATTGAAAGTGTCCGGGGAAGTGTTTGCCGGTCCGTGAGTTTGTAACAGTTTTCAAATTAAACGCCCAGTCTGTTTTCCTTCCTCGGTATAGAGACTATTGTATATCTACAATATAGCCATTCAGATATACCAAAACGTCATTTATTCCTGGATTTCTCTTGTTCAACCTATTTACGTTGGGTCCATACACCCAAATGTAGAGGGCTTTGCTTTCCGTCCATATCCCTAGGGGGTTGGTCCACCATTGAGTATGGGATTTTCAAACGGATTATTTGATGATCTACTGGGGAATGCCTCATGGCACCGAGTGGCCGTGGCTGGAAATATATCAAAATATGACACCCCCCCCCCCCTATCTTTTTTATACAACAGGTTTTCCCCAGAAATTCTCATTTGTCCCATCTCTGGTATATTTCTCCATAGTCTTAACATAGGGAACTCGTACTCAATGCTCTTTGGTGTAGAGCAAGAAATAATCAACTGGGCTTGGGTACAATGATGTTATGGTTTTAAAAAATATATATTTTCAATTTGTTTGATCTCTGCTTGGTTTCAGCTGGCTTCGCCACGTGAAATTACCACACGATCAAACTTATGGCATGTTAGTCAACCCTAGCCACTCAAATTTCTTTCAGATTTTAACACACCCCTGAATTCTAAATAAGATAAACCTCATTAAGATTTTTAAACAGACAAAAAAAGACCACGTACTTGTATCCAACGTCGAATGAAACAAGGAGGGCATCACCCTTACATGATTTATTCCATATATAGCTTTCTCTTGAGGTATATGCCATGCAAATGACAAATGCTACCATGATCCCCTGGTTAGATTCAATTGTATTCTCAAATTCAGCAGTGTTGTAAAATGAATTCAAGGAGGGTACTGCATGACGAGTGTGAGACCTACTTCATTGACCTCTGGTGTGAGACCTACTTCATTGACCTCCCTTGTAACTTAGGCTTAGATTATTTTGCCTGACTTTATGAGGCCTATAGTTTAAGAATACCCTTTATGAGATAATATGTCACCTGTTATTAGCACATAATGCTTTGCAGATTTTCTTCCATGTCCACAGCCAATTTCAATGAGATATGACCTGAAGATCGGGTGAGGCGAGGAAACGTGTCAGCGACAGGACACGAAATGGGTGTCTTTTCCCTTGTAACACCAGCCTAGTTCCCTCATAAACGCCTGGTATACGGTTCACATGTTGTCTACAGCTTCTACACATCACGACATGATAGATTAGGCTCACTGATTGTCCACCAGGGTGCATGGAAGAACACCGGAATCCATAGTTTCCCCCCTCCCAATACTCGATGAATAGACTCAGGCCTCCTGTCCTCTCCTCGGTTATCGAATGCATCTTTCTTGTCGCAGAGAATAGTAAATCTTGCGTGTATGAATTATTACTGATATCACCTCAAGCGGTCCTTTCCCGCTTATAATTCTGCTGAGTGATAAATGGCTAACATTGATTACAACTGCCAAAATATACATTCTTGCATGTAAAGAATGTCTTTGTCCATAATTCAACGCAGCCTAAAAATATTTTGTTTGTTTTATTTTGTATTCTATTCTATTTCAAAGTACTTAGTCTACGTGTAATCCAATATTCGTTATGTCGCAATTCTCATTTGGAATTTCTTAGATTAAGTGAGATCTTCTTAGAGATAAGGCAAAATAAGTCTGACCTTTAATCAGTGACTATGTTGATAATTTCTATGGTCAGATACCTTGACCTTTGACTTTGATGTAGCTTAATGGTGCGTGATGGGAGGCTATCTTCATAACATCTTTAGGGTATGGTGTTAGGTATCAAAATATATCATTTAAGTTGAAATACATGTGTGATAAGACAAGTTGTGTGTTGAAATGGGAAAAATGGTGAAATTTTGAAGACTATTCCATTTGATGACCTTGACCTTGGCAAAAATTAAGTTGGTGATAGAGGTTGATAGTTACAATTTATTAATAATTGTGCCAATTATCTAAGAAATCCAATGTTAAAGTTCAAAAGGACTTGTTTACAGAAAAACACCAGATATATGTAGCTTTCCTTCGATACAATACATTTTCTTTAATACCTCCATTAAACGAAACTCATTGAAATCCTGTCATTCAATGAGTAGACTAAAACACCACCTCAGTAAATTTGTAAATTTACTGAGCACATTTACTCCATTATCATTGAAAACTGCCGTAGCCTTGTGCATACAAGAACAAAGTAAGGTAGTCTGAAAAGACCTCAAAGGGCACAAAGAAAGCGTCAATTTGTTATGAAAGGAAAACAGAGTACATGTACATGTAAATAAGTATACTCGTTTTACATCTAGGCTATTTTCAGAGAAGACTGCACCTGATTAAAGGCTTTGTTGTTTCAGACTGGGACCCTCTAGTTTTCGGCTGAACAAACGTCCCTGTTTGTGTCGTGGGTACCCCCATAACCTGGACCCTATAACTGATTTAGTCTTGCCTCGTGACTAGGGGTTGTACAAGGCAAACTGATTTAGCTGACTTACCCAATTACATACTTGTTTTAAGTATCAGTCAACATTCTATGCATACGAAACAAATTGAGACTTCCATACTGTCTAGCAAGTGTGGGTAATCCTAATGTTCTCTCCATATCTGATGTTTTAGCCCCTAAAACCAATTGTTAAAGGTGAGCCAATTTTCATCTACAACACCAGTATTGTTTTTAGAATGTCCTATCATATTGATGAATTATGAAGCTCTGCGTGTTTCTGTATCTGGTTACATATCACAAACTGTGTACATACGCTAGAACTCGGTTTTAGGTGTTTATTTAACCCCGAGTAAGCGGAGATTCTGCGTAGGCGGTCGCTTAGGCCCGGGACGGAGGGTGTCCACTTCAGCGGGGTTCTACTGTATCTATGCGCAGCATATATATATTTTATATGCACTGCGTGTCCATAGTGTTTATCCGCACCATGAACAGAATAGTTCCTTATTAGATGAAATAGCTAACTGTTAATCTACCCAAGAGATTATCCCACTTGGATTGTTCTCCTGGACAGTTGGTTTCCGGGCAACACACCCACCGGGCGCTCCGGGGAGTAATTATGTGGGTAACAGCTAATTGGTGACATTTATCCTGTAACCATTAAAGCAAGTGCTGCAATGGGCCTTCATGAAACCTCTTACTTGAGTATTCAATATACAACATCAGTCCTCTTGTGCATTGTTTGGATGCCAGGAATATTCCTGCCATCCACACCCTTATACTCCTTTGAAGGGTTTGATGTAATGGCACAGGAGATTAAATTTGATCGCCTATTTATTTATATATTACGTCTTTTTAGGGAGGTTTAGCCAATGATATCAACATATAACATCCAGTCAGATGCATGTCATACACATAGTTAACGTGTCCGTATTTTCCATTCATGTTATTTAAGGACTTCTTACTGTGGTGACCACATGTAGGTTCAACCAGGGTACATACCTGGCCGAATAGGCTGTTTGTAGAGTAAATATATATTCAGGGTTACTTGGAAGTCACGATTCCAGTTGCCTTATTAAGGAACAGGCTATATGGTCAATTTAATAACAGATTAACCGGCAGAAATTCGGTGCAGAATTGAAGGTTGTCACGAGGAAAGGATAGAGTAAGGTTATATAACTGCTGTAGTTTGCCCGTAAAATTACCTTTGACATCAAAATGATCTTTCTCCTGTCCTTCTCCAAACATAGCCTCTCACATTGGTGCTGGTCGAACGTCTGTGTTACAAGATGAGGGGCAACTTGGTTACAGAATTCGATACGATTATTCTAATTTGAATATTACCTCAGAAACAAGTAAATCCATTCAATAATGCTCTGTTTATGCAAGACCAACATCCAGGTTCACCCAAAACCGGAGAAGTGATTGCAGATTTCTCCTCTTGTACTCATGATTTAGAAACAATACCCTACAAGTGGTTTCTAAGTGATCAGCTATAGGTCTTAGAATCTCCATTGCCTGTGATATCACTGATTTGAACTATGGGGAAGAACAAACTCACTCAAAGGGCGATATACTTCAGGGGAAAGCAGCGCACCAGCTCTGGCCACTGCTCTGTCACTCCCTCCTCCTGTGAGCGTGACGTCACACAGCAAGGCATGGACACTCATTATGGACTGTAATCAGCTTCTCCAAAATGGGAAGGGCGTGCACGACTTCCAGCCATTCGCCTTTTGCGTCTCTGTCGGGCGAACACTTAAAACTCTAGTGTTTCCGATTCGAATTAAGTCTTGATACCTATACCGTTCCCAAAAAATATATATTGAGATATTTTTTTCTTGATTCATATTTGTATTTAATCTGGTGAAACAGTCAACATGTGGTTATTTATCATTTCTTTTTATTGATTTTTATGTTCTAAATTAGGAAAGTTTTATTGAGAAGACCAGTTGGTTCACATACAAATCAAAAACTTGTACATCTGAATTATAATGCACGCATCCAATGTCCAAAACACAATGATTATGTATCATCACAAGAAAGGCTTTCTTTCTCGTGTCAATTATATCGTTGAACTGAAACACCAAAAAGAGAACAGAATATTGGCAAACAGCGTACATAGCATAAATAGCAGAGTGCGGTAACAGGAATTTTGCTTTCGTAATGATGCCTCCGGCCTTTTATTAATCTCCTGGTCGTGACTGTCGGCTCAGGAAGCATGACCCGTAGAGAGAGTATCGATGAGGTCGGTGGATTAGCTATTTTAGAACGCATTTGTTAAAAAACAAAAGGAAACCGTAAGGAGTTCTCCTCCCCTCTGTTTGGGGGCCGTTGGGTGATGGGGTGGGAGTCACGATTCAAATAGAAACCTGGAAGATGGTGAGTAATATTTTCACGATTCTCACCAATTTTTCTCTCAGCTGAAGCCACGAATCCACCTAGAATAACTCAAAATATAGCAGCTTCCGGGGGCTTCGCTCACTGGGGCACCTTCCAGAACACTGTCCAGTAGGATATTTTTTTACACTTTCCTAGACCCATACTTGATGGCGGAACGAGACCATCGTATGCGTTTAAAAGATTATCGTTATTGCAAAATATCAAAGCCTCCCACATTATTCCAAGATTTCATTCGATTTTAATCTTCTATAAAATAGTCTGGAATTATAGTGTTAGACCTAGAAAATCAGCAATTTCACATCCCACAAATATGCTTGTCAAGCAATGTCTCACTTTGATAACAAAACCACCCTTCGTTAAGTAGGCCTCCACATGAATCAATTAACCTGACATTAACTAATGCAGCATTGTTTGCTAAATATAACTGGATGGCAGACAATCATTTTTCTGGTAGTGATCTCCATCCCATCATCCTACAGATAGTCCTGGGACCCTGTCTTTGGAACTCATAAAAGAAACGGAAGCAGACCCTACACAAAACTTTACTAATACCCTCAGAGAAATAAATATTATGTACATGTGAAACGCTTCCCAATCCAAGAATAGAAAGCATGTCCCTGGTATAACAAGAAACACTGATGCAAAAAGTGAGGAAACTCGATTTAGGAATCTTTTCTAGCCCCTTTGCATGAGACTACTAATTCTTAAAATAACAAAGAAAATGACTGAAAGAATGTGGGTGGCAACTCAAACTTTAATGTAGGAATTGGTCGTTATGTATACGTAGGTAGTAATTAGACTAGTTTTCTTGATATCATAACAAAAATACAAAAAAAAAGAAACCTTGGACAATGATCACTTTAAATAACATCATTGAACTCGTGTATAATCATGAAAATCCATGTACAGCTATCCATATCTGTACTAAATGATATTTAAAATTATGATCAGGACGAGTGTGTAATGAAACAGGGTATCGTTACATAAAGCGTGTACGATCATCGTACAATCTTATGACTGAAGAAGTCTACTAAATGTAAGACGAAACGTTGCAAAGAACCAATTCTATGTCCCCCCCCCCCTATCTCGATGTATAATTATCCCCCAATAAATTCACTTTTAATTTAATCAGCTTGTCTGGTTTTCTGTGGATCTTATCAAAACGATCATAATCTTATGAAAGGTTGTAGGATGGTTCTATGGCGATTGTCATTACATGAAACTTATAATTGTACAGCTACGACCTTCATACGATAAGATAAAATGGCAGGCCCCATTTTTGTTACATAAATGGTGACATACATAGTCCAAATGGTCTTAGATTGTCCAAATGTACGACACCTCAAGGGTGTTTCGTGGGTCTTGGTCATTTATTGGTTTTAAAAAAGTGTTAACGATCAATCTGCCTACTGATATTCAAACCCACGCCCTAACATGATATATACATATGGCTTGTATTTCTTATATCTCGTTTATTCTTGATATTACCAAATGGTCTTTATTACGTGATGGAATTATATATTTCAATTTTAGATCATAATGAATACATGAATGTACTACAAGTTACACCCACGAGACCCTCGTACGTTACGATTATTTTGGACGATCTGAGACCATTTGCACGACATAGGTCAATATTTATGTAACGATTTTGAGGCATTCCGTTTGGTCGTATCGTACAGAGGCTGTAGCTGTACGACCGACAAACTTATGTAACGATATCAGCCCTAGGGCAATCATAAGAACTTTTATATGATCGTACAAAATTTATTAAGCGAACCCTGTTTGTGGGGGCGATATGGCACAGTGGTAGATCAGTAGAATGCCTATCATGGAGTCCACTGCTCTGATACATCCTATTGTTTTTTGGTCACACCCAACTTTACATCATGATGACGTCGTGATATAACCACGATTGTCCATATGTCAGGGAAATATCGGTTCATTAAATGTACTAAATTACGCCAGATTTTCAAAGGCCTTCAACATAAGGAAGTTTGATATTTCTATAACATCAGCAATTGCCTAAGGTACTCTTGTTGAAAAATGTTTGTTTTCTGCCTACATAGGGCTGTCGATGTACACATGTGCTTACATTGTATATATTCATTGAATGGTTCCCAGTAGCCTGGGCACTGTACTTCTGGTCGTATCAACATACATCCAAGCCTAGTTATATCGCGTTATATTAGGGGCTTGGAAGTCTCAGTTATCAGGTTTTGTCGGCAGGGTTTTGGTCGATCAGGGACACCGTTTCTGTTTGGGCCAAGGCCGCAGTCACCCGTGACCAAAACACAGGTGGTCCCGCGACCCCCAACCATCCTCCCAACCACTACCACTACATAAATAGACGCCCCCCCCCCCCTCCCCCGCCTCCTGCCACGCCCCAGCCTGATCCTCCGGCCACAGGTCCTCTCCGTGGATTTCTGTTGTGGGTTCTCTTTCTCCCCGCTAACGCACACAGCACACATTGCACCCCGTTTGCATAAAGCCGCTTCAAAGCCTGGGGGAAGAGCGAAGCCATGAGCAAATTAAGATCCATCACGCCCACCCACCCATTAGTACCTGCCTTCTCTTAGTGTATTTAGGTGTATATACCACCAGCGCCAACTAGAACCACCACTGCATGGGCCACCACCACCACCACCTCTGCCGCCGCCACCGCCACGACTACCCCTTCCCACCGGCGCCACGTCTGACCTTCCCCTTCCTTCCTCGTCTTGGTGGCTACGCACCAGCGCTCTGACCGCCAAGTTCAGCGAGGTGCGACCCTTTTCTGGATCTGCCGCGGCGCGGCGGTCCGCGTGTCACGTGGTGCCCAGTTGGCGACACTGATTGGTGGAGACGGCACTCGTTTGCATACAGAGAACGGAAGCGCCCTCTGCCAACGAAGACCCAGTGCCGACCCTTGTTTTGTAGGCTCGGTGCATGTCGAAAGGGAGTGACTGATCCCGGCGGATTCCAGGCTAACATTTTTCACTCTGGGATCTTACTGGTGATCGCGATGCTCAGGTAGGTGCTTTTGTTTGTCTCTTGGAAAATGCCCGTTCCGGTCGTGTGTAGTTATGTACGAATGGGGACGGTCACGATTTGAGCCCCATATGATGTAAGCTTGAAGGGCGTTGGACTGCTGGCAGGGGGAGCGGGACCGGCTTGCCGCTCTGGTGGCTTGAACAGGTAGAACAAGTGACTGGCAGGGCGTTGCTGGCGCCCTCGGCTCTCTACCCCAGCGCCATTAAAACTACACTGCAAATAGAACAATTTTAATAGCAACAGGCTAAATTAAAACGTTTGAGCAAAGTTCGGATGCGTTCCGCTGAGTTGGAGGCACCAAACGAAAATGTGTGGGGGTACTTAATCAGTTGACTGCTGTACAAGGTGAGGTCTCCCACTCGTCTGACAGGGTAGGCCTCGCCTTATGTGTATATATATCTCGGTATATATAGCGATAGGGAAAGCAGCGAAGCCCGTGCTTAGTGGACTCTACCTCTCAATGATATTCCCTATGGCTTACATATAGCAATTAACCAGGCCCTGATTAATGCTGCATTGTCTATTCTAATTCAGTTAACATGTAGTGACTACATGAGTTCGGACTCTTGGGGCGCGCTGCATTTGATCATTTAATAATGCACATCGGTTGAGAGCTATTGTAACCCCCTTCACCACCCCCTCCCTCACTCCGGCTTCTAACCCTCTACGGTTGTCTCTATTCATAGGCACGTTTCTGTTGAGGCACATGCATCTGTACTTCAGAATAAAGTGTTGGATGTTTATGAATTATGTGCTTATAGACTTAAACTTTATGTGATGGGGCCTTGCAAAAGGGCAGGCATGTCTCTGGATTAAGACGATATCTCAAATGGACACTTCCTTGTTCATTCTCTACCTGAACACTAACATCGCCCATGCAGGATGGAAACGTTTGTAAAGTGTTTGCTATATACATGTAAATATTAGGGGATTTTAGTGAAAATCTATGTTCACCTGGCATGGAACAGTGGGAAGAGAGCTGATGCGGATAAGGGTTCAGGGGTCAGGTTGAGTACTCGTGGTATGGTTTTAAAGGAGGAGGTGTGAGACGGTATGGAAGGAGAACCGGTCAATCTGAAAAGCATGCCTGTGCTTGCTGAGCCACCTGTCCGACCAAGGTCACTCGCCTTTGCCGGAGCGGGGTCGGGGCCATCCCGCCACTCACCAAGGCAGGCAGGGCGCAACCCACTCCAATCTATAGAAAGGGGGAGGGAGGGCAGCCGCCACCGTACCGACCAACCCCGGTCCATACGTGGCATGGTGAAGGTGGCTTGTTGAGTGTGGCGCGGCTGTGTGTTAACTAAGTAATGAAACGCACCCGATTCAGCTCAACCGCAAGCCGCCTCGGGTAGGGCTAATTTAGTCTTCCTCCGAATCAAGAATGGCTTCTCAGAGCAATGACCAAAGGATTAGCCCGTGGGCGAAAGCTAAACAACCTTTCTGTCTTGCAAAATAAGAGATTTAGGTCCTTTGAAAACGCGTAAAGGTAGCCAGTGCTCTTGAATTCTAAGTAGTAGAAGAAACCAGAACTATGCCTGGCTTAGAGGCAATCTAGAATTGCCTTTGGCTTGATATCGGGTCAGGGGGATAAACTATGTCGGAAACGTTAGTCCATTAAAGTATCCTAAATTGAAGCATCTTTACTGCAAACACCGAATTTGCCATAAAGAGAAAACTAAATTAATTTAGCGTACACGTTGGCGATTCTGTATATGATGACTATTGAAAGCACATGTATGTTTATGGAAGGAAAAGACAGTTAGGCCCAGATGATCCTATGTCCTGCATCCTGCCTTCATGTTGGGATGTAAAATTAAGTGCTCAATGGGCATACCTTTCTCCCATTGGCTGGTCTTATTACGCTATGGTAATCAAGCATGCCCATGACCTTACATGATACAATGGTTTAACAAGCCTGGTCCTGAGCCGCTAGCCAATCAGCTTTCAGGACAGGTATCGCACCGGAAGTCACGGCGAGAGCACAAAAGGGGTGGGAACCTGGGTCTATTCGGCAGACGACTTTCCCGACGTCGTAGGTGCAGCACCCTGCGTTCCAGGAGGTCTCCAAGCAAAGCCCACTGCTGCCCACATATTCTCAAACACGGATTAACACCAGGGTTGTGCTTGGAGCTATTTCGTTGAAGCTCACGCCATCGAGCTTCAGGAAAACCGCTGCACCCTTGCCCTTAACAGGGTATAAGGGTAGCCGGAGTTGATTTATTCTCATTGAGGCGAAGCTCACTTCTGACTGGCCTTGCCGGACACCACAAGGAGTAGTAGCTGATTGGTTGTTTATCGTTCGCCGAGCTTCTTCCTTGGCGTCTTTTACGTGTCTTGCTATCGCAAAGGAGGACTTAACTAAAACCTGGTTCATCCCTACCAGCGGATTATTCCCGTACCTAGTGATCTTCACTCAAAGTAAGTGAGACTAATATGACACTTTAATGTGTGATTGTGTGAAAACTGTTTCTGTTCTATTCATGATGACGTAGAGATGTGCAGTTTTATACATAGTGTTGATATGGCAACTTGCCTCATGGTGACTGAAGGAAAGTAAACGAATTGTGTGAAGGCAAGTAAACGAATGTGGGGCATAAAATACATTAACATATAAGACATTAACATAGGCCTCTGGTGATCACAACCGAAGTCCCTTCCGCTACTGGTGATCACAACCGAAGTCCCTTCAGCTACTCAATTGAATGTAAGTGGATAGCAGAGTTGGTGAACGCACAGCCCATTGGGTCAGTTGGTTGGAAAAATTCTACCCAACACTTGTAGATGCATTCACTGCTCCTCTTTTTGTGATGATCTTGGTGATAGTAGCACAGGGGGATATCTGCAGCACACGGAACGTAATATGCTAAAAAAAATATCAGAGAAATTATCTTATCCTAAAATCCGCTCTAAGCTATGAGGGTCGGTGGAGCAGCGCATTCAGATTTGCTCTGAGATTCACGGCACAGCCATTCACGTCCTGAATGCACGCAGGTATTGCCCTTTAGGCATGTGTGCAACAGACTGTGACCTGAGATCATGCAGACGAGATTTCTCTCTGCTTGTTCTCAGCGAGAGAGCCGGATAGCGGTAGAGGGTGTTGTAGGGCGGGAACAAGCCTAGCGGCTGGCTCTGGCTGGCGGTCACGCTTCGTAGCCCCTGCATTGTCCTGTGCCATTAATACGCAAAGACGAATACAACTGTATAGCGTCAAAACAGCCCCACCTTCCCGTCCAAGACGGCACCACCTCTTCTTGGCTCTGACCTCCTTGGAGGCCGCCCACTACTTGTGTACCTGCCCTACCCCTTTACCATACAGCACATCCTGCTCCTATATGCCAACCTTAACTAATACCAGTCCCTTCCTTGTTTATACATCGTTGCCGTTCATATATAAGTACTAGAGATTTTGTCTTTGTCGCCATAAAAAAAACAACCTGGGATGACATTAGACATACAGAATTCTCCTAAGTAGATCCACTATAAAGCCCAGTGTGATTTAAAAAAAACCTGGTATTTTACAAAGGTTGGTGTAACATTTACTGGATTAGTGAGGATTCCGGTCTCCATGGGTTGTAGGTTGGTATCTCAACAAGTAATCCGAATTTCGAAAACCTTTGATCTCGTTAAGATATCATGAATCTTGAATGCTATATGATATATGCAGATTACATATGAGATTATGTGCAAACACTTTACAAAAAGGCAGATTTAGCAGTATCCTGCTTAACAGAAATTGGAAGATACCCCTGACTTATCTGTTTTGTTGCAGTTTCTTTGGTCACATCAGCTATTGTGATACATTTCCACGCGCACATCCCATACCGTTGTGTAGCCACCCGTTAAAACCACTTGACTGTATGGACTTCTTAAAAGATAATCCTATCCCCTGGGTGGTAATAAGAGATCGGTTATCTGCTTTGATGTTTGCGTATTGGAATGGCGTTTAAACATACCAGAGTCCTGTACCGATAGCATATTTCCTTCGAGATAGAGTAGTCACATAACGCATTTAAAATTTGTAAGTTGCGAGCTTTGATATCAGCGATCTAGGGTAATTGACTGAAGATGAAGATGCTTTAATTTTCTGTGTTAGAATGAAAAGAATGTTTTGGGATGTATCACAATTAGTTTTCGGGCGCATATTATGCGATAATGATCAAAAGAAAGTATATGTTCTGACATCTAGTGAGAGAATCGGACTTCGGTCTACTTGGGCTACTCCAAGATACTGGGCAAGAGTATTCTTTACCAGGACGAACCCAATGGCTAGACGATTTGGATACAGCACGGTTATAATCACCGAAAATAATAATGATAAGAGCAGATTGATGCTTAGAACCATCAGATTTAGTTCACACCTTTTCCATATGTAACTGATCCGAGGAACTTCCAAGTTGAAGGCAATAAGTTAGAGGGTGTAAAACTACGTGTGGCCTGTTCATGGCACCTTCCAGGGCAATCAAATACTTGCCGACTTATGCAGCAGCCACTTTCATCAAAAACTTTCCTTTTGATTGCTATTGCCTTACCTCATATATATCAATGACTTAAAAGTCTGTTTACCATGGCCTTCAAGTTCAGAAACTAATTTGTGAACTGATAAGAGTGGTTAGGATTGGCTAATGCGCCATGAGTTCGATCGTGCAATTATTTTATGAGGTGAATGAAATTACAAAGCAATCAAACGAATGACCAGTACACACACATGGGTTTCTGATGTTATCACTCCCCTGAATCCATGAAAAGAACGTTATTCATTTGCAGTCTTTGAACCTTCTATCTATCATGCTAGATCAAAAACAATGACAGCTTATCGAAGCACTTTGAGGCCGGCATTTTGATGACAGTGTTGTTACCCAAAATTTGGCCGTTGATTGGCTAGCTTTTGCAATATCACTGTACCCAACGCCGGTTAGGTATTTCTTACGCTACTCGACAGATAGCATTGGGTGTGTGTTTGCTGTGTAACGTCTATAAAGAAATATACCAGGGTGAGATAAAGGAAGGTACTCTATGACTTTCATTGTTTCGCGTGCTGTTGTTTGGAGTTGCCAGTTGTCTGAGGATCTATTTCTCCACTCCAACCCTCCCAAAATATAAAGGTCGTGGTTCAAATATCTTTCGGTCATTCCGTGTACGATTGAGTGGATATTGCCTAACTATCAATTATGTATGATGAAGAACCTATTTCTTGAGCTCCCCTGATTCATTATCAGTATAATTAAATAACATCCCCTGCTATTTCCTTTGTTTTTCATTTTTCTGTTAAGACTACTATATGCTATGCATTTGCATCATTGCCTATTTCATATGGGCCTATTAATGTTACAAATCAGTGCGTAGAAGGGATGGTTCAACCACAATATATTTTCTAAAACTCTCAGTGCACATATTTCCAAATATTGAGTCGTCATATTAATAGAAAGTAATGAATGTTGAATGTAGAAAGGCCAGCAAGACCTACCTGTAGTCCATTGTGCTATTTGGGTTGTTCATTTTTACAGATAAACATTTAGAAACATTTTTCTAACTGTTAAGACGTATCCTCGTTTATTCTGTACTTGATATCTTAAATAATAGGTCTCAGAATCTTAGGGTTGCTAAAGATATCTATGTTATATGATGTGACTCGGATAAGTCATATCAGGTGTCTATGACCTCGCTAGTCTTGGTCTGAAGAAGTAAGGCATGAGGAATGTTTAAGCGCAATTTCTGCAACTATCAAAATTTTCCTATGTTCTTTTAAACAGAGATGGTAGCTTTCCATTTTTCCAGGGAAATCCACTTTTCATTTTTAGTTTATAAAATTATATTTCCCCCATAAATTGATACCATAAAGATGATATTAGCTGCGTAAATAAAAAGTGGTTTGGACCTCCCCAGTCCCAGAAGCCAATGCTCTGGCCAATTCCAAAATGCTTCCCTTGTTTTCTCGGTCTTTTTGAGACATGGAAAATATTTAGTTTTTTCCTGTATTGTATGTAAAACCAGATAAAAATCGAAAAAAATATGACTTCATAAACGTTTATAGGTTTTCTCATCATGCGCGTGGTCAAAGTGTCGTATTGCTGTGTAACCACCTGCATGGACAACACTTTCCTGTTGAACCTCAGAGCAAAGGTACCCACTTATAGAACAGCAGAGGTAAATACTAGAAAAAATACAAATAGTGTATACAGCAAGATCGGTCTCATACCTCTGAAACTGCGGGCCATAACTTTGTTATGAAACTAAACATTGACCGAGCAGGAAACATCGAGACTACGCTCACCAAGTCCCCAGTGCTGTAACCATTCACCATCAACTCACCCTAGACATTTGCTGTCACATTACACCCAGTCAAGTCCCAGCAAAGGTACTTGATAGCATAAAAGTACGATTTTTGCCAACTAAAAAGAGCTGTTCACGTCAGTAGTGCACTTATGAATTCAATATGGCACTTAGCTGTCATTAGTTGGTCCCTTCATGAACCCCTTCCGCAGGTAAATGAATTTTATGATTTGATACTAAGTCATTGATTGTTTCATGCACATTTTGTGAAATTGATCAGCTGGCCTACCTGAGAAGAGGAGGGGGTGAACAACCTTCAAGGCATAAATATGATCAAATATTCAATATATCTACCTAATTTATTTCGTTACTACGAAATATTCCTATAGAAATATCAACAGGGGATATGGGATTATATGACTCTGATCAGACATATAATCACGGGTGTTCATATATATGACGTGTTCAGCGTCTTTCCTGTGCGAAATAGCTGCGCGTGATAGACATGGCATTAGATAAATATCGTCTGCTAGGAATGTATTGATCTGCTCAGGCATGAATCGCCAACTATAGACACAGTATTAGCAGAGTGGGTAAACTTAGAACTAAGTCAACAGCGGGGCCTGGCTCATTCTGCCCAGACCTGTAGCTGGGATGGTGGCGGCGGTATATGTGCACTGAATCCCCTTATCATTTTCCCCTAGCCTGTTGGACTATACTATGGACCTGCCCCTTCTAAAATCATATTCATGCAACTACTGATGATATAATTTTTTTTGGGTATTTGTTAATTATTCTCCAAACCTCTGATTTTGACGTGAATCTGAATTTGACTTACCAGGCAGATATTTCCACTAGTAAGTCTTATTTGGATAGTTCGCTGAAAATGTGAGCACTTTAAACAAGGTTGATTCTCAGCGAATCACAGACGGTGGTATACTATTTCATAGCCCAGTCCTAATGGTGTATTCCACGGGATAGGCCAGATTTCAACTCCACCAGTTGTGTCCCAAACATAATTCCAGTGAGGGCCACTCCGCCACCGGCCAATAACAGGCAAAATCCATTTAATCATATTTTAGCAGACTTTGGCCGTATGGCGGCTGTACGCCGGTCGCCGGAGAGAATGTGGCCTGCTCCACCGCACAGATTCAATATTTCCGCCTGACAGTCGTTAGCACGATGCTGCATTCAGTAAGCCCGGTGGAATATGCCTTGACCGAGACTCAATTGTACAAGAATGTCGTGCTACTGATTGCTACATAGTCCGTTGGCTTGTTTTCTTTTCACCGAAGTATAAAGACACCGCTCGAGTCTATAACTCAGCCTCAAAGCACAGTTCCAGACCCACAGACAGTGGTTCAGATTTGATAATCAGTGGTTCCATTACTACGACCAAAAGCAAAGAGATTGACATCCCAAATGCTGTCACCCCCATCACCAGATAAGCCCCACATCGCAATGACCATGTGCACACAGAAAAAAGGGTAGGCCTCTGCTTCCAAGCCAAACAGATGTACGACTGTAGGTCTTGAGTAAACTGGCTTTAGTCCCCGTCTCCTATGCCAACCATCCACCTACTCCACCCCTCCTCACCCGGATAAAGGTGATTCCTAGGCGTGTCAGACGAAAGGGGAAGTCCAGATGTTGAGTAGATTTATTTCGGAATTATGTTCATAATCCAAGACTTGAGCAAGTCTAGGTCTTGTGATATTTGAAAACTGTATGTATTCAGAATATTGGTCGCTATCAATGTGAAAGAATTCTGAATATCTCTGGCACCATCATGCATGAGTATTACCTTCTCGTGAAAACACATTACTTATGTATTAAAACAAACAAACAAACAAACAAATATCAATATAACAATGAATAGAAGACGGATATAACCTTTTCTGAGGCAAGGGTATATAGAACGAGAGATATTGTCCCTGAACATCGACCTTGCCCTCAAGTTATGTAATGCACAGAAATCGGTGAAGTAATTGACAATACCCTAGAACTCAATATGGATAGACATGTTCTCTTTTTAAATAAATCTTGTTAATATTCTCGGTATTCTCGGTAATATAATACCTTAATACATAGATACTAAGTTACTCGTAAAATGTACATCACTTGAATTCCCTTTGATTTGGAGACGATCCTAAATTATGATCTTATCCTAAGGACCATAGATATGGCTTGACCGCCTCGTAAGGTTATTCATTTACTGAGACCTGTCCTGTGTTTACACTACTTTGCTATTCCTTGCACTTGCTACACGCCCGTTTCAGCTTTCCTTAAATTTCCTCCGCGCCTGGTTCATATACTCAGACAGACAGTGGTAGTCGTTGTTATTGAGCGATGGAAACTCTATATTTTCTATTCATAATCAAAGACAATGTTATTTGATCACTAACGAATTTTCATGACGCATATGTATATATATAAAAGACAGTGTAGTATGAACATGTTTGTCAACTTAATCTTTATGGACACTAGGGCATATTAATATATCACATTCAAAGGACTCCAATTATATGAGATACTTTATGTTCATATACATGCGCCTTCAAGGTTTCATGAAAATGGACAATACCATCTGGTAGAAGCTAGTCTTTTTTGGGGGGTGACATTTTTATCTATCATGGCATTACTCGATCAGCACAACAATTTTGTGGTTTTCTGGTATGGCCAGCACCATTTAGTAATTGATATCCGTTGAGTTTATGCTTACTGTATCTGCTAATGGACGCTAATAGCACGACATATATACAACTTTTGGAAGGTCCTGGTCACATGATAACCATGCATGACAAAATACAATTTTACAATTATTATTATTATTATTATTATTATTATTATTATTATTATTATTATTATTATTATTATTATTATTATTATTAAATTACAGCTTATTGTCATCCAATTCAGAAAAGAGATTCATGGTACAACTCTTCTTTTTGTTGACCGTTAAAGGCTTTATAATCAGATAGATTGCGCAACAATAGTAGCAAGTTGGTGCCCTTAGCCATATTTCAATTAACAGCTTACATAACCTTGGGAGTTCTCAGTTCGAAATCATAGCAAAAAGATATATGTAGAAATATATTATACCAAATGTTCACACGGCCACTGTGGCATAGCGGTGAGGATTTTCACACATCTGCTCACGTACATGTACATGTATATGGCCCTTTTCGAATCTGAGTATGGACAACAAGATTTTGTCTAAAACTCATTAAAAGACTTTCGTGTTTCTGTTTTGGTATTACATCGCCATGTATGCGTGTTTACTAGAAACTCCTGACTACCTGACGTTCTTCACAGAATTCTTAAAAGTGAAGAAATATAAATAGGCTTCGGATAGCACTTTATCCTGTCACTGGGCTACGACGCAGCGCGAAGAAGTTTGTTCCATAAGCGTATACGTCCACTTCGTGTGCTTATAGTATGAGACTATTGTAGAGGGCCGGGCTTAACGTTTTGTCACATAGCATTGTTTCTATATCGTCGTGGTTAACTAGATCTTGGCGGTTGACTTGTGCAATAATAGACATAGATCTATCATATCATCCCACATTTCTCTGATCGCTGATTTGAAACTTTAGTTCTGTTAAAAATAAACCGGTAAAATGCTACGCTTATAATCATGTCTATCATCTTGTACATCTGATGCAATCATCCTTACTCACCAAGGCCATTACCCCCATTAGTCAAATACAAGTGCGAGGTGAAATTACTCCGTTTGATGCCCCGTCCACACTGTTCTACTGGGCCTCCCTTGGTACCCCGATTCGGCGACTAGCGGTACCTGCCAGCGATTAGCGCGTCAAATCGCACAGTGTGAATGGGGCGCTTCCTGCTAGTCGGCGACTGGGCGTACCAGGTCCGCCCAGTCGCCGACTAGCGGCACCTGACGTATGCCCAGTCTCATGCGATTTAAATATCAAACAATTTCGATATTTGGTAACGCTGTTCACCGACTAGTGGTACATCTACCCCGTCAGTTGCAGGCTCTTATTTGTGTTATGTCATGAATTGTGTTATATTGCCTGGAAGAACTCCGTATAGGGGAAATGGTAATAAACTACAGTAAATAGAAACATTATAGATGACTATAAAAACCTTATGTTTGTGTCTTATTCTATTCACAGAACAATGGAGCCGAGTCGGATTTTAGTGCTAGTGGGCACCCTGTGCCTATGTTTCGTTCTGAGAACAGCGGCCGAAAGTAAGTAAACAGAGTACTCACATTCTTTGTTGAAAATCACGTGTGTATTGTAAAGTTAAATAGTGTAGTATGTCACATCAAGAATAATATTTAAGAGTGTGATATGGATTAGTGACTTTACTTCTACCTGTATATATATGAAGGATGAGAGTGTGTTAGTCCAGATACAAAATTAATCGAATGTACACATCCACGTATCTAAGATCATGCATACTCCGTTTCGTTCATTTTCTCTTGAAGATGGAAAGCCTTAAATGAATATTTTTCAACCCTAATGGACTTACACATACTCATCTTTCAAAGTGTTCATCTAGATATCTATCAAGTTTTACTCTTCGGAAAATGGATCTACAATTTTCACCTCTCTTTCTTGGCTAGATATGAAACCTTTGTATTTCATCTCTTAATACCTACTAGAAATTGTAAATGTATTAATATGTAGTCTAGTAAACTTGCCAGTACTGTTTTCTATAGTAGCTGTACTCTTCTTCTCAGAGTTCTCAATGCATAACATCAAATGTGTAGAGTTTGATGTTTTCCGACCTCTACTCCCGTTTTGCGCCTTAAGACTTGCAGTGTCGTGGCTCTGCCTACCCAAATCGAACTGCTCGTCAACTATCGACCCATTCTAATGCGGCTACCGATTTCTTGCTCTATTCCTGCGGAAAAGTCCGTTTCACCTATGCTTACTAGTGAACGTAAACCGAAACGTGATCATATATCCACCGAATGGCCTGCATACGCCTGAGGGTCACTACTGTAGACTTATGAAGAGAAGGTGTTTCAACAAAATAGTGTAATCGGTATTTCTCAACATTGATTATCCAGCCAATTTGGAGTAGGATGTATACCTCTCAATTTGTCTATGGTTGCGTCACCTAGGAGTATACGTCTGCGAAATACCCCCCCTCAAATCCCACACTAATCTCGTGTTTTGACGACTGTTTTCGCGACAAGGGGCCTTCAACCTCAAGCTCCCCCTGCTTCTACCCACTCCCATATATATATATATATGTTTATATATATATATATATATGTTTATATATAACTGGAAACCCCAACAAGTATCCTCAGATAAAACCCACTTGGTTTGGGTGAGAGCATGATGACTCATCTCTATGATCTGAAAGTAAAGGGAAAGAATACAAAAATGTCAGAGGGTGTAATCTGGAAATGGGTTTTAGTGTACGATAAATAGCTGAACATACTTTGTATCGCCCCATCGCCAGCACACAATGTACAGTAGAGTTAAATACTGTATATAGATAGTGTTTTATCGATATATAAGAACCAGAATTCGAAACCGGAACCCTTAGAATACCTTTCGCTAATCGCCCAACACCGCTTAAAGCGTTCTTTCCTTTAGGAATTCAACTGAAATCCTTTGCATGATTGACCGTAGTTAAAATTCTTCCAACTTTAATAGCGAGCTCAAAAAGCCACTGTACAACGTATTCTGGAGGTTTGATATTACAGGGGCACCCGCCTACACTGGGCAGGGTGGGGTGACTTTATCATGTCCTGCATGGGGTTTAGGTTCAGTCTGTCCAAATTAAGGAGGTTGCGTGAATATGCCGACGATAACTTATACATATGAAAGACACCGCTTACTGTGTGCGTCTATGGAGGTCGTTCACAAAAGATCGACATCAACTTGAGGACTATAATTACAGTGTGAGTTCATTGTCCTTTCATGTTCTGCTTCCGCTTTTTTGCCAAAATGTTGCTTCACTCAAAACCACCGCAGACCTCTCTAAAATATATAATATATAAGTGTACAACTGCTGCATCTAAAAAGAGGTATCCCGCTATTTAAAGACATTATTTGGATGTTCGTGCTTCACTAGGATACATGTGTATCCAACATTGCTGGATCTTTATTTATTGTTTCTTTCGGGTTTTACTAACTTTTGAATAGCACTTAAATAAGTTAGCATTATTAGATATTCCTTTGGATTTTTAGTCTTAAAACTGCATCCAAATAATTTACGATGAATTTCTTTTTTAAATCTGCTGTAAAAATATCATTTTCATAATATCTAGATACAGAAATTCTATGACATTTTTGTATATCATCAGCGAAAGGCCTCTATTATGTACCAGGAAATATTCAAATTACCGTATCTTGTAGCAATCATTTGGATGCACTTTTGGGACAAGTAGTAATATAACAGGAATATTTGAATAAGTTAATCTATTTGTTTCTGATTTCATTAAGTGACAATGTATAACAACTTTTGCCTTTGTGTTACATGGTTATTCCATAAGCATGGTGGTGGTCTATTTACCAAGATAGATTTCAGTAGATATCGCGTAATCATGCAAAATCTGTTAATAACACCGTTTTATCAATCAGCAACTTACTTTTTATTCTGTGATGATTTTTTGAATTGTGTTTACTTCTGATTTAAAAAAAATATCAATTTAAAGGTGCAACACATTTACTAATTGTAAGCGTTTTTTACATGTTAGCATCAAACGCACAACTTGATAATGATAATGTCGATTCTGTTTATATTTACCAAATTATTCGTATGAGTTTCAATTAATCTCAGTTGAGATTGATAAGGACAAAACTACCATAAGTATTGTTATCATTCATTAGTAATAACTTGCATGTTACTTTATTCAATTGCATTTTTTTTATTTTTTTTTTATATTCAATTGCATGAAGAAAACTTAACGTTCCATCGAAGTCATATTTGGTATACCTATGGTAAACTGTGACGTTCCTCTAATTATGATGCCTATGTTACAGCTCCAATCACGGTTACACTCGACAACTCAAATCCAGCAGTCCAGGCAAACTGTGTCTTCCCTTTCACATACAACGGTAATACATACGTGGGATGCACCAACTCGGGCACCGCCAACCCGGCTGCCTACTGGTGTTCAGTCGATAGCACCTTTTCTGCTTCGAGATGGGGTTACTGTCCTTGTAAGTCTGGCTTCTAATACCTTCGACCATTCCTCAGATAACAATTGGATGTTTTGATATGTTCCCACATATCAACACTGAACACATGCCCGCCCTGAGTCTGCTATTTATATGACTTTCCCTAGATTTTCATACTGAACAGCAATATTTGCCCTGTTTTTATATGCAACCTAATGCATTCAACAGGTTAGCCACTTCCATTTACCGAACAGAATATAAGATTTGACATTCAGTAGCATAGAAAAGAAATTATCCATTAATCTTCCTCAGATAAATCCTCTGGTTCCAGAAACCAAATGTAATTTGAATCGAAGAATGTTCAGGTTAAATGACAATGACAATGACATTTAAATGAATGTAAACGATATTGTTCGTTTTTGATCATATGTTTTATTCATATGGATATTTAATGTATTTTTTCCTTCTTTTCAAACCAGCAACCCTGAACAGTGCTTCCGGTGAGTGATCTCTTGAATTACACATATTACTTCATACATGCTTTTATTTTAGAATACTTTTCTTTCTTTCATTCATGATTGATTATCAAATCAAGATGCAGATTAAACCTTTACGGAAATACCAGTCAGCTACTGGTCCACTTCATAGGAACTGTCTGTCGTGCTATTTACAACAAAGAGTACTACAAGAAATGAAACACTTGTGCATCGATGGGACATAATCTAAAAATCATAAGCAGTCTCAATTACCTTCAAAATTGTTCGTCTTCATATCATCCTTTGGGCTTATTGACGTTCTTCCGAAGTACTTCTCTTGTTTTTGTCAATGTTCATTGGAGGCCCATATTTACGGGAATAAATATTTGTATTTTCAGTAACAACTGCACAAGGCACGTGTAACTTCCCAGTGGAGGTAACTGGACCAGCCAGCTCAAAGATCCGCTTTTTCGAGTGTTCCAATGCATTCGAAGAGGCTGCTACAGGAGCGGCCGCAGCGGGCGCGGAAGTCTGCCAGACCACTACAGGAACAATTGTCCCGTGTTCTGCGACCACAGGTTTGTTACACAAAGGCCCCACCCATTGCATTCCACTGCACTTCGTTGCACCCCTGAAGCTGAACAATAAAGCTCTTACGATTCCCCGAGTGTTTCTTTCCTTCGAAATCCTCAATCTTCTTACTGGCCCTGAACATTGTCTACCTTCCTGGTCTGATTACAAAAAGAAGGTCAGTTCCGTTGGCTCTCTTTGTGAATATCACAAACAGTCAATTTACCATCTTGACCCAATTTCAAGATCTTTTATTGTTTGTACTATAGAACCTAAACGTTTAGTTGCCTATCACGGCGTTCCTTTATTTCTCTTTGGAATTACTAACCTTGTCCCCCCGTTCCCTCCGTTCCCCCCGTTCCCTGCACATCATATTAAAAGGGTTGCGCCATCACATTACATTGGGTTTTAAAAAGAGCTTTCGTGAAAGCGTCGTTTTCGTTGTTTTCGTTGTTTCATCGCAGGACGGGAGCTCGCTACAACCACCGATCGTCGTTTTCATCTGCCTCTTGAGATTTTACAACACAGGTTGAGAACTTTGAGAAGAACATCGTTACATACAAACACTGAATTCAAATCCAACTTTAAACCGAGTGTCTCTTGTTATTCTGACTGACGTGTCTCATTTTGTTTTTCTTGCAGCATCAACAAGTACAACACCCTATTCTATATGCTATATTATTAATAGTTCTATCTGAATTATATTTTTCATTCTCAACGTTTATCTTTTCCCTAATTAGTATAGTTTTTACAAAAAATGTCACCTATTGCATAAGAAACATGAAATCGTTCATCTAAGTTTAAATTCTATACAATATAGAAAAGTAGAAATAAACAATTTAGATATTTCACCATACATTTATAGTATAATGAATTAGATCATTATAATGTACCTTTGAGTGCTTTTGAAATACTTTATATGCGTTTAGATAGAGATGGGAGTATTCTCGAAAAGAGGAAATTATATATGTGTTGCGGTGTGCACTTATAGGGTCATGACAATAGTGATAGTAGCCCTATTTATCAGATCGGATTAGAAGCAAAGTGGATATTCATCCATATATACTGCTAGCAAATTATCGTATCAAGACAACTAGAACATTAATCAATCAAGAGAATCAAGAGAATCAAGACTGGCATTTTCAGAATCATTTCTTTCGGGTTTCTATATCAAAGCCTATTTATAAAACCGATTTAAAAAATCCTTTCTTTTGTCTGCCTAGTATATTCTAGGTTGGAAGTGAAATTCCTTTTTGAACCACCTTTGTAGTAATTTATGGTAAATAATTCTAATAGCTAAAAAAAAAAAGGAAAGAGTCGACTGCCAAAACAGCTCTCATTAAAACGCCAGTCCAATTCATGTTTGACAAAATAGAAAAATGATTGATTTAATCTTTGAGCTATACCACCCCAATAAATTGATTGCACTGGAACCCAACCAGTTAAGGACGCTTTAGCTAATTAGTGATTTACTAGTATGTTCTTGTGGTAACCGAAAACTACATCGAGAATACTCCATTCTATCTGCTTTGATAAAATTAGCAGCTTCGGGAAGTTGGTGATTATATGGTTCTAATTTGCACAAACTAATCTATCCTGAGTGCTTTACCTTGCTTTACCCACACCCTAATCAGTCCCAATACGCCATCTCGATAAACACATAGATAGCATTGACATGCAAACTACCTTACTGTGTGCTTTGAATGAGCCAAAAGAACATACCTGGCACGATTTGCTCGCATGAAAAGCCTTATCAAGAGATGCCTAATCACAAGAAAAGGAATGCCACTGCCTGTCGTGAAACGCCCTGTGGAGAGAAATCATTTTGTGGAGATTGAGCATGCAGAGTGTAAATTTGACACCATTTACCACATTGATTCTCGGCTTTAAAATCTACGATCTGAAATATTTGTACAATAGTCAACCTCTGGTGTTGCGCACCAAGTATATCAACCAAAATTGTATCATGAGTAATTTGCTTTCGCTCTAAGGATAATTGCGTCTATTTATTTTTTGTTATCAATTGATCTTACCTCCTTATTCAATAGTTTCAAACACAAGTTCGAATTTTCTTTTGCCTTTAGCAGGCAAAGCGGGATTCAACTGAGAAAGCCGGGAGTCATTGTCCGATTTGAAAGATTTGAATTGAAGAATTGCTAAACTCCACTGCAAGAGTGTATGTTTGGCTTGGCATGGCGTTATTGCATGGCTCAACCCTGACAGCTCAAACAATGCATGACCGCAATGAGCCTAGCTCACATTGGATTTTCGCTGGAATGCTGGTGGGTACAGTATATGCGCATGTCTAGTGTTGGTCAACAGGAGGTTGTCCTCCTGAACGATAACGTCTGCATTGATTCAGTGCTTGAATTCAGTGCTCTTATCTCATTGGAAGCAACAACAGCGGAGACTTGCGATTTCACGGAGAGGCTTGGAACAAGGAACCAAAATGGACAGTTCAAGGCCGTACTCCCAGATCATACAATTTGCGGAGATATTTGTTTGGCGGAAGCCGATTGTGAGGCATACGAGTGGCAGAATGTCAAGAAACAGTGCTTTACATACACGGAATTCTTAGAGCAGAACTTCATATCTGTCTCAACAAATGACTTCTATACAAAAGTGTGCCCTCCGACAGTTCCGACCTCTACAACAACTACAGGACCTACAACAACCGGTAGGTTAGATCACGAAGAAAGCTCGGCTACCGAGAAGGTATTGATCTTGCAGCATTTTGAATGTTTTTTGACTCGACAGTGAAGGAGCATTGAGATGTAAATAGAATTGCGCCATGTTAGCCATCCCTTTAAAAACTTGTTTTCCTTTTTCATTTATCAGGTTATCCCACCACCTTTGCGCAGCACAAATCACCTGCGGACACCCGATAGCTTGCATTATTTTTCATTTTTGTGGTGTTATTATCGAATTATTTTATACTTTTTAATTTTGCTTGGGGAAATTCGAATCGTAGTCATCCATGCATGTGTTGATCTTACAACCTCCTTCTGTCTCAACAAGCTCTGAGACGCTTTTCTCTAAAATATGTTATTCCAACAAATTTTAGTATTTTAAGTTCTTTAAATGCTAGCCAAACTTATAATGCTACTATCAACCTCAACATGTTTGATCTAGGAAAAATATTCTGATATGTAATAGACAGAAAGATATGACAGCACATTTGTGGTACTACTGAATTCGGAAATCAACTACCCACTTGCCTCAATATTTTCTGCTTATTCATGACACCCAAAGTGTTTGTTTAATTTCTGCCTCCTTTAAGTTGGATGAGCAAATCATCCCATCCTTGGAAAGTACCAGGAAACTGACGCTTTTTCACCTAATTTGTTATGGTCCAGGGAGAAAATACCCCTGACGAATGATCTGTGACCTGTTTCACTAGTTTCGTAACAGAAGTGTTAGACATGAAAAGTGGCACCAACAGTGCAAGAAGGACTTTACGTTTCATAGCACATGTCACATCTATTGTCCGATGTTGTGTCACAATATGGATGTTGTGAACAGTGACACTACAGCGCCACTTGTGCCAGCACTACTTGTGTTGTCACGAAACTAGTCAACCCCAATCTGTCTGTATGGTGTGACAGACGCCATCTAGACATGTCACGAATATAGTGAAACAGGTCCCTGGTCTTTGGTCAGATTTATTGTCAGGAGATGGTTTCTTGTCTCATGAGGCTTGATTGGTTTTCAGCGACAACCACTACAGCAGCCACGCCAGCTGCTGGACCAGGTACTAGAACTATATATGCATCCTTTAAACAAATTCTAGAAAATGTGTATCGATCCGCTACATATATATATAAACAGATATATAAATATATATATATTCTTAATATTTATGATCAATTTATAAGCATCAGTAATTTCTTTAAGTACCAGGAAAACACATTGCAATATCGATGATATCCTGGTGTTAATACGTTAATTTCCATTTTCGGTTGAAAACTTTTTCCAATACTTCTTGTATCAGAAAGATTTTGCCCTTTCGCTTCCAGTAGCAAGTTGAACAATAAACCCAACACATTTGGCGTTGTTCTACACAACACTGAAAATGAGTTAGAATGCCATTTAATCATCCCAGTTCCCATTTGGGGTGAATTTTTAGATGTGAAACCATAGTTTTAGAAATGTAGTAGTCTGAAAAAGTTTGTTCAAAATCCTGCCAAGCATAGAAATCTATGTGAATAAGTTATTTCGAATAGGGATGCATACTTGAAGTGAATTGCAGTTATGGTTTTGTATGTTTTAAATGTGTCCCAATTAATTGATTTATTTTATCCAACTTCTTTTTAAGGAAATCCATCAGGTAACCACTGCAGCAACTTTGTATTTTGGTGTGGTTAATTTTGTTTTATATACACAAGAGTTCAATCTCTTGAACAGTATTGCTGACGAGGCAAAGGGCCATCGTATTGTTCAATATTAATAAGTTATTCACATCCTGTATTTTATTATTTATTTGTCTATTCCCATGGCACACTATCCTTTAAATTATAACGCACCCTGCCAAATTAATTTGAACCTGAAGACTTGTGAAAAATCAATGATAAATAGCTATTGAGATTTTTTTTTTTTTTTTACATAATCATCAATCTACTTTGTTGATTATGTTGTGTTTCCCAGGCATTTCGCCTGGCAACACAGGGAGACCAGATGTGACATCAGGGGACAGTGGTGGTTAGGGACAGTTCTTGAACTGTCAGTCAAGGTGACCTCAGCATTTGGAAGAGACGTAGCCACGTCTTAATTCTAGTTGAAATTAAATTTAAGTTAGCCATTAGCTTTTCATATCTTTGATGATAATTGTCCTTTTCTTGTTAGCTATTGTCCTGGTCAGTAAAGCCATCAACATGTATTCCATTCCAAATTATTTTAGTGTGAAATCTGGGACGCTTTAAACGTAGATTCTGATCAGTAGAAACAATAGACAGAAATACACTCGCCGTACCTTGTATATGATCTTAAGATTTTATACTGATGGATTATTTTCCAGTCGGAGAAAACGAAGAATAGAATTACTATATGTTTGTCAAATCACGGTGCATCTGTTAATGTTTGTCAGCCACCAGCAACAATGTACCCTTTTCACAATACACGTTAAGTCCGCAGCAGAGCCACAACAAGTCCTGAATTTACTAACCCTATCATCACTTCTAATATCATTTCTGTTTCAGGATATATTTATTTTTTCCATCAATTGAAATGCACTCTCTAATCAGACTCGTATTGGCTTTATCCCAACTCCATGTATCCCTGATATATTCTCGTATCAATATAATTTTTGCTTCTATTATACGAACACAAATATTCCACATATGTGTATGTTGCTACTGTACCAGTGGCTCCTTTATTTTTTTTTTATCTTTTTTGAATGGCTAAAAGATATCCTTCGAAATGAAGTTGAAATTTCCAATGTAGAGCATTCTTTTCTGAATTACAGAAATTGTTGTTGATTTTATTAAAAAAGAAAGCTGAGCTTTTTCGTTTGTCTCAAAACGTTGATATACAACCAATGAGAAATACTTAGTTAAACAAATGATTATATTTCAGGATGCACGGACACCTTCACAACAATCCAGAACCAAAAAGTTGTCGGTGGAGATAAGCAAACGGGTACATTCACACAAAACAGTTGCGAGACAGAATGCCTTTCTAAAACCCGAGACTTGTGTAGTGCTGCCGATTTCTCCGTTGCCGATGGAGGGTGTTACTTATTGACAGCAACTTTAGTCCGGGATGTCCCCCCAACTGCGGCATCCAATGTGAATCACTTGGTGCGTGTTATCTGTGACGCATCCACTACTGCAGGTACATACCGCTTTATTAAAATCTATTTTATTAGGCTTAATCGACCGCTGTTCGTTACACCACCGTACAGCCGCCGCCGACGAGCGTGTTGACTCTTCCACTACACTGATTGCTAAAACCATCGTGTTATCGAGGTCTGGCCTCCATTTGGTGCACTTTTGCCGTCGCACAGTCGGCCCAATGGAACACGCCTAATAAGGGAGTTCGCGATAGTTTAGTTGTCAATGGGGTTTTACGTTGAAATAAGCAAACTGGTGTCTGTTGAGTATTAAGGTAGTTTTCTCTTATGTATCCGGACAGCTATGGCCATCATTTCTGTCCTCCTATGACCGCAAATCCCATTTTCTCAAAGAATATTGGCAGCTAACCAATAGGCTGAACATTGCACTTTTATCACAGTATGTTTTTCTATTTGTGGAGAATAATTCATTTCTCAATACTAGCAGTCCTCATAATAATGATTAGTTTCGATTGCAATATTTATTCATCAAATATTAAATATCTTTCTTCTTTTCTCTATTTTCAGCCCCCACTACACCCTCTGGAGGTACGTCAAAATTTCTTTGTTACGGTATTTTAATTCAAGGTGTAATCCAGTTCCAACAACAATTTGACATGAATATACATGTACTGACTTAAGATATTTGAAACCTATTTTAAAGGTTTTAGTTCATGCTGTGGGAAAGGTTAGGCATCATATATATTTATCTTTCACTTACTTCAGTTGATGATTCCTTCTCTGACGATGCTTAAACGGGCACACAAGAGAGACATTTATAAAAGGAGAAAAACAAATTGAGTCTTTTTTTTTATATTTTTTTTTTATTTCAGTAAGTATATATACAAAGACAGTCTGCCATGATAGCAGGTTTTGTATGCCTTCTGTTGACATTTTACACAATTTGGTTGCAAAAACAATTCAGTCAAATAACAGATGATGCATATAATATCGTTGATGAGGTAATGGTATGAGATGAGTTTTAGTCCACAACCTCTCTCACAACGCCATCTAAGCTTTCACAAAAGGGCGACTCGTAGATTAGTACAATTTTTGTGTGTAATTTCTGAGAGGTGTCATACTTTATTGCCGTAAGGGGGTTTAAGATCAGTAAATGTATTCCATTTTTGCTGCTTTGTGATGGCACCTTCGGCGCTATATATCGTACAAATGCCGGTCAAGTTGAGACTGTGACACGAGCGCGTATAAAACAAAATATTTGAACAAGATTCAGCTGATGATGAATCAAGGACAATTATGGTGATGTCCATAGTGAGTGGACTCTAAGGATTATTTTGGTGTGTTTTAACCTGTGATTGGGAGAAAAGGAAGATCTAGACCAAACGCCTATTAAAGCTAAGATTCAGTTAGCTGCTTTATAAAGTGAATGAAAATTCCGTTCCTGTCTGTAAAGACATGATAAAAAAAACTGCAATAAGAAGGTGGGCCAGATCGACCGAGAAACAATCAGAAAAGGCAAGAAAAAAGAGGAAATGAAAAAGCAAAGAACCGGAAATTTTCCTCACCAGCGGGTACATAGAAAGATAGAATGCACTCTCAGAATTATCGAGAAAAACTGGGAAATACTTGGCAAGTCAACAATGATAAAGAAAATATACCAGAGCAAACTGGTAAAAGGGTACAAAAGACCGAAAAACTTAAAAGATAGTTTAGAAAGGGCCAGAATGCAATACGGAACAGCTGAAAGTTCCCACAGTTAAAGCAACACGACCAACACCTGCACCAAACCAAACTGCAGACACTGCAGGTTACTTGTGAGAGATCTGAAAATGACCTCTAAAAGCAGGGTGACAAACATACAACGAAGTATAATATTACATGCAACAGCTCAAATGTTATATACATTTATCTCACCCCAGATATTTTTTCTCCATAGACTTAACACTAGAAACTCGTATCTAACACCCATTAGATATTTAGGAAAAATATCCAATGGGGGATAATGTCACAAATGTTAGCCCATTAGTCAATATTAAGGGTGAGATAAATTCAGAAACCCATTCAAGCTTATGGTCAGCTCGATCCCATCTCATTTGAATCACATAGCAATTCACGCGGCTTCGCCTTGTGAATTACTATGTGATTCAAACTCGATGGGATACGAGCTCAGACCCTAAACTTTCATGGGTTTCCTCTATATTACTGCATATAGTGCAAGCGATGCAATCACCAAAACGTGGGGCAGACAAAAAGAAAGATCAAGGAACAAATAGGAGAACACCTGAGATCGATCAGTAAGAAATCCAAAATCAGATATGTACTGACTTACTTCACCCAACCAGAACACCAAGGTGTAGAAGATGTTTTAGCAAGAATCTTGGACTTAATATACCAACACCCAGACAGCAGGCAGGCGGGGCAGCTAAGGGACAAGATAGAATTCAATTGGATCCATCGGTTACATACCGAGGCTCCATATGGTCTGAACATAATGGACAGTAAATTTGAATAGATCCATGAAAATCCACGTCAAAAATTTGTTTCACGTCCTAACAGACGAGAATGGAATTTTTAATCAAATGACTATAATGGACCTATCAAAGACTGCTGTGAGTGACTGCACCATATAATACACCTGGTATAACCTGGGAATGTATAAATGAAGCACAAATTTTACTATCCCTGACGACATTTTCCTAATCGAAACTACTGAATAAAACACTGTAAGATAGAGATAAACACTTTACAGTAAAAATTCAAAATTCGGAAACAGGCCCATGACACTCCAATGAAAGCTCCTCTACTGAGGCTATATAGACTGACAGGGTGCCAGTTCCAGAATCTCCCACCAGGTGGCCCCACTAACCCATTGGTCCTACTGCCACGAAATCTAATGTCTGATTGGTTAAGCATGTGATCCACCAAGAGTGAGTTAGGGCCGGACGATGACCATGTGGAGGAATTGTGGACGTCGGCCGCCCAAATCGCTCATCGGCTCAGATCAGCTGGGACAATCTGCTTGGTGGATCAGCAAGTCAGCCAGAATCAGCTGGACGAGCCCATTGAAAACCCTGTCGCCTGCAACCGTGCGGTCATCGCCTCCGGCCGGCCAGCCCTGTACAAACCAGCCTCTGGCCGTCTCTGAGCATCGATTTGGTGGATCACATGCTTTACACAGCCGTTGCCGCCACTTTTGGATCGGCATAAACCAATCAGGAGGGAGAAAATTGATTTTATTATGTGATAAAACATTGACAGACCAGGTGCCCGAATGTACCATCCCGCAACCAGCAGGGGAACGCACAGGTGCAGTCACTCGCTCAGTAGTCGCTGAAGTCAAAGCCACGTTTAACATAACCTAATCTATTTATAGGGTTATTTGGTCCTGCCACTAAAAAAATTGGATGAGAGTGGCTCCCAACCCTACCAACTCTCATAGGGTGAAAGAAAAGTTATTTTATTCGACTACAGAACGTTTTTTGTAGGCCACACTCTGATTATGTCTCAGTTATTGACGTTCCTGTTTTATGATTGACGTTCCATGTTCGTATATAAATTAATTGTTTCCTTTATTTTACAGCTGCGTGTGTGGATACCTACAATAAGACAGACAATACACACTTCGATATGGGCACCGAATACACCGGTATCACTGGTTTAGTAGATTGCACAGCCCAGTGTACGCAAAGCCCGATGTGCGCAGGCTTTGACTTCGAAATATCTTCTGGGAAGTGCTGGTGGTTCAACGTTGATTTTGTATTTGATAAGCCATTGGTACAAAATGGAGTCGACCATTACACAAAAGTGGGATGTAATGTTACCGGTAAATATATCACCTCTTCTACCAGTTATTCATTTAATAGCTATCCCATAATTATAGTATCGACTTCTTGCTTGAAGTATGTTCTAAATAAGGTACGAATAAGCTTTTCAGTGCATGACAATTTGCAATAATTAGTGTACATTATACTCTTGAGTAATAATCCTGTATTGCGTTGTGAACTATCTCCCGGAAAAATAAAAGGGTCGTATAGATTTATCCCAGGATATAGAAAACAACGAAGTCTAGGGCATTTTACATTTAAGGGGAACACATGTTTAATCCATCCCGGGCGAATGATTCTTCAAGGCATTCCCCAGCATACGACAAATGCTGCCCTCACTAGATTATGTAATTATTTAAATTTTAAAAAGATACTGACAAATAAGTTTTTGTCGGATTCGTCGGTTGGCACTATTTAAAATTTTAGTCGGGCCAATGGAACACTCGCTGTATGTCGATGTTTTACCCACATCCTCAAATAGAGAAAATGTTTTAATTTTTTACTCAGAAATGTTATGAGAATTTCACAAACTACTGGGGGTGGGGAGTTAGCTCAGTGGTTAGAGCACCGGACTTGTAACCCCAAGGTTGTAAGACTTTTTGGGTTCGAGTCCCACCTCCAGCAGTTGTAGATTTACTGCTATAACAAAGGCCATCCTTCTCATACCATGTCTATGTGGTGTGGGAAGTAAAAGAACTCTCACCTCGGTAAATGTGTAGGGGTGAGATTTCTACCTGAATTCATCACATAGATTCGATCACCACCCTAGTGGTGTGAAAGAACCTTGAGAAAGTCTGGAAAGGACCTATAATGGTTGACTGGACGTTAAATCAAACCAACCAACCAAATCATAGCCTACTCTGGAGTTCATTGGCTCAACCACATTCACCAATACACTTTACTCTCTTTCTAGGTACAACTGTGTGCATGGACTCCTTTACGGAAATGGTAGGTATGCAGCTTGACGGAGCTGTTCAGGACACTGCAGAGACAGGAAATCCTATGGGCTGCAGGAACAAATGTCTTGCTTCACCAGCATGTAACGTATATGAGTACAATGGTGCGAATGAATGCTGGATTCACAGTAACTCATCGACCGACGCTATTAAGCCCATATCTTCAACAACCGACAAGTTGTACGTTCGTGTCCGCTGTACACAATCCACCACTGTTCCAGGTAGGTCACATAAAGTATTTAAAATTGGGGAGGTGGATGGGATGTCATGACCTTCTGTACAGCCTCAGTTAGGCTAGCGTAAACTTTGATGTATTTCTGTTTATACACGTTTCCTAAAACGTGTATAACATCATAATTAACATAATTGTTTCTCTCAAAATTTGTTTTCTGATTTTTAACTTCAATTTGCACCTTTGATTTAAGAATGGATCATAATGATGATATATCTACTTGCTTATATGAACCAGAGACTGAGTTGACATACACGGCTAATAGTAAAAATCTCTCTTCATACAGGTGTCTGTCGTGATTCGTTTACAAAGTTTGATAGAACTCTTGTCCAAGGCGGTCTACCAGAGACTTCTGCAACTACGAATGAAGCATGTGCGTCTGCCTGTCTGGCCCGAGCGACTCCACCTTGCGTCGCCTACGACTTTAACGCAGACAATATGTGCTACCTGCATAGCCCATCAAGTGACCTCTCCGGCCGTACACCTTCTAATACCGTCACACACTATGTACGCAACTTTATCTGTAATGTAACCACGACTGGCGGTAAGTGCAGATATATGCTCTAATGTCATTTGAGGGAGACTTCAGTGTAAACCTAACCTTGAATTAGTTTGATTAATTCTTAGCCTGGAACTGGTTTCTAAAAAACCTCTTCCGTGTGTGGGGACTTTTTTTTTTTTTTTTTTTTATAAATTCACCAATATATAAAATGGCCGGCCAGAACAATGTGTGAGCCAGAATACACGCCCCACCCCCACCCCCCACCAGCTGCGCACCCACACTGGAAGTATCCTTGTCGATAGGCTTTGTTGACAGACTGAAGGGTCCAAACAGAAACTCTGATACAGAAAGGGTTGGAAGTATCTATCCAAAGAAAACGGGGAATACTTACAGATTACATCGAAAGCTGTAATGTGGAACGTAAATTGAACATAGGAAAGACTTGTGGTCGTGTTCAAACACACTCCACTGCCACGTTGACTACTAATCTTGAATTAGATTGAAGCGTCATTTTCTATCATGCAGAATTTGTGTAAAACCTTCACCATGTTAAATGAATTATGCTTTATAGATAAACCAAACAAGAAGCCTGCAGTACTCTTGGTCCATATATATATATATAATATTTGAATTGTTAAAAGCGTGGCTATAGATTGTGGGGTAGTTATTAGTTTCAAGCCTCTGTTTAGAAAAAGAAAAACCCATATTTAATCGTAATCCGAGGAGTCTATTCCTTGAGGAGATGAACTGGGATGTTGGGGGGGGGGGGGGGTACGATTTTACACTAGACCTTGTATGTAAAAGCTTTTTAATTTGTCGTACAAACCATTCAGATTTCAGCAATATGCCTATTCATTTTCATTGATACAGCTGCTTGCATAGACCCATTCTTGGAAAGTGCGAACATGAACAGAGGTGGTGGAACGGAACAGAGCGCCACCCTAGACACCAACGAGAAATGCCGTGCGGAATGCTTAAAAACGACGAAGACCAGTGCTAACGCTTGTTACGGATATGACTTCAGCACAATCGATAATAAATGCTATCTGCATCTTGGAAGTATATCTAGCCCCGGTCCATTGAATGGCGTGAACTCCTACGAGCGACAGTTTGTATGTGTCGATGCTACAACAACTCCAAGTAAGTCTTCAAGGGCACAATACAGTTAATAGATACTTTGCATTAACTGCTTTTTCAATTTTATTCACGCTTATTCTGCATCAAGCTTCTATATGCATGGTTGCGCTTGAAATTGCGGCTTGAGGATGATCTGAAAAAAATAGTTTTTATTTCATGCTTTTAGTTAGTTGTATGCACAGCTTCATTTCATATTCAGGCTTCTTACCAACCAGTCCCAACTCAGCAGATAAGGACAATCGCCACATAGTTTGTTTTATTTGACATTTTTTTTTTCATTTTACGATCCATCTCTACAAAAAGCTCAATGACATTTACTTATGCTTCACAATAATAGAACTAACATCATTTGCTTTTACTTTTTTTCTTTTACACTCAAAAAGTGTCCCGCTCATATTAATATTGAGAGCAACATAACTCCATAAACGGCTTAATGCTTCGATTCTGCTATTTTTTGTTGAATTATTGTTGCAGCTGCAGGAGAGAGCACCACTACAGATGGTAATATATAACATAGCTACGTAGTTAACCTCTGTAGTTTCCTGTTTGGTTTGCACTGTCTTTGATCATTGGTCACACCATAATGACAAAGGCAGAGATTGGAGTGGTAGAGGAAGTAATCAAACAGGCACTTGCCGATTGCCTCTGCATGTCTATTAAATGAAAAGACCACTCTTTTAAGAAAACTGCCCTTACTGGTGTTAGATATGCAACATAGATCACCATGCGATTGATTATTCAAACGTTCGCAGTAGAAAAAGGATGTACTAATACAATCTCCTCTTATATATTTTTTACTATAGCAGCGTTTATTTATTCAATAAAACCAATTTTACAGTGCATGACAATTTGCACTTTAAATTTTGACATTTGACTAATTATACGACTTTATTGAGAATAGATGGTAACTAGAAAAAGAGAATTTCTCACAGTGTTTAGAATGAAATATATCATGATTATGCATGAGTTTGTATTTTATTTGATCTGAAACCATAGATATGCAGGATGATATTAGTAGTTCTTTAAGCTAAAAGATATGCTTTTGTATTAGTTCTAAGAAGTTTACCCTTGGATTAAAATGTCCTCTACTGACTACATTGATACCGCTCGATGTGCACTTGTGATATCCATTATGGTCTATTGGTTTTGTATATTACTTTTTAACACAGGCCTTTAAATCTAACGCCATCTTTAAATCTTTAATTTTCAAGGTACCGCATGCAGAGATGTTTACCAGGAATACCCCAACTCCAACGCCCGTGGAGGAGCAGACCAGAGCATCACCGTTTTGTCTGAGTGTCAAGCAAAATGTTCTGCCACTGTTGAGGGTGCAGATTACTGCTACGGCTTCGACTTCGATGGAAATTGTTGGTTCCAGTTAGGGAATGCCAACTATACCGTCAATGTTGACGGGGCGCCAGGAGTGACACACTACAAAAGGTCGCGCATTTGTCCTACTACTGCCATACCTGGTAAGTCGAAGGGTCATCTGTTTCAATAACAAAATTAATTATACTGGGGCGGGTACAATAAGAAATGCTCACACTTGCTAACCATATACATTGACTGCAAATTGGTATTTGTTGGAGACATTTTCATGATAATATGAAAAAAAAATGAAAAAAAGATAATATTTTCACACTGCATAATTCTGTAACAGGTTGTCATCATACATACACGAGGACTGAGAACTACCATGGTAATGGTGGAACCTGGATCCCTAACGTCAAACGTATGGTTGGCTGCCAGAACAGATGCACTAGTGCCGGGCCCTTGTGTAATGGTTTTGATTTTGACCGCAAGGAAAAGAGATGCACGACATATGATAACCGCTCATACCGGTTGAAATGGGCGCCCGGTGCTGATCACTACACCAAACATACGTTTTGTGAGCCTGCCAGATCAGGTTTGGCTGGGATCTGTGAAACTCTGTACATCGATTTCTAGATGTAGTTAATGCCAACTTTCCTTGCTTTCTAGACCCCCGTTCCCTGCCTTCCCTCAGCGGTGCTCTCTTGAATTTGTAGCTGTGTTAGTACATCCAAACACTTTCATCAGGCCGTGGTCTGTGCTAGAATTGTATTTTGATTTTACTTCAGCATCTTGTATAGAAACCTTCAGGAGCTATGGAGATGCGTTTGCCACTGATAGCCTTACACAGTACGACATCAACCAAATTCAGGAATGTAAAGCATTTTGCAGTGGACACAATTTGCCTAATGGTGTGATTTGTCATGGTTTTGATTACAATATGAAGACAAAGAGATGTGATATACAAACATCGAGAGTTTATGGGTTTATCAAAAATGACACTGAAATGATTCATTACAAACGGAACAGTACATCATGTTTGCAATTGGTCTCCAACGTTGA
Source organism: Alentia gelatinosa (assembly GCA_950022655.1). Classification (NCBI taxonomy): domain Eukaryota; kingdom Metazoa; phylum Annelida; class Polychaeta; order Phyllodocida; family Polynoidae; genus Alentia; species Alentia gelatinosa. The sequence goes on along the minus strand of OX465587.1, from coordinate 50,000,803 downwards.
GGTGGCAAACATTGGTAAGCTCTCGACATTTAGACGTTGTCATTATGTGATTTAATCCTAAATCTGTGGATTTTGAATAATGAAGTAATCCAGTGAATATAGTCAATATATGCTTCGGCAGCCATATAACTTAAAACAATAGGAGAACAGTTTAAATGTACTTGTTTCCCCAAAAAGCCTCATTCACGGATTTCAGAATATATTATTGAGCTAAATATTAGGTCGTAGAGGTTTTAAGATAGTGTTAGTACCTTAATATCAAGATGTTTCGTGATGACCCACTATGTAATTTAAATGTTAAAGCTTGTGCCTCCGAATTCAATGTGTTTCTAAACACAAATGGAATTGATGGGAGTGAACGACCGGCCACTTCAAGATATCGATGTCAGGAGATATGTATCGAGGAGGCAAACTGCTATGCTTATGACTGGGATAAAAATAATAGAGGCTGTTATACATTCTATAAAGATTACAGACGTTCACAAAACGGAACCGTGGATGGTGTAGATCACTATGCCCGCAAGCAAAACTGCTTAATACCTGGTGGTAGGTACCATCACTCTTCAAAGATCACCAGCTTATTCGATAAGAACTTAATACACACAGTTTTATTTCCAAATTTTCTAGGTCACTGAAAACAGATGACAATCTGTATTCATTGTGGCTAAAAAAATTTCCCATTTTCCCATTTTTCTTAATTCACACAGTTTTTTATATTCACTAAGATGAGAAGAAATATTCCCAAAAACCCGGCGATGGGCCGGATCAATTTCCAAGTAGCAAAATGATTACAAGAGATTATTTACCTATACTCACTCAGGTGGGGTTTTCCATGACATTCTGTATAAGAACAACCAAATGAGATTTTTCAAACAGAAATAAGTGATTTATCAAAAAGAAATTACATGGAGTTATCTTCAGAATTAAATTCTGACAAAAAACCTGTGCTGTTCACTTAAAAGTGCAGGCTTCTCTGGTAATCGCTAGAAATCAATTTCAGGCATTGGATATAACTATAAAAGGTCCAGGGATACACATGCTGCAGTTGGGGTTCTCCAAAATGGAATTGGAAGCCGAGTTGAATGTGAGAAAAGATGTAATGGGTTAAATGGTGGACAGACCTGTTATGGCTATGATTTTAACCTCAAGGATGAGAAGTGTTACATCTTTACAAACCCAACATCAGTGAAAAATACTTCTCCTCTCCAAGGAGTAGACCATTATGAAAGAGAATCAGGAAATGGTGGTGGTACAGGTAATTTGACCTGATAGTTCTAGTGCATAGACAGAAATAGAAATTCAACCATGAAGAGATATGCATTTTAAAACCTCACTAAATGTCTCCATATGGAGTTTTGAGATAAATCTGAGACTCATCAAATCCAATATGCTATAAGTATACCTTTTATTTGTTGAGAATAGCATAACAACTTTAGATCATGTCACTATAATCCTTCTGCAAGTTAGTTGTCAATTCATCAAAAGAGCAGCCTTCAAAAAGTAATCCCTCCTAATATTTATTGCAGGCATTGGATATAACTATAAAAGGTCCAGGGATACACATGCTGTAGGTGGGGTTCTCCAAAATGGAATTGTAAACCAAGTTGAATGTGAGAAAAGATGTAATGGGTTAAATGGTGGACAGACCTGTTATGGCTATGATTTTAACCTCAAGGATGAGAAGTGTTACATCTTTACAAACCCAACATCAGTGAAAAATACTTCTCCTCTCCAAGGAGTAAACCATTATGAAAGAGAATCAGGAAATGGTGGTGGTACAGGTAATTTGACCTGATAGTTCTAGTGCATAGACAGAAATAGAAATTCAACCATCAAGAGATATGCATTTTAAAACCTCACTAAATGTCTTCATATGGAGTTTTGAGATGAATCTGAAACTCATCAAATCTAATATGCTATAAGTATACCTTTTATTTGTTGAGAATAGCAAAACAACTTTAGATCATGTCACTATAATCCTTCTGCAAGTTAGTTGTCAATTCATCAAAAGAGCAGCCTTCAAAAAGTAATCCCTCCTAATATTTATTGCAGGCATTGGATATAACTATAAAAGGTCCAGGGATACACATGCTGTAGGTGGGGTTCTCCAAAATGGAATTGTAAACCAAGTTGAATGTGAGAAAAGATGTAATGGGTTAAATGGTGGACAGACCTGTTATGGCTATGATTTTAACCTCAAGGATGAGAAGTGTTACATCTTTACAAACCCAATATCAGTGAAAAATACTTCTCCTCTCCAAGGAGTAAACCATTATGAAAGAGATTCAGGAAATGGTGGAACAGGTAAAAATATCTTGTATTCCTAGTCTAAAGGAAAAATAGAAATTCACCTTGTTCAGCATATAGTCACTCAAGACTAAATGGTTAATCTTTCCTGATATTCGTTGCAGGTACTGAATATAACTATACAACATTCATCGATACAAGTGCTGTAGATGGGGCTCCCCAAAATGGAATTCAGAGCCAAGTTGAATGTCAGAATAGATGTAATCAGAATGTGTTAAATGGTGGACAAACCTGTTATGGTTATGATTTTAAGTTCAATGATAGGAAGAGTTACATCTTTACAAACCCAACATCAGTTAGAAATACTTATCGTCTCCCAGGAGCAAACCATTATGAAAGGGAATTGGGAAATGGTGGACCAGGTTATTCAACCTTGAAGTTATAGTATCTAGACAAACACAGAGATATCAGTTTTCCATTCTTCCATAGAAATCCACTTTTTCATTTTCACAATCTAAAATCATTTTTCCTTGTGTAAAACAAAGGTGATATCAATTTTGCTTAAAGACAAATGCCAGTAGGTATTGAAGCGCCCCCTGGTCCTACTTAAATAACACTGGTGCTGCCATCTGGTTTAATGAAAATGTAGCAGTTTCCCATAGACACCAATAGATAAGCATGGTGACATAGTACTTTTTAGCATTTCTCATTTGTACATGTTCCCAACTATCATAATCCAGAATTATTTGAAGATAGCAAGAGAACATCAGTGTCATTTGGCAACAAAGTCAAAATATTGCATTTTCCCATAGACATAAATAATTAAACGCTTTTCAGATGGCCCATATATAGAAATTGGCATGGTGACATGCCAATTTTTTCATTTTCTAATTGCTAATATAAGGAATTTATAGTATCCTGGTTTATTTGTAAAACTCAATAGAATTTAGAAATCGCCCAACTACCAGTATTTGTCTTTAGTTCACAGAAATAGAACAGTGGGCTGAACCTCCTCATGACACTTGATTCTATGTCATGGCTGATAAGTAGTTTTCTTGGTAGCTCAGGGGTAACAAATTCCACATGAAGAATATTTCTAAGGTAAGTAGAGATAATGTCAACTGCAGGATATTGACTTGGTGCTGGATCACCGTATCTATGGTGTAAAATTAAGTCCAGATAGGAATATGGCTTCTATGTAGGAGAGATGGTTTTATGGCCATGCAATATCTTAATTTCAACTTTTAGTATTTTGACATGAATTTAGAAAAAAGAAATTTCATTTGAGTGAGGGGGGGGGGGGGGGGGGCTAATTAGGTATGTGTTGATACAGTACGCCGCATGCTAGGAAGTGGATTTTTCTAGGTAGATTGTATATCAGAGATATTTAAGTATTTGTTAAAGTGAGGGGATTCTTCGTGAAATGGATAAGATGGGCATACACAGACAGTTGTTCACACAATATCAATTTACAGTGAGCATTAGTGTTACACTTACCAGCTCCATAAGTGGCGCTGACTGTTGCTTATATCCTAGAAACTATCATAATTTCGGTGAAACATATTTGGCATGATATTCCTATATTTTTGCCTGGTTTTATAATTTGCGGGGATGGGGGATCTGCCATCTTTGGAAGCACATGACATGACAATTCAAAAGAACTCACCTCAGTAAATGTGTAGGGGTGAAATTTCTACCTGAATTCATCACATAGACTCCATCACCACCCTCTTGGTGTAAAAGAACCTTGAGAAAGTCTTGTAAGGACCTATAATGGGTGACGTTAAATCAAACCAAACAAACAAACAGCCAACTTCCACCAATGGACTCTTTGGTTCCTATCACTCCCCAATTATTGACACATGTCTCATGACTATATCTTTATGAGAACACTAAATATCTGGTTGGAGCTCCATTTCGCTTTGAACAAGGAGCCTATAGTATGGCAAACTATCACCAGATGGTGCCGTAACTTAGTCTTAGACTTGAACTTGTACTGAGTTAAATGCATTCACTCGCTAATTTGACCTTTAGAGGTGAATAATTATATTATAAGGAGGACAATTTTACAAGAAATTGTCATCATGCCCTACAACAGGTATGCTAAATGAGCATTCAAAATCCAGTTTAGCCAAAGTAAAATATAATGCATAGCATATATGCACATGAGGTAGGCTCAGAGAATATCATACCTTTCCTGAATTGTTGATCATTGAAGGCATCAGGCTTTACCAGTAACTGCTCACATAATTCATTGCAGGCACTGAATATAACTATAAAATTGTCCCCAATACATATGCTGTTGGTGGGGTTCTCCAATATGGAATTGAAAACCAAATTGGATGTGAGAATAGATGTGATGGATTAAATGGTGGACAGACCTGTTATGGCTATGATTTTTACTTCAACGATAAGAAGTGTTACATCTTTACAAACCCAACATCAGTGAAAAATACTTTTCCTCTCCAAGGAGTAAACCATTATGAGAGAAATTCTGGAAATGGTGGAACAGGTAAAAGGAAATTCTTAAATTCAATGTAATACCTGGAACTGTCATAGTTGTCAATTAATTTTTTCCTTTATTATTACTAAAATAATGATTTCCTAAATGTTTGAAAATCATGCCTAGCGAAGCAACACCTGGCAGAGATGGGTAATAGTGGATATCTGAGATGTTTAGGCCTATAGATAGTAGAAGATAAAGTATTTCATTTTATGGATGTTCTGAATCTGTTGAAACTTTTGCCCTCTTTCATTAGGGAAGGTGTCAACTGCATTTGGTCTAACTTCTCATAATATAAATTGCATCCCAGACCTGTATCAATACATTGTATTGAGAGATACATATATGATATATGAAGCAAAGTTGAGGATGATACTGGATACCCTGGCACTTGCAAAATTAGATGTAGTAATATAAGTTAAGGTTATGATTATACATTTCTATCACCCAAGGATACAATTTCTCCCTAATTATAATAGTAGATGATACCCTCTGAAGTGAAACATCACTACATAGTTATACATACTATAGCCCTGTCTTAAGCATTGTTACTGGAAATTCATTTCAGACACATGTCAATATACCGAATCAAGTAATACCTTTGATGCAATAAGTGAGTTGCAGCAAAGCATTAAAAGTGGTGATGAATGTAGAAGAAAATGCAGCAAGAATGAGCTAAATGGTGGAAAGAGGTGTTATGCCTTTGCCATATTCGATACACACTGTTATTTTTCTACAACACCAACACAGGTCCTTATTGGTTATCAAGGAGGACAATTTTACAAGAAATTGTCATCATGCCCTACAACAGGTATGCTAAATGAGCATTCAAAATCCAGTTTAGCCAAAGTAAAATATAATGCATAGCATATATGCACATGAGGTAGGCTCAGAGAATATCATACCTTTCCTGAATTGTTGATCATTGAAGGCATCAGGCTTTACCAGTAACTGCTCACATAATTCATTGCAGGCACTGAATATAACTATAAAATTGTCCCCAATACATATGCTGTTGGTGGGGTTCTCCAATATGGAATTGAAAACCAAGTTGGATGTGAGAATAGATGTGATGGATTAAATGGTGGACAGACCTGTTATGGCTATGATTTTTACTTCAACGATAAGAAGTGTTACATCTTTACAAACCCAACATCAGTGAAAAATACTTTTCCACTCCAAGGGGTAAACCATTATGAGAGAAATTCAGGAAATGGTGGAACAGGTAATTTAACCTAATATTTCTAGTGCATAGAAAGAAATAGAAATTCAGCCATGAACAGGTACGCATTCAGTATGGGGGCCATCCATTAAGTATGTGTACACACTCAGGAGGGAGGGGGGTAAAAGTATTTGAAAATTTTGTTTATTCTCCTTCTTTCTTCTATTGTGAAGAGGATTGGGAGGCAGTGGGGGTAAAATATTGCGAAATTTCTGTGTTCATGGATGGCCCCTTCTCTTTCAAAACCTCCCTAAATGTCTTCATATGGAGTTTATGAGATGATTACGAGACTCACAAATCAAATAAGTTATATAAGTATACCTTTCATTTGTTGAAGGTAGCAAAAAAAAAAAGATCTTGTCATCCCATTTTTCAGTAAGTTAGTTTTCAATTGATCAAGACAGCAGCCTCCTCTAGCAATCCATCCTAATATCTATTGCAGGCACTGGGTATGACTATAAAAGGTCCATCAATACACATGCTGTAGGTGGGGTTCTCCAAAATGGAATTGGAAACCAAGTTGGATGTGAGAAAAGATGTAATGGGTTAAATGGTGGACAGACCTGTTATGGCTATGATTTTGACTTCAATAATAAGAAGTGTTACATCTTTACAAACCCAACATCAGTGAAAAATACTTCTCCTTTCCAAGGAGTAAACCATTATGTAAGAGATTCAGGAAATGGCGGAACAGGTAATTTGACCTAATGGTTCTAGTGCATAAAGAAATTCAGCTACAGTATCTGAATAATATGGTAGGAGATTACAAGCGTCACCAGATGGTGCCGTAACTTAGTCTTAGACTTGAACTTGTACTGAGTTAAATGCATTCACTCGCTAATTTGACCTTTAGAGGTGAATAATTATATTTCAGGATGCACACTTGTCTTGTTTAGCTATAAAGATTTTCTAAATCTTGGTAAATGATGCTTTAAGAAATCACCTAGCATAATAGTGGATTCATGAGAAGTTTAAGTCTATAGATAGTAGAAGATAAAGTATTTCATTTTATGGATGTTCTGAATCTGTTGAAACTTTTGCCCTCTTTCATTGGGGAAGGTGTCAACTGCATTTGGTCCAACTTCTCATAATATAAATTGCATCCCAGACCTGTATCAATACATTGTATTGAGAGATACATATATGATATATGAAGCAAAGTTGAGGATGATACTCGATACCCTGGCACTTGCAAAATTAGATGTAGTAATATAAGTTAAGGTTGTGATTATACATTTCTATCACCCAAGGATACAATTTCTCCCTAATTATAATAGTAGATGATACCCTCTGAAGTGAAACATCACTACATAGTTATACATACTATAGCCCTGTCTTAAGCATTGTTACTGGAAATTCATTTCAGACACATGTCAATATACCGAATCAAGTAATACCTTTGATGCAATAAGTGAGTTGCAGCAAAGCATTACAAGTGGTGATGAATGTAGAAGAAAATGCAGCAAGAATGAGCTAAATGGTGGAAAGAGGTGTTATGCCTTTGCCATATTCGATACACACTGTTATTTTTCTACAACACCAACACAGGTCCTTATTGGTTATCAAGGAGGACAATTTTACAAGAAATTGTCATCATGCCCTACAACAGGTATGCTAAATGAGCATTCAAAATCCAATTTAGCCAAAGTAAAATATAATGCATAGCATATTTGCACATGAGGTAGGCTCAGAGAATATCATACCTTTCCTGAATTGTTGATCATTGAAGGCATCAGGCTTTACCAGTAACTGCTCACATAATTCATTGCAGGCACTGAATATAACTATAAAATTGTCCCCAATACATATGCTGTTGGTGGGGTTCTCCAATATGGAATTGAAAACCAAGTTGGATGTGAGAATAGATGTGATGGGTTAAATGGTGGACAGACCTGTTATGGCTATGATTTTTACTTCAACGATAAGAAGTGTTACATCTTTACAAACCCAACATCAGTGAAAAATACTTTTCCTCTCCAAGGGGTAAACCATTATGAGAGAAATTCAGGAAATGGTGGAACAGGTAATTTAACCTAATATTTCTAGTGCATAGAAAGAAATAGAAATTCAGCCATGAACAGGTACGCATTCAGTATTGGGGCCATCCATTAAGTATGTGTACACAATCAGGAGGGAGGGGGGTGAAAGTATTTGAAAATTTTGTTTATTCTCCTTCTTTCTTCTATTGTGAAGAGGATTGGGAGGCAGTGGGGGTAAAATATTGCGAAATTTCTGTGTTCATGGATGGCCCCTTCTCTTTCAAAACCTCCCTAAATGTCTTCATATGGAGTTTATGAGATGATTACGAGACTCACAAATCAAATAAGTTATATAAGTATACCTTTCATTTGTTGAAGGTAGCAAAAAATATAAGATCTTGTCATCCCATTTTTCAGTAAGTTAGTTTTCAATCGATCAAGACAGCAGCCTCCTCTAGCAATCCATCCTAATATCTATTGCAGGCACTGGGTATGACTATAAAAGGTCCATCAATACACATGCTGTAGGTGGGGTTCTCCAAAATGGAATTGGAAACCAAGTTGGATGTGAGAAAAGATGTAATGGGTTAAATGGTGGACAGACCTGTTATGGCTATGATTTTGACTTCAATAATAAGAAGTGTTACATCTTTACAAACCCAACATCAGTGAAAAATACTTCTCCTTTCCAAGGAGTAAACCATTATGTAAGAGATTCAGGAAATGGCGGAACAGGTAATTTGACCTAATGGTTCTAGTGCATAAAGAAATTCAGCTACAGTATCTGAATAATATGGTAGGAAATTACAAGCGTCACCAGATGGTGCCGTAACTTAGTCTTAGACTTGAACTTGTACTGAGTTAAATGCATTCACTCGCTAATTTGACCTTTAGAGGTGAATAATTATATTTCAGGATGCACACTTGTCTTGTTTAGCTATAAAGATTTTCTAAATCTTGGTAAATGATGCTTTAAGAAATCACCTAGCATAATAGTGGATTCATGAGAAGTTTAAGTCTATAGATAGTAGAAGATAAAGTATTTCATTTTATGGATGTTCTGAATCTGTTGAAACTTTTGCCCTCTTTCATTGGGGAAGGTGTCAACTGCATTTGGTCCAACTTCTCATAATATAAATTGCATCCCAGACCTATATCAATACATTGTATTGAGAGATACATATATGATATATGAAGCAAAGTTGAGGATGATACTCGATACCCTGGCACTTGCAAAATTAGATGTAGTAATATAAGTTAAGGTTGTGATTATACATTTCTATCACCCAAGGATACAATTTCTCCCTAATTATAATAGTAGATGATACCCTCTGAAGTGAAACATCACTACATAGTTATACATACTATAGCCCTGTCTTAAGCATTGTTACTGGAAATTCATTTCAGACACATGTCAATATACCGAATCAAGTAATACCTTTGATGCAATAAGTGAGTTGCAGCAAAGCATTAAAAGTGGTGATGAATGTAGAAGAAAATGCAGCAAGAATGAGCTAAATGGTGGAAAGAGGTGTTATGCCTTTGCCATATTCGATACACACTGTTATTTTTCTACAACACCAACACAGGTCCTTATTGGTTATCAAGGAGGACAATTTTACAAGAAATTGTCATCATGCCCTACAACAGGTATGCTAAATGAGCATTCAAAATCCAATTTAGCCAAAGTAAAATATAATGCATAGCATATTTGCACATGAGGTAGGCTCAGAGAATATCATACCTTTCCTGAATTGTTGATCATTGAAGGCATCAGGCGTTACCAGTAACTGCTCACATAATTCATTGCAGGCACTGAATATAACTATAAAATTGTCCCCAATACATATGCTGTTGGTGGGGTTCTCCAATATGGAATTGAAAACCAAGTTGGATGTGAGAATAGATGTGATGGGTTAAATGGTGGACAGACCTGTTATGGCTATGATTTTTACTTCAACGATAAGAAGTGTTACATCTTTACAAACCCAACATCAGTGAAAAATACTTTTCCTCTCCAAGGGGTAAACCATTATGAGAGAAATTCAGGAAATGGTGGAACAGGTAATTTAACCTAATATTTCTAGTGCATAGAAAGAAATAGAAATTCAGCCATGAACAGGTACGCATTCAGTATTGGGGCCATCCATTAAGTATGTGTACACAATCAGGAGGGAGGGGGGTGAAAGTATTTGAAAATTTTGTTTATTCTCCTTCTTTCTTCTATTGTGAAGAGGATTGGGAGGCAGTGGGGGTAAAATATTGCGAAATTTCTGTGTTCATGGATGGCCCCTTCTCTTTCAAAACCTCCCTAAATGTCTTCATATGGAGTTTATGAGATGATTACGAGACTCACAAATCAAATAAGTTATATAAGTATACCTTTCATTTGTTGAAGGTAGCAAAAAATATGAGATCTTGTCATCCCATTTTTCAGTAAGTTAGTTTTCAATCGATCAAGACAGCAGCCTCCTCTAGCAATCCATCCTAATATCTATTGCAGGCACTGGGTATGACTATAAAAGGTCCATCAATACACATGCTGTAGGTGGGGTTCTCCAAAATGGAATTGGAAACCAAGTTGGATGTGAGAAAAGATGTAATGGGTTAAATGGTGGACAGACCTGTTATGGCTATGATTTTGACTTCAATAATAAGAAGTGTTACATCTTTACAAACCCAACATCAGTGAAAAATACTTCTCCTCTCCAAGGAGTAAACCATTATGTAAGAGATTCAGGAAATGGCGGAACAGGTAATTTGACCTAATGGTTCTAGTGCATAAAGAAATTCAGCTACAGTATCTGAATAATATGGTAGGAGATTACAAGCGTCACCAGATGGTGCCGTAACTTAGTCTTAGACTTGAACTTGTACTGAGTTAAATGCATTCACTCGCTAATTTGACCTTTAGAGGTGAATAATTATATTTCAGGATGCACACTTGTCTTGTTTAGCTATAAAGATTTTCTAAATCTTGGTAAATGATGCTTTAAGAAATCACCTAGCATAATAGTGGATTCATGAGAAGTTTAAGTCTATAGATAGTAGAAGATAAAGTATTTCATTTTATGGATGTTCTGAATCTGTTGAAACTTTTGCCCTCTTTCATTGGGGAAGGTGTCAACTGCATTTGGTCCAACTTCTCATAATATAAATTGCATCCCAGACCTGTATCAATACATTGTATTGAGAGATACATATATGATATATGAAGCAAAGTTGAGGATGATACTCGATACCCTGGCACTTGCAAAATTAGATGTAGTAATATAAGTTAAGGTTGTGATTATACATTTCTATCACCCAAGGATACAATTTCTCCCTAATTATAATAGTAGATGATACCCTCTGAAGTGAAACATCACTACATAGTTATACATACTATAGCCCTGTCTTAAGCATTGTTACTGGAAATTCATTTCAGACACATGTCAATATACCGAATCAAGTAATACCTTTGATGCAATAAGTGAGTTGCAGCAAAGCATTAAAAGTGGTGATGAATGTAGAAGAAAATGCAGCAAGAATGAGCTAAATGGTGGAAAGAGGTGTTATGCCTTTGCCATATTCGATACACACTGTTATTTTTCTACAACACCAACACAGGTCCTTATTGGTTATCAAGGAGGACAATTTTACAAGAAATTGTCATCATGCCCTACAACAGGTATGCTAAATGAGCATTCAAAATCCAGTTTAGCCAAAGTAAAATATAATGCATAGCATATATGCACATGAGGTAGGCTCAGAGAATATCATACCTTTCCTGAATTGTTGATCATTGAAGGCATCAGGCTTTACCAGTAACTGCTCACATAATTCATTGCAGGCACTGAATATAACTATAAAATTGTCCCCAATACATATGCTGTTGGTGGGGTTCTCCAATATGGAATTGAAAACCAAGTTGGATGTGAGAATAGATGTGATGGATTAAATGGTGGACAGACCTGTTATGGCTATGATTTTTACTTCAACGATAAGAAGTGTTACATCTTTACAAACCCAACATCAGTGAAAAATACTTTTCCTCTCCAAGGGGTAAACCATTATGAGAGAAATTCAGGAAATGGTGGAACAGGTAAAAGGAAATTCTTAAATTCAATGTAATACCTGGAACTGTCATAGTTGTCAATTTATTTTTTCCTTTATTATTACTAAAATAATGATTTCCTAAATGTTTGAAAATCATGCCTAGCGAAGTAACACCTGGCAGAGATGGGTAATAGTGGATATCTGAGATGTTTAGGCCTATAGATAGTAGAAGATAAAGTATTTCATTTAATGGATGTTATGAATCTGTTGAAACTTTTGCCCTCTTTCATTAGGGAAGGTGTCAACTGCATTTGGTCTAACTTCTCATAATATAAATTGCATCCCAGACCTGTATCAAAACATTGTATTGAGAGATACATATATGATATATGAAACAAAGTTGAGGATGATACTGGATACCCTTGCACTTGCAAAATTAGATGTAGTAATATAAGTTATGGTTATGATTATACATTTCTATCACCCAAGGATACAATTTCTCCCTAATTATAATAGTAGATGATACCCTCTGAAGTGAAACATCACTACATAGTTATACATACTATAGCCCTGTCTTAAGCATTGTTACTGGAAATTCATTTCAGACACATGTCAATATACCGAATCAAGTAATACCTTTGATGCAATAAGTGAGTTGCAGCAAAGCATTACAAGTGGTGATGAATGTAGAAGAAAATGCAGCAAGAATGAGCTAAATGGTGGAAAGAGGTGTTATGCCTTTGCCATATTCGATACACACTGTTATTTTTCTACAACACCAACACAGGTCATTATTGGTTATCAAGGAGGACAATTTTACAAGAAATTGTCATCATGCCCTACAACAGGTATGCTAAATGAGCATTCAAAATCCAGTTTAGCCAAAGTAAAATATAATGCATAGCATATATGCACATGAGGTAGGCTCAGAGAATATCATACCTTTCCTGAATTGTTGATCATTGAAGGCATCAGGCTTTACCAGTAACTGCTCACATAATTCATTGCAGGCACTGAATATAACTATAAAATTGTCCCCAATACATATGCTGTTGGTGGGGTTCTCCAATATGGAATTGAAAACCAAGTTGGATGTGAGAATAGATGTGATGGGTTAAATGGTGGACAGACCTGTTATGGCTATGATTTTTACTTCAACGATAAGAAGTGTTACATCTTTACAAACCCAACATCAGTGAAAAATACTTTTCCTCTCCAAGGGGTAAACCATTATCAGAGAAATTCAGGAAATGGTGGAACAGGTAATTTAACCTAATATTTCTAGTGCATAGAAAGAAATAGAAATTCAGCCATGAACAGGTACGCATTCAGTATTGGGGCCATCCATTATTAAGTATGTGTACACAATCAGGAGGGAGGGGGGTAAAAGTATTTGAAAATTTTGTTTATTCTCCTTCTTTCTTCTATTATGAAGAGGATTGGGAAGCAGTGGGGGTAAAATATTGCTGAATTTCTGTGTTCATTGATGGCCCCTTCTCTTTCAAAACCTCCCTAAATGTCTTCATATGGAGTTTATGAGATGATTATGAGACTCATCAAATCAAATAAGTTATATAAGTATACCTTTCATTTGTTGAAGGTAGCAAAAAATATGAGATCTTGTCATCCCATTTTTCAGTAAGTTAATTTCCAATCGATCAAGACAGCAGCCTCCTCTAGCAATCCATCCTAATATCTATTGCAGGCACTGGGTATGACTATAAAAGGTCCATCAATACACATGCTGTAGGTGGGGTTCTCCAAAATGGAATTGGAAACCAAGTTGGATGTGAGAAAAGATGTAATGGGTTAAATGGTGGACAGACCTGTTATGGCTATGATTTTGACTTCAATAATAAGAAGTGTTACATCTTTACAAACCCAACATCAGTGAAAAATACTTCTCCTCTCCAAGGAGTAAACCATTATGTAAGAGATTCAGGAAATGGTGGAACAGGTAATTTGACCTAATGGTTCTAGTGCATAAAGAAATTCAGCTACAGTATCTGAATAATATGGTAGGAGATTACAAGCGTATGAAGAATCCTTGTTTTACTTATAGGAGCAATTGATAATTAATTGCTTCTCCATCAGGAGAAATTAAAGTATTTTTCTTTTTCTTTTGAAAGAGACTAGCGATTTAATTTCTATGATTATTACACATATAAAAGCCTGCAAATTACAGAGTGATTTTTATAAACCAATATTATCTTTCCAGCTTTGGTTATATCAGCGTTTTTCAGAAACCTGCTGGGGATACAGCAAAATAAAGCCCAGGTAATTCCTTTCATGCGATCCTGATCAGTGTTATGATTTGGCAGCTACAGAGGGATATTGCATTTCATTTTTCCTAGTTTTCAAAAAATGTTTTTATGTTATGTCCTAAATGTATAATGTGATTTTTCTATTTCGATTGGTATTTCTAGGAGATGCCTCTGAAGATATTGGATAGTATCGTATCAAGTTCCATTTGATTTTCCTTGTCCGTTAGTAATTATTCATTCGTTCCTCTTTCAGATCATTCAAATAATATATCTATACATTTCCAGGTTTCTTGATATTGTATCCTATTCTTTTGCTAGAAATCTGTTTGTGAAGTGTCTTTTCTTTTTAAACAAATGTCTCCAACAAATTGTATTAGCTTGCAGCAGTGATTCATTCTTAGGATATAATTCGATTTATTCTTAACTATGAAAGGAATTCTTTACTTTATAAGGGGAACGTATAAATAGCATGAATCACCTTTAGTTTAGAGTGCCGTGCGTTTAGATCGAATTTAGTCTATAATCGCTTCGATCATGTATGCTTAAGATTATTTGGGACATTCCTACACAGAGTGCGTGGAGAGGTACAACGAAACCGTCAATCGCAATGCCGCAAGTGGCGTCGGCATTGGAACCCACACTGTGGATGAGTGCAAGGCGATTTGCGCGGCTTCAAACAGGTCAGAAACTTGCTACGGCTTCGACTACGGCAATGGAGAATGCTGGGAACATAGAGTAGAGAACTACGTCCTGAACGCTGGAGTAATCACCGGGGTTTCCAACTATCGGCGTGAATTCAACTGTCGCCCACAGACTACCACACCAGCCGGTCAGTTATTCCCTCAACCTTTTTGCTCTAATCAAATGCGTTTTCCTTTGTTTCAGGAGATGGCATTACATGGATTCATTGTAAATGCCCTCAGCACAGTCACCTTATGTAGTGAGGCTTATCTGTTATTACTATTCATACAGCAGAGCAATTCTGTGGGGTTTTGTTACTCTAGGAGCTTGCTCAGACAACTACCAGGAATCGCCAGATACACATCGCCTTGGTGGAGAGCGGCAAGGATTTGCCTCCACATATTCTGCCTGCCAACAAACATGCACACGGTCGCGTGACCGGATGTGTTATAGTGTAGACTTTGTGGCAAATCCTCCCACGTGCTACCTGTTCTTCACTAGTGATCCATCTTCTAATCTGCCATCGTTGCCTGGGGTCACACATTTCAGGAGACAGACCTTAACATGTGTATCAGGTAGAAATGTTATTTCTTCATCTAGCCATAGTCAGAAATATATTTTCTCACCTAGTCCCATTGCTGACTATTTACAGCCACCTCAAAACCACCCCAAATGGGTTTATCCGCAAATATGACAGATAGTCCATTTTATCGGAATGCCTAATAATAAGAAACAGCGACTGTTTCAGATATAAAATAACGAATTTGTACTCAAACTATTCTTGCCTTTATTGCAATGGGTAGATTTGGGCATGTGTAATCAAATAAAGACAGGATAGTTACTCTAATGACTGAGTTAATGGATGGAGGTTTTCAGATATGTTCCTCCTTTTTATTTCGGCAAATATGAAGACTGCACAAATGCATTCTTTCGCCGGGCAAATACAAATGGTTCTGGAGGAAAAGCTACAACTGCAATTGGTGAAGCGGCGTGTGAGAAAGCCTGCATAGAATCGGGCCAAACTTGCTATGGTTTCAGCTTGAGAAACGATGATCAAACGTGTTCCTTGTTCCTGACAAAAGGCTACACCATACAGCAAACGCCACAAACGACTAACTTCCAAAGGAACTGTGGAGGTATGAATGCTACCGCCTACTGACTACCAGAAAGTTTGCTCGTTAAGAATTGTAATTCTTATAGGTAGGAAACAATACTCCAATTAGTGTATAGCTTTGACCAGCCTACGTTGTTCTGGTCGCATCATATATGATTATGGCTGATTGGTAAATTGATTCAATTTATTTTAACCCCTGCAGGGACAATATTTGGTGATATTGGTAATGGCCAAGCGAAAGCTGGTGTTTTGAGACCTTCCTATATACCATAGGGCAAGAAATTGTTGGTAATGGTGTAGTAAGCGTATGAAGCGAAACTACCTAAAACTGGAATCGCCTGTACACGAGAAAACGTCACAGTGGTGACTGTTGAGGCAACACTGGTAGGCTCAGACGAGAGGCGCCATCACGCACCATAGAACTAGGCTGAACAGAGTGTATGGTGCAGGAAGACGACTGGAGTTTTCATTCCATGCAGACTATGTTGCACTGGCATGAAATAGAACCTGGTCATATCATCAGAACACTATGGGAAAAGTTCGTTTGAGCTGCCAGACACACAAGCAGTCCATAGAACTATACATTTAGATATATTTCAAAGACTGCATCTATGTATATACAGCTATGTCGCTATGCTCTTTATCTCTTATAATATAAGTGAAATGGACTTTACCATCATAATAGTCTTTTAGAGAAGAAGTGTAATATGTCGCAGCACGCTTCAATTTGCAGGGTTTAATGTAAACCCTGTAATTACTTTGATTCTGTTTGTATAAAAATGTGCCTATTTGTTATGAACTGTACACTCCGTGATTAAAGAGTGTGAAACACCAAGTTTGCTCAACGTAGATTTATCTTAGAGAAGATGTATCATTCGCATGTTGTTGATTATAGTTTCTGTGACTGGGTTCTTGACTATATACTTGACTGACATCATATTGTTTGACTGTGACGTGATCATGACTTACCAATTGCAGCTAATATAACGACGACAGGAACAGGTAAGACATTAGGATGGGCAATTCGGTAAAACTCTCTCGTGGGAGCTTTTTCCCTTGATTTGGCACGGTAAACCGCTCAATGTAATCTACCTGCATGGTTCATTACAAAATTTAATGCACAATCATTCCACACACATACAAAAAAACATATATTCTTCCTATTCCAACATGATACAGCAAGTCAAAGTGTATATTCATCATTATCATTTGATATTACTATTAGATTCTTTTTGTTTTCAAATTAAGATTGAGATCAGTGCTTGTGAGTGATGTGACGAGCGTTCTACATATTATGAGAAATAAACCAACAAGAAAACGTGAATCATATAACCTGTTTCGGGCATCTTGTATAATGAAAAACAGCAGCAGTCTATATAATCTTCCTTGATTGGTTTATTGGTGACTGATGGATCCAACTTCACACTTTCTAACCAATAAGAGTGAGTCTAATATATGCAGTTCTAAAGCCCCTTTGGTATACCTTTTCCAAACCCAATATCATTAAAGGATAGAAATTTATCGAAGTAGAATACATTGCCGTACAAAATAGTTTTTACTCAGGCATTTACCACTGGCAGACGGATATAAAACTGGCTAGATATAATATGCACTGCCTCTTTGCCTAGGTTTAGTATAAAATCAAAATGAATGTTTGAAACTTGAGTAATGCAGGGGATCTACCAAGTACATAAGATACAAGTGACTTCCATGAGATTGACGATGTATATCAATATATGCTTTGAAAAGTGCTGTGTCATACTGGTGATACAAATGTCCGCATTGCATAATGATTCTGCCTGATCATCACGCATACAGACAAACCTTGCCAAACGTATACCCATTCTGTAGACAAAATACTTTTCGACACCTGCCATATCTATTTTGTGCTATAATCAATTTTAAGTAATCAGTTCCCCTTTCATCTTTAAATTAATTTCTATCCATTCGAATTAGATTCTGAGATGGCAGAACCTTCACTTTCCTATCCTGCTCACAAAATGCTGCATCCAAATAGTTTTCAGCTCAAAGAGTTAAATGGATGTCGTTAAAAAACAGTGCTAATCAATTTTAGTACCACATCCCATCTTCCCCAAAATAGATAATCAGGTATACGTATACTGTAAAACTTCGTTATATCAAAATTCTAAGGACCAAAGGAATTACTTTATTGTAACCGGAATTTGTTATTACATGGTTTTGTAGGATCCGTTTTAACTTTTTAAGGCAGCCTGTCTCTACACACTTTTACGATTTAATTATTCTATTTGATAGAAAGTTGTATTTTGCCTTAAGTTATTATTTCTAAGCTACCTTTGATTCTATGCATATCCTCTGTTGCTGAAATGATGTTAAGTCCTAAGGATCTTTCTCTTACTTTGACACATTCGGAATTTCTCAAATAAGCAGTATCTGACTCAACTTTGGGGACTGTTTTACAAGTGTTACTTGTACATTTTCTTTTTTTTTAAATTTCCCATGACCAATGAACGTGTGACCAATGAACGTGTGAATCTGACGAGACCTGTTTCTGACTATACATTGTGACGTGCGATACTCTGACAAAAGAATGACTCACAACTGCATGACAATGTACTTAACCTACCAAAAATACTTTACCAAAACAAAATCTAATAAGAGTCAAATTATTGTGAGGGTTCAATACAAACGTAAATCAACCCAAGTATCAATATATTTCTATCCACCATTGCTATTTAATCATTAATATAACCGCATTATTCTCAATACAGATGTTTGGGATCGTATTAAACTTGGAAGATATTGATTTTCTCCAAATTTTGCAACTTATGTTAACCTGAACCCCATGGACCCATTCCGCTTGGTTGGTGTTGGCTTTGAAAGTACATCTCCTGCAGCAGGTGCTCAGAGTTGGAAATACCATCTAATTGTTCCTGGCTGATATGTAAGAGATATAAATGTAAAAATATGTATGGCTGAAATGTAAACAATATAAAAACATGCGACAAAGAGATAACCACATTTATAGGTACATATCGAGGCCCGACACCCCATTTTCTCTATCGAGGTCGCGAACTGGTAGGAGGTGGATGTATTCTACATACATATTGACATATGATTGACATAGACCGTGACTGTAGTTCTTGACATTCTACTCGCTCACCACCATATTATACCTAAGACTGACATATAAAGTGAAAAGAAATATCTGATCTATTTGTGGCTAGACCTACGCTATCAACTAATGAGAATCGCATCTATTTAAGTTTTTTCAGTAAATCACATAAGTATGGTTTACGAAGTCGATGGTAGGGAATTGGATTCAATCAAATTTTATGTTACATATGTAGGGCATGAATTAAAACAGTCTCATCATGAATCAGTGATTGGGAAGAACAGTTAGTCTTTGTAGGAAAATATTTGAATTTTCTTCACGAGACATACCGCCTTGTATCTTATAAATGCTGATTTGATATATCTTTTAAATTCATACCTGACGTAATTGTCTCAATGTCTTCCCTCATAGCATGCGTTGCTCATATTTCTACTGTCGCACTTTTACTGTTCAGTAGTATTTAGATCAGTAGGTAAGCAATTGGTCTAACTAATGATTAATCCTTCGGTGGAGTAAAATGGCTTATTGAACGATGCAAGGCGTATGCCAAAGTGAAAAGGTTCTCAAATTTCTATATCATCAAAATGGGGAAGGACGTCGTCTTTATCGGACATGTCAGTCCTTTGTGGTATGTCCTCACTTGGCAGAAGTGTTTCTAATTGTAAGCAAATGGTGGAGAAAACCCTTCCTCGGAGGGAAACGATAGCTTAGAAAAAACGGAAATAGGAAACTATATCATGGTAAGATCTCCTAAGGCACTGTATGGTTTATTAGATCCTAGAAATACAATTGTTTATCACAACATTAAGGGAATGTTCAGTGCTGGTAGCATTGTCATACAAAACTACGATGGGCTTTGAAGATGTGACTCGCTTAACATTTTAACAGGTACTACAACAGGCACAGGTACACCAGGTAAGGATGGTAGATGGTTAATGGAGGAGTCTATTCTATTCATGCCTGAAACTTCTAGATAACTTCTCCATTCTCAATACCTTTTAAGACTTTTCAGAAGAATGTGCAGATGACAACCGTGAAACTGATGAGACGCAAATGCCTCATCCTCGACATTATCTCACACTGTTTCTGTCTCTCACTAATGCACCCGAAACCTTTCCAGATCCACATATAGTGCAAGTATCTCTAACTATCTCTAGTCATAAGCTCTTCGGAAAAGGTAGCATGCGACACGATCAGGAAAATTATACTGAAAATATAAAGGTACATGCAATCAAAATTATGGACGTGGTATTATATACGGACCAATCATTAGAACGGTGTCGAGCCGGATATATTACAGCTCCATGTAGAACATCAGTGCCTTTTACAAGCAATGCATCATTAGGAAAATCCTTTAAGATAGCTAGTAAGTTAGGTTTTTCTAAAATCACGCTTCATCTCTGGCAATTAAAAAAGCATGTCGCACTTTCCAAATTTTCCAATTTATATATACGTCCTAAACGAACATCGTCTTATTCTAATAGAATTATACAAAAGAACAAGTTCAGCAGTTCATCAATTATTCCACCATCAGCAGTAGGGGGATTAAACATAGTCCTATGGGTAAGTAATGTAGACGAGGCAAGGAATGTTACGACCAGACAAGGAAGAACCAACAAAACCTAGTAATTCTTCATTTAGGTTCAAAGCGGTCCATTTCCTTACCACGCGAAAATGATCCTGTCGCAAAACCTATGTCGCTTGCACTTTATGTGGAAAGAATTAATCTTAGAATCTGTCCAATACAAAATTGAAATCATGATAAACCTCGTAGTCTCTGACATTGTTTGTAGGTCTTTGTGTACATGTGTGTGTTCACTTGTTCTGATATACTCTTGCATGGTCTTCGAACGTTTTATAGCTCAGAAATTAGGATCTTCCCCCATGAAATTTGCTACTTTCTCGTTATATTAACACATTTACCATGATTCCCTGAAATGTAGATTAATGAGTACTGAACTGACTTTCAACACAATTAATGTAGTTTGAAAAGTAGGTGAGGGTCACCTTCTAGGGTTATTAACATAATTAAGAAGCTCTGTATACATCTTTTGATAGTTCTCCAAATTAGAGTCCATACAATATCGGGTTGATAACTATGAACGAAATAAAACCATAGATTATACCCCACAAACGTTGATATACGTAGACGTTCATGAAACGTTTTGGGTGAATATGAATGAAATAATCGATTAGAAATCTATTAGAAACCTTGTTTTAGAATCCCTTCATTTCTTTGTAACGTTTTTTTTTTAGAATGAATTTTATCTCATTGAGTCGAGAGAGGTAGCGATGGTAACATTTTAGGAGGATCGTGAAGTTTCTAACTGTTACGATATTGAGACTTGAACATCTTCTTTCTTAAACTTTTTCGTTCAAACAGGCTGTTACATTTGTTTGGGGAAAACATCCACGTGAAGTACTATCGTAAAACTGGATGAGGTTTAATCCTGGCCACCGTATTCCACGACTGGAGTTTGGCATAGTGACTTCATGAGGCGAAGCCGAGTGAAGTCCGGAGCCAAAACTTCAGTCGTGGAATGCGGTGGCCAAAATTAAAACGAATCGGGTTTTGATTTTATCCTACCCTATCTCCTCGATTTTGGAATATTACTTGATAACAATGCTGTATGCCACTAGTGGCATATAAAACTCCGTATGCCAGTCAGCGTGGCATCCAATGTTAAGCCTATGGGATTTTATATTAGGGGTAGGATAAAGGTGGAGAACACGCCTCGTTCAATCTATTGAGCTTACTAGTAATTCTTGTTATCATATACGTGTCATTCAAACAGTATGCGTGCCTGACTACACGAAGGAAGAAAAGACCATCATCTACGGGGGAACTCCAGCAGCAGCTGCGAACACATTGTTAGCCTGCCAGCGGATCTGTGCGGAGCGGCCAAACTGCGTTGGCATCAACTTTGACAACCAGAATAATTGCTACTGGTTCGTGGTATTTTCACAGAAATACCCAAATGACAATGTAGACCTCTATGTCAAGCAAAACAACTGTAAGTATTTGACGATTGTCATATAGCTTTTCTCTATTTTCAACTCTTTTTTTTTTATAATTTGGTCTATTAGGCTCTCTCTCCAATACAGAAGTTTTTCTGAGTTACTAGAACCGATACTTTTTTTTTTTACTTGATACAATAAGAATGATTGTCACATTCACATTCATTGTCACATCAGAATGTCATTAACAATATGCTTAAAGGAGCTAGTTGAAGATTGATATGATCAATAGTTCACAGTTCATCCTGTACAAATAGCAAGGAAGTCAAATAACCTTTTTGAAATAATCCATTTTGTCCAAACTTTGATATAGAACAGGTATCTTTTCCCACAGTTTGACTCCCTGCCATAATGGCCCCCGCTACAAAAAACTTGGTTCTGGTCTTTCCATGATATTTACTTGATAGATTCGCCACTTCAAGTGGTTTGTTCAATAATATCAACAAAATTATGGTTTTTCGACCTTATAAACATCAGTTTCAACAGCTGTTTCATACATTGGTCGTCTATTGATTTTACATGAGACACTGCATGCAATTTGTTGAGAGACTGCCCTGAATCACACGTAGACCACAACCCTTGTCTATGATGAATAGATAGTCCGCCGAAACATACATCAGGTACACTATTCATACAGTCTCTCACAAAGCCCTGGATTTGTGGACCATAGAGACATACCCACCTGCAGAAGTGTAGGTCTGTGTCTAAGTATAACCAAGACACGACACTCGGTGTAGTATAACATCTTTTATCTGAAAGAACTAAGAATATGGAATGGTTTAAAACCAGACTATACATCAATCCCTGTAAGTAAATGTTTAAAAATAATAAACAAGAGAAATTATCCAGAATGCCTGTTGAATCATCCAAACCAATTTGGTATCAATTGAGATGCTCCGCATAACCAATCACTTGAATTACACACCAATTAATATAATACAGATGAAAGGGCAGAAAAACTTCCATAACTACCCATCAGATTGCTGACGAATCATTTGTTACGCATCTATTTATGATACTTTCCTGTTACTTAGATATTAAATTCATAAAATTGTGACTGCAACCGATGATCCTAGTTACTTCATAGCATTGTCCTTGGACCACTCTTTGTGGGGATGGGTTGACTAGTATGCAACCACTAGACACAGATATGTGTTATGACAGATGTCGCCCTATATGCCCTACCGTTTCTCATTACTCATGCGGACTTTCATTAAGGCCATATTGTAATATTGCTGTCTCTAAAGACTAGAAAAGACTGTTTTAACCTGGCGTATTATTCCACTTACCATACCAAATTCTTTTTTAAAACAACAAGAAACCTTCAATATTTTCACTTTAATCTCTAAATTACTATAATACTAGAGATATTTTCATTGTAGGCGACCAAACCACGACGCCCGGAATTGGTAAGTTCTGCATCTAAGATTATTGAATATATGAAACGTTTGTTATTGCAAAATGGGATACTAATTAATAATGTGTGTTCAGTCTTGAGTTTCGAGCAAGGTCATAGTCGTATCATACTGCGAGGGAGGGCATTTAGTGAAAGGTTTTCGAAAGTATCTTTAATTATATTTATTGATATTGGATTACTACTCGACATTTCTTTATGTTCTCCTGGCAATAGCCATACTCCTTTCGATGTAATAGTTTATCACACCATAGGCGTTTAGCACTTTTGTCCGTAAACCTACTTGGTTATGTACTACCGAATCTGAAACAGTGTAAAGATGTTAACGATTTCCACCTCTATACAATTTCTGCAGTGTGTACCATGACCGTGGTTGGCGATGGAAATGTGCCCGGAGGATCGCGAGCCCCGGGCGTGACTACTCTCGCTGCGTGTACGGCGTACTGCTTGCAACGACCAGAGTGCAATGCAATCGACTACGACAACGTTAACAAGGGATGCTACTGGTTCAGAGTAGCAAGCACGTCACCAAACCCCAATACCTGTTGCCAGCATCTCCGAAAGTCATGCCAAGGTAGGCAATTATTACCAATGTCACAAGACTCTCCATCACCAAGAACGTTATATTTTCACATCCCCATGATACAGGCAAGACTGGGTAATAGGAATCTGTTTTCAAAGGATCCAGATGAGGGGATTAGCACGTGACTTAATTTAAAACTCTGATTGGCCAGTATCGCTTGAGTGAGGTACCCAAGCAAAACGGCGGGATTTATACATATTTGCACGGTTAATACACATTAGTGTAAAAACGCCACAACGACAAACCAGTTTAATGTTTCAGAGACAGTTCATTAGATAAAAAGCTGATCACAAGGTAGACATCAGGCATCTGGACCTGTCGTCGACGTTTCGGTAATAAAAAGCCTTCTTCCGGACAGTTAATCTGGCTTATTTTGATATCTCTTGTAATAATTCTGAAGTTATGATGCGTTGATTATCACTTCATTAACAGCATTTTCAATTTTTTCCTGGATCAGAAATGTGTAGACCAGCATCCAGAATCTAAATATAACACCTTTTTGGTTTATCGAATAGAAATCCATGAGCCACAGAAATGTCATGTTCGTACTCTGGTAAAACGATATACATCATGTGAAAAAGGGATTATCTAGGGACCAGAGCATGGAGATCTGTGCATTTCAGCATGATTATGATAACGAATTGTAATACCCTATTGAAATCTATTGAAGAAACGACCTACATTCCCGGAGATCGTTTCGTCAACAGTAAGGACGTTTCCTGATAATACATACCACTGCCATTAATTAAAACTAGACACTATCCAGGGCCTAAAAGCCGCCATATACACTTGATGAATCCAATAAGAATTAAACTTAGAATTTTTGCCCACAGAAAACACAAGTCTTTCTAGTCGCCTTCCCAAATTTTGTTATTGGAGAATATTTGACATTCAACTCACTCAACCAAACATTGCTTGGAGGGGTAGATCCCGAGTAACGTGTATTCAGGGCAGCACCAACAGTGTGGATTCTTTTCACAACTGTTTCTAGGAGATTCATGGCAACAAGTTGCTATGAGATAGATTTCTGGTCAAACTCAAGTCAAGATTTAATCATTCCATTTACTATACTACTGAAAATATTTCTGAGAGAGGAGGATGAATTACAGTATATTTGAACTATAGCAGTGCAATCAGCGCGAGCAATGAGGTGATAAATCTTATGAAGAAAAGAAAGGACCCCCCCCCCCCCCCAACATATACACACAGCTACAGTGACACAGGGGCCACAACCACGAAAAGAATGTTTATCTTCACAATATGGTAGTTCTGTACCGGGTGATAGCATAGACAAGATCTCGACATTTGAGCGTTTACAGACACGTGACTGGAAGAAAACTTGATTGACAGAAGCGCTTTTTGTAACTACCTAACACTGATCATTGTTCCCTATTCGATCGCAGGACAATGCGTGGATACCTACAACAGAACTGGTAGCCAGCGGTATAACGGTGGTAAGGAGGTACCTGACGTTTCTACTGTGGCCGAGTGTCAACAGGCTTGTTCAGGGAACGCGCTGTGTGTCGGTATTGACTTCAACACAGTGACCAGGCAATGCTACAACCACACAGCGGCCACACAGATAAACCCCATTTCCGACCCCACCGTAAGCCACTTCACCCGAGTGCCTTGCCCTTCTGCCACAGGTAAGAATTATGCCACAGGTTTATGCCACATAGTAGTTGTTCTCAAGGTCTCCTTGTTCAATGCCTCCAAGATCGATCCACTGAACCATTTCACTCGTATGTAACAGAAAATAAGACAAATTCAGTCCATTACATGTCATTTACTTCGGAGATGTTCATTCTAAAAGACAGGACATTTTAAATATTATATTAATAGAAGGGAAATCTAGTTTCGGCTTCAAACAATGATTTCATGCCAGGTGCGGGAAAGGAGTACATGCATATTGACTTGTAAGTTGGTGCCATTATTATTAAAGTGAAAGATGTATTTAGATGCAGTAGTGGGGTGTCAACTATCGCATTGCTTTTTACATAATTTTCTGGATACTGAGGGTTATACCAATGAAAGTTTATCGTTTCTTGCAGCTGGTTCAACAACAGTTCCCACTACCATAAGGACTACCTGTAAGTATGAGTGACTGATATTCTAAGTTGGAAAATTTTCACTTGTCAGAGTATCGATGATGATTGAAAGCACACCAGTCCATATAGTTTAAGCTATTATTCGATTACTAATATTAGCAATAGCAGTTTGCAGCTATCTTAAGTAAAGATGGGAATATCTTTTCTATCTTGATCAGGTTTTATGCCAAAATACCGTCAATCATTTTAAAAATAATTTTATTTCTGTTTACACCAGACATTTTTGTCACAGGTTCATTAAAAAAAATTAATGTTATCACAATTTGGCTCATTTGAAAGGCAACAAAAAGCAGTGGTGCTAGGAAATGGAAGTTTTAAGTAAAATCTTTATATACTGTGATATTCATGGTTTCTTAAATGAAAGGGGTTGTGGGGTGTAGGCAGCTATGTGGTCAGTTTTTCAAATTCAGATAAGTTTCTTAGTGGACACTTCTAACTGATTCTGATCAAGATATGGCTTATTTGAAAGAATAAAAAAATGTATAGGTACATTTAATGTATATTTACTGTGGTGTTCATATGTTATTAGAAAATAAGAGTGGGGGCTAGAGGTGGGCAGGGATCATGGCAGCTTTTCAAATCCAGAATCAATTTCCAATGACTGCAAGCATTACATATAACATGGGAATTGCTATCTGCACAAAGCAGAATGAAAGTTACTTTATTATACCGTACCTGTACCGGTGGGGCGGGGTAGGTGGAGGGGTATTGTTTATTAGAACTGTAGGTTTCTTTATTTAAGTCCAATTTTTTTTTCTGTACCGAAATGAAATAGATCATGAAACGCGCATGTTCCTTGGCTGTTTCTAGTATGCCCGGACACCTACACGAAGTTCACGGACCAAAATGCCAATGGAGGAACTAGAGACACTTCAGGAACAACTTTAGCTGCGTGCAAGACAATTTGTTCAGATAATGCCATGTGCATCGCCATCGACTGGGTTCGTGGTCTCTCGGAATGTTGGATCCATGAAGGAGCAACTGAGCCTGCACGCAAAACTGCCCTGGGAGTCGATCATTACACCAAGGCCCCGTGTTTGACTACAACTGCGAGCACTCCAGCCCCGACGCCAGCCCCGACGCCAGCCCCGACGCCAGCCCCGACGCCAGTCCCGACGCCAGCCCCGACGCCAGCCCCGACGCCAGCCCCGACGCCAGCCCCGACACCAGCCCCGACACCAGCCCCGACACCAATTCCTACAAGTAAGTTCATATTTTGAATCTTAAATGTCATTTATGAAACAAATTTATCTTTCTACTCAAGATTGCTAATCATGCACTATATATGTAATTACCAGTTGAGAACTGCATGTAAGAAATCCGGGAAGGATTGATAAGTATGGAACGTAGTAGACATTAGCCTGCACGTTAACCTGGATAGAGAATCAATAGACAATAGATTCATGGTTAGAACCCCTCAATTACAATAAGATAATCGGGTAGTACTAAGGAATGACATTTTATGAAATAACAGTTTACCAGAAAAAAGCTTACACAATATCTTTTATCTTTGTCAGCCTGCAACTCTGCTCTCGTCTTCTTGGTCGAAGCCAAGGGATCAGATGCGGACTTGACCCGCAAGTTCGACGCGATGAGCGCAATTGTCAATAGCCTCAATGTTGGTCTAACACCAGCTTCAGAAGTTGAAGTTTATGCTACTATGTACTCCTCTCTGAGCGTTCAATATCTTTCCCCACAGGTAAGATTTGAATCATCTCTGATTCTCGGACCACAATACTAATATCCCTTCCAAACACAAGACATGTAATGGCAATATATCAACCGAAGAGTAACTGAAGTTTGCATCAACTAGGCTTAGGTTTAATCAGGATAGACCGTGTCTATAAATCCTTTAAGAGTGACTCACTAAAAGACTAGTAATCCTTTTTTTTATTGTTGTGGTTATGGTGGGTAGTATACTATTACAGGGATGCCCCTGAAGGTCCTCAAACTTATGAGGGCATGAGCCGTGCACAGGCAGCGCAAGCACATGGTGACTATCTCCAACACTAATAGTACGCATATTATTTATCATTTATATATAAACATGAATTATAGACACATGTATATGGTTAATCTATATGTGATATCCTTTGCAATTCATAGTTTTCTTTTGACTTTTACTCCAGGGTCTCTTACAGCAAACGAAGGCGAATGTCCTAGCTGGGATTCCTAATGGTCCCGCTATTAGGACCGTCACTTATAATTTGGCACGTGCTCTGGAAAATCTCCGTACGAGTCAGCTGAATTCTATAATGGCCGATAATCGTTTCGTCAATCTCGTCATCTTGAGTGACCTGGAAAGCACTGAGGGAGATACTAGCTCGGAAATAGCTACCCTGGCGTCATTTAGGAATCAGAACCGTCTGGACGTGGCTGTGATTTCCTTCAATAATGCTCTGAACAACTTCCGAGACTACCAAGGTTTCAACGAACAAGAGTATACTAAGTTCGGATCTCTAGCTAGCAGCATATTCCGTAGCGTGTCTCCAGCCGCCAGCGCACGGGAAGTTCTGAACAATGTAAGAGGACCTTGCAAGACTGCAGGCACACCAACTCGTAAGTCCTAAATTTGCTTATCCTTCCTAATTTCTTTACACGATAGCCATTATTAGAAGTACAAAACAGATGTTAACATTGACCTCATATATGGCTCTTAGATTTGTACAGGTGAATGGTAACGAAGATTATGTTTTACTACAAACACCCTCTATCTGCTCAGTAAGGCACACCGACGAATCGCTGGATGCAACAATTCATACAACCCCTTATTTTCTATTCACTTTGATTATGCTATCTATGTTGTTCGCAAAATTTTATTTCTATGTGTTTCAAGATGTGGGAATTTCCAATCCTAATGAGGTGATTAACTTACTAAAACAACTAGGGTAGGCCATAGAATTTGAATAGTGCATGTGACATTGAACGCACTAACAATTGAGCTATGGATAAACTGGACTTTATTCACGTAAGTATTTTTCTTGTAATATTTGTTCTGTGTATTTGCCGTCTACCTGAAGTTGATAGCGAATGCCTAGCCTTTAACATCTAGGAAAATAACAGTATGAAATTTAACAAAATACACAATACCTATTTCTCTGCAAAGTCCTTTTTATGAATAACGTATAACGCTGTATGTACTTCCAAAAAGTATATATACAGCAATTAGGCTACTTGTATCACTGTGAGCAGGCACAAAGGAGTATACAATTCTCTAATCTTTTTAAATTTCAAACAAACATGAATTCGGCAGGGCCAAATATACCGCCTACGTTGCTGCAGCTGAATAGGTGATGACTGCTTTAGCTCCCGTACCACCAGCAAGGTCATATGAGTGTTTACGTTTCCTCTTCCCATTGGAGCGTCACTAAAACTAAGTGCCCCGTCGGTTCAAAATTCTCCTAACAGACAATATCAAAGTTATTTGGGCAAAACAAGTGTTTCGTTTTTTCTTGAAGTTTTTGATACGTCACTTTCGAAAAGAATTGCAAGACTGTTTTTTCCCCCCTAATATCTAATGACCCAGCACCCTTAAAATCCGTAGGAGGATCTGCTAGTTAGTCTCTTTGTTACTAATAGGAATCATCTGACAGAAACTATTAAGCACTCGGGATGGTAAAATAGGCTTAAGGAGCCCTACTGGCGGGTAAACCATTGGACACTGATTTCTCTTGCAGCAAACTGCTTAGCTGACATAGCACTGGTCCTAGATAACCGTGCGGGAGGAGGCTTCAATGACTTGGCTCTTGTCAAACAATTTGCGATAGGTCTTATAAACCAACTCAACATTGGCCTAAATGCCAATAGGATAGCTCTTGTCACGATGGACAATGGTGGAATCAGATGGTTTGACCTTGATGATTACCTTAATGCCATTGATATACGGAATGCCATTAACATTCTTCAACCCGCAAGATCTTCAGTCAGTATGAGTGATGGATTGAGAGTTGTTCGCCAGCAAGTCTTTACTTCAGTTGGTGGCGATAGGAGCAACGTTAAAAATGTGGTGATCATGCTATCACGAGGCCAAGACGGTGGAGACACAATAAGTGAGATAGCCCAGCACAGACAACTTGGAGTATCCCTGGTGGCGGTAGGCCTCAGAGGGTCATCTGATGAAAACCTGCTTCGCTTCCTCGTTTCTTCACCATCCCAATCAAACTATTTCTCCGTCGGAAGCCTTCAGGAGCTGCCATCCATTGTGAATTCTGTGGTTGTAAGTGCCTGTGCTTCCGTGCAAGGAAGGGTAACGCCATCGCCTACTGTCGCGCCAACGCTATCTCCCACACCAGCTCCGACTCCTTCACGTAAGTTGCTAGGAACCTAAGCGCATGCATAGTAGGTTACAGCTAGCAATTCTCCACTACGAACGTTCTGCTTGCGAATGATGAACGTCGTTCTTTACGATCGTGGCACTCTGACCCCACCATTCCTTCTCTTTTATCATACGTAACTGGTGTATCCTAACATTGTCTGGAAAATGGGCTGATGACACAATGTGTCTTGTATAATAGATCAATTTTGCAGTTATCCGACGTGAAATCAAGACGAATTTCAAAGTCAGTTCAGCAATTGAAAAGGGAAATTTTCATTTCACGAAATCATCTCATTAATAACTCATTTCTAGCATTCTGTCCGTGTCATTTTTGTGAAGTAAAAGTCTAGGAACTCCCAGAAGGATCTAGTTATTGATAACGATGTACATGTATTCCTATTTACAGAATGTGAATCTGATATAGCCTTAGTCATCGATGATTCTGGCAGCATAAGAGATGCCAACGTTGTTGGGCAGCTAGACAACTGGGAAAGAGTGAAAAACTTTGCAGAAGGAATGGTTGATCTTCTAAATGTTGGCTGGGTTGATACCCGTGTCGGGGCAGTGACCTTCAGTAATGAAGGCGTACTGCAGTTTGAACTCGACGATTACTGGGAGAAACCTTTGCTGAAGAATGCCATTGCCTCCTTACCGTACGTAGGGGGTAACACCAACACCACTGGTGGCCTACGTGTTGCTAGGCAACAACTATTTAGATCAAACGCAGGAGACCGAGCTGGCATTAAGAACATCATTGTTCTTATCACTGATGGAAAACCTACCCGAGAGGTTGAGACTCTTTTTGATGAAGTCAATTTGTTAAAGAGACTAGGAATGACGATTGTAGGCGTAGGCGTCACAAACAACGTGGATGAAACGCTTATGAGGCAATTGGTCAGTGCACCTGATTCACAAAATTATATTTATGTCAATGATTTCAACCTCCTGCCATCCATAGTTGAACAGGTAACCTCCAGTTCCTGCAGCGCACCGGCTCCAACTCAGCCGCCAATACTGGGTGAGTCCCATCGCCACTGTGGTTAAAGGAGTAGTTATTAGCATATATACATGTACTAGCGATGTTCAAACTATGATTTCGGGGAGTAAAATCAGGGATTTTTCGGATTATTTTCTTTGAAATAGACCAAAGATGTTTTCTGGGGTTTTTTAATTTCAATTTTGGGTGAATATTTTTGTTCTTGAAATTTTCTAGTTTACTGACCGGCCTGACTAGAATACGTTATGACAATAGGTTGTACATTCTATATTTCAGCTAACTGTATAGCTGATGTGACCTTTGTTATTGACGACTCGGGAAGCATCCGTGATGGAAATATTGTTGGCCAAATGGACCAGTGGGACAGTGTCAAAAATTTCATAGCACGCATTGTTGATAGGCTCACAATTGGGCCTGATAACGTGCGCATAGCTGCTGTCACCTTCAGTAATGAAGGTATCTTGATATTTGATTTGGATGACTATAGCGACAA
The DNA here is from genome assembly GCA_950022655.1 of Alentia gelatinosa. Taxonomy (NCBI): domain Eukaryota; kingdom Metazoa; phylum Annelida; class Polychaeta; order Phyllodocida; family Polynoidae; genus Alentia; species Alentia gelatinosa. The sequence continues at coordinate 49,968,733 of OX465587.1, read as the reverse complement.
AACCTCTGTCCGATCCGCTTTGCAATCAATCCCCTACACAGGTGGTAACACCAATACAACTGGTGGACTGCGAGTGGCTAGAACGAATGTGTTCACACCTGCGGCTGGTGACCGCGCGGCCGTGCCCAATATTATGGTGGTCATTACCGACGGCAAGCCCACTCGGGAAGTGAACAACCTGTGGCCAGAAGTTGACGCAATTAAGAAAGTAGGAACCTCTATCATCGGAGTTGGAGTTACCGATTCGGTTGATGAGTCAATGATGCAAAGACTTGTAACTGCACCATTTTCACAATACTATTATCAGGTGACTGATTTCGCAGACCTTGATAAGATTGTCGAAATAGTAACAGTGAGCTCATGCAGATCCATCCGGACAGCAGCATTATCATTGTCAGCTCCAGCACCAGCGCTCCAACCTGCAATGGTTCTGCCTGCAATGACAAACTCAGCAGGCATTAAGTCAAGTATGTAGTGACAAGTTTAGTGAAGTAGAGCCTGAGACTACATAAGATTATAGTAAAGGTTAGGCGTGTAGATTGACTTTTTACTGCATTTTAAGCTCATCATTTCCCTTTTCTCCTTTCTTCCATTCAGCCAAAGTAGCTGATATAAGAGTTCTTTGTATCCATCAGCACATTTTCCAATGTCCATTCTATTTGTGTTTAATACTTGCATCATCATCATTACCACCATAAATACAAAGATTTTTTCTATTTACTACACTAGATTGATAATATCTTATTTACATGTCAACTTCAAGCATTTCTTGGTACGTATTCCTATCCATAAATGGCACATAAACAAATAGGAGAATTCGAATATTTACAATATCATGTTCATTTTGTGTTGACTTCTTACCAGTTTTTGTGTGAACTCATTTAAATAGTCCTTTAAGCACACTTTGTTGACTCTGTAAATCTTTTCTGTCCTCTCTGGTTTGAAAGCTGTCTTCTTCTCATCCTCGTTAATCTCTCTTGTCTCCTCTTGTTTGTTAATCATTCCTATCCTCTCTTGTTCGTTAATCACTCCTGTCATCTCTGGTTGACTAGACTCTGCTAGTTCTTAGGTTTACACGTCCTCCTAGTCCTCTAAGTCGTGGATCTTCTGATACTGAACTGATTGATACGCAGTTGTACAGTGGTGTCTGTATTAATATCTTCCGAGTGCTAGTGCGAGTTCAGCTAACTCCTAGCATTTAAGGACCTATTACTCATAAGGCGACTTAACACTAGTGAAGAGTGATTCTATTTGGAACCCACAAATCTTTTCAGAATGCGTCGTTGACTTGGTGATAATCATGGACGATTCGGGCAGCATCCGCGACTCTACTGTTACGGGTCAAGTGGATAATTATGCCCTCATGAAACAATTTGGACAGAGTTTAGTGGATCGCATTGACTTAGGCCAGAGCGGTACAAGGGTAGCAGTTGTTACCTTCAGCAACGATGCAACAACCCATCTCTACTTGGGTGACTACTTCGACAGAATCTCCGTCAAGCGAGTTTTGCAGGACCTGCCATACACTGGTGGCAACACCAATACAACGGGTGGTCTCCGTGTTGCCCGTCAAGAAGTAATGATCAGAAGTCGAGGGGATCGTGAAAACGTTCCTAACGTTATCCTCCTGATGACGGACGGTACAACAACCAGAGAGAAGAATGGACTTGTCACAGAAGCAAACGCCATCAAAGCCAGCGGCACCAAGATCATAGGTGTCGGAATTACTAATAATGTTAATGCTGATGAGATGCGTAGTATCATCTCCCAGGCGAGTTACTATGTTCAAGTGCAGGACTTTTTCGGACTTCAGAACGAAGCGGACAGGGTTACTGAGCTTATTTGTAGTTCTGTGCGCCGCTAAGGGATACTTTGTCTCAATATATTCTTGTATAAAGGCATCTAGCATTGGTCCGATATGAAGGAAGGGTTGGAGGTGAACTTTCCTGTCTGAATGTGTGCACCATTCGTGGGGTATAAGGGGAGGCCTGAAATTCTCATCATCCACATCAAGACTGTGTAAGACTTTGCATCTTGCTTCAGGTGTGCTGTCTGAATAGCTGTGTGCATGAATCGTTAGTAGAATAACGTGACCGCCACCTAAACTGTGGTCTTTCATGGTTTTCTCTCTGAATTATATTGTCTAGTCCCTTTTGACACTGGGACTTACAGTAATGCTAAAAGGAAAAGGCTGTCAGATATGTTTAAGAAGTTTTCAGAGTATAGGATTCGAAGACATGGTGTCAGCATTGCACACTGATACCCATTGGCAGCAATAATCGTGATTCAATTGGTGGCTAATATCAGAACCGTGAGTCATGTATTCCAAGTTCGAATGATCTATTAGAGACGCCGTTTGGCATTGTTGTTTATCATTGGACGCCTATCAATAATATTCAACTTAAAACAAAAAAGGCTAGGAAGTATGTTTAGATTCCTATAATAAGCTCGGTATGTTTTACACTGTATAAGATTTCCTTATTAATTTTATTTGTAACAGTTCCTTTGCTATATTAGATATATAGAAGAAAATTGCATATAAGGACTGATGACTCAAAAAGTGTGTAGACGGGTTAAATTTTACTGCTCCAGGGGATAAAGAGATTGACATATACATATGTATATATATATATCTTATACATATATGTATATGCACATAGGTATTGGTGTATATTATATAGAGAAAGGGACGTGCATGTTTCCTCAGCAGTGGTTGGATATACCATAGTAATTGAACCTTAATACTACTAACAGCGGACGAGACGTTTTATTCCGTAAGACCTCGTTGTTATTTGGTCCGGTTTTCTCTTTGTTAAAAGTCTGCATTTAAACAGTCAAATTTGCCAAATTTATTGTTTCAAACGATGGATTTAGTCCAGACTTCATGGATGTTAGTATCTTGTAGCGTAAACATTCCTTGCTAGCAGAAGTATAATATTATCACCGTTGATCCTGGGTAAGATAATTTGTGGTTCAAATAGTTATACCGTAGTCTAACGAAACAAGTGACGGTTTGATCATGAAGACGCTCTTCTGTACATTACTCTTTGCAAAGTTGTCTATGAAGAGCTGGAGTCTGAAAGAATTAGCTTTCAATTTAAGGTGGTGTTTTTGTTTGTATTTCACAAGGTCTTCAAATATCGAAGAGTGCTGGAAACCTGTTGACATCTTAAATACAACTTATACATCTATCAAGGTTATGACAATTAAAACAACAGAAAAACAGAAAGACCAATGTTTTATTTTCCACTAGTTTCAATCTGACTAAAGGACAATACTGTAAGTGTCTTAGTTATGAACGTAGAAATGACACTCTCCCAGAAGAAAAAAAAGCAACAACTAAAAAGTCCTCCTTCTCTTTAAACAAACAGCCGTATCCGGTAAGTGCAATGTCTTTTAAGTAAACATTTTCATTGTGCTCACACAGAGTCATGCTACCATAGTAAACTGCCCGGTTTAACTGCGCTGCCTGTAAAAGTCACAGTAGGTGGTGTTTTCTAATTCATGATAGATGCCGAACAAGTGTTTGAACCGTATTGTGTACTGCAAAAATAGACCCACTGTAAATTCAATCCAATGGGATCGCTCCGCTGCTTATTGAGAGCAACTAGGAATCCGCATCAAACCTGCAAAAGGTTACACCCATCATGGAAAAATCAATTAAAAAGGCCTCTAATGTATTTACGATAAGGGGCAATTTTTGAGATTAGGCCATATTCCATAACATGTTTCTGGACCAACAACTCAGTCAGGTCTATTTCTGTGATAAGTGAACGGTATTTAAAACCACCCTGATGGGTGTATACATGAGGAGAAAACTCCCCTACTGTGCACAGGCGTGGTAATCCTGGGGTGAAAAAGGGCGAACACTAAAACCAAGGCTTTCACTCAACACATGTCTTAAAAGTCTCCTGGGTCATTTAAAAGTAATCGCCGAGATCCTATTAAACCTTTCGCATTCGTTTAGGGAAACGCGCTGACGCAAGTGATTTGATGCGATTTGACCCAAACTGCAGAAATTCGAGGAAGAGTCATTGGAACTATTTTACATACAACACATCACCTATGTTTGGCATAAGAAATGTTGGCATATCGAATGAAACCTTTGAAGTTCGATAGCTTTAGCATAAGGGAGCTGGCGCAAGGCGAATAACTTTCAAAGTTCATTTGAATGACTTTTGCATGTTTTCAAGGCAATTATATCAATGTAATATCAATCCTTATGATATATATATATTGCCTGGGTAACTCGCCTTTAGAGCTACACAGTTTTGTTAATGAAACACAATTAATGTTTTATCTTATAGTATCAATCTGTCGGTGATACTACCCACAAGCATGATTATCTGTGCCGGAATTCTGGATTAAGAGAAAAAGTGCGAAAGGGTTTAATAGACTCGTAGTTTAGGTCTAAACTGCGGGTGAATATTTATCTGTTCATCTATATTGTCTAATCAGTTTTGATATTACATGACTGTGATTGAAGGCTTACGCCTATCCGATGAGCAAGAAGTTAACACAGTATTGGTGTAGATCAGTGTCTTGGGTTGAAAATGCTTTCAACACGCATGTTTCAGCAGCAATATTTCTACACTCCACTCGCATGTAACTTCTCCAAAGAGTAGGAAGGAGTCTAAATCCACGTGAGAACTGGCATGCTTCACAAAATATTGATGCGCTGCTCAACAAGAGGGGCGTGGAATCTGCATAACCGGCTATTCATACTAACAGCCGGCTGTACCGACAGACGCCTCTGTCTGGAAACAGAAAGGCCATTTCGACATGCGCGCGACTTTAATCTTTGAGCGCTTTGTGTGATAGAATCTACTTTACTTGTGTCACTGCGAAGATTATGTAATTTGATAGGAAAAGAACTGATGTAAACTTATATTTGAGTTGATGCGCTTGATTAACCTTTACCTTGGCGCACATAAGAAGTACATATATGATAGTGTAAGCCTGAAATATAATCGCTGATAGGGCAGGCAACCTAATGCCTCAAATCACAAACATGCACGCGATTTTAGAATGCGCTACTCTTGCATTGGATACAATAACATGATCCTGAAGATATTTCTGCGTTCTCACATTACCAACATTTAGAGGCATTCAAACCATAATCTCGAGACATGCTAGAATAGGCAGAACATTGGCAATAGTGAGCCGGGCATTGAGATGCATTTAACTAGGCACTTCCGTTTCATCAGGGTAGTCTGCTCTAGGGTTTCTGGAAGCATTATATCCTAGAGATAGGGTGATGAATACACCATGTGTATTTCCATAACATAAACATAACATAACTGTCCTTAGAATCAGAACAAATCATCGAAATTATAAAGTTATAAATATGAAAACCTATGTAATTTCTGTTCAACCCACAAAGTTAGCATATCCTGCTCACCTAAAAGTGTATAAACCTCTTGATAATATTCTATGATCAATAATTTATTTCATAAATGGAAACTCATAATTGTAATTTCCCCTAACCTTCTGCAGGCGTTTTTCATCTCACATTTAATGGTACAATATATATTCAAATACTCTAAACACCTGTTCAGAATTAGCTAAATATATCTTAAAATGCTAAAATGAATTCTAAATATCCAAATGAGAATGTTATTTTTTCAAATCAAGATTACCCATAGCAACATTTACAGATCTGAAGGTTCTAAATATCGAACTACTGAACGATAATACCATAGAAAGTAAAGCCATTGATACTTTGTCGCCATGCCTTTTGCTCAAAACTACAAATTGGCAGGAAAAAAGTTGAATAATTGTAAAAAGAGAATTACCGCCTATTACTACGTTTTTTTCATGTGGACTAGATTAGTGGGATATTCAATCCCCCAAACTGCCGATCATTTTTCCTCAAAGCTCTGGTTATATGAAATACGATGGGATCGGTGATCTCAAAATGTTCGTGTTCATATGCCTAATTTTTGGTCATCAAATAAACAGAAGGAGCTTTTATTTGTTTCATTAACTATCTCCTTTACAAATGTTCAATAGTAGAAGACTCAACTAGTGCGACTTAGTGATATTGATAAGATGGTTATCTAGATTAATGATAGCAGACATGGTTAGGTATGTTAGATAAGTCGGGTTTTTTTTATCCTGTATTGTATTCAATGTACGTACACTAGTCTTCAATACATGGCAATCTGGGTTTAGAACAACTCTTATACAATTTCTGCGTGAGAAGTCCTTTTTGATCTAGTCAGTTTTTGATAAATTTTGGATAACATAGAACGTCATTGGTGATATACAACTGGTTTCGAAGATTTGATTGCATTCGGGTTTCCTGCCTGTTTTAGTGATGCCGGTAGACAGTACCATTCCTTTTCCCTAAACCAGATAGATCCTTCTGTTTAACTTTAAATCTGCCACTATTTACTCCACCGAATTAAATCAATGTCAAAACTAGAGCACTATTAAGAATGGTAGCTACCTAAATTAAAAACTAGGTACAGAAACAGTTATCAATTATAACAGTTTCAATTAAAAAAACCCGTTAAACTTTGAAAAAGCGTTTAGATATAAGATATTCACGATTAAATTAGATGATATAGAATTATAACCCTTTCAGTATCTATTGCATACCCCCTACCGAAAACTAGCTTGCATCTACTACCACTAAAATGATTGAAGGATAATGGAAATAGTTAAACAGGGGATAGAAAAGAATAATCCTTAAAACTAGTTTATGCCCGGACTGCAGCATCTTTATGGCCGAAAAAAGATTGATAACCTCTGTACGAAGTCTAAACCATCTACTCAATTAAAAAAAAAAGAGTATCCTCATCAATCAACCAGGACAAATTCCGTTGGTTAGTATACAGACGAGAATGCAGGCTTCAGCGCATACTAACAGGCAGCAACAACAATAGCGGCAGCAGCAGCGCGCGTGCTTGGCATTTTGTTGAAAAGACATTGGTTCCTGTTTCAGGATGCACTGGCGATGTTGCCTTCCTGATAGACGATTCTAATAGCATCCAGCTGGCAGCAGGCGGCCTTCAGAACTGGTTGCGCATGAAAGACTTTGTTGCCCAAATTATAGATGGATTAGAAGCCCAAAGCACCACGACTAACTACGCTATAGCCAAATTCAGCACTACGGCACAAAATATCTATAGGTTCGACCAAAGTCAACTTCTCGCGGATGTACAACGTGTTGTCAGCGGATTAGTATTGTCAGCAGGTACAACTAATACCGCAGCTGGGGTAAATCTGGTTGGGCAGCAGCTGCTCCAATCTGCGGCTGGCGACCGACCGAATGTCCCAAATTTAGTCATTGCGGTAACAGATGGTATGCCGGATCCGGGAACTACTCCGCAACTCCAAACGGCTATCCAAGCCATCCGCGCTACTGGCGCCCGATTGATTTCTGTGGGTATTTCAGAGACTCAAGCGGTACTTGCGGAACTAGCTCCAAATCCTTTGAACCGTTTCCATGTGGATTCGTTTGACCTTCTCAGTGGCATAGTCACGCAGGTTGTAAATAGGGCATGTGCCGTTATCCAGGAAACTCCATAAATCCTTTCTAGGTGGTATTCATTCAGAAGACGGGCAGGCTTGTGTCCTGAAATGTATTCAAACAGATTCTCAACTCCTGGTAGATGGTCCCTCTAAAGCCCAACAGCAAATAAGGAGTTACATTCAAGTGTTGAACCCTGATGGAACTGATTTCTAACAGAATCCTCTTTGATCTGGTCTAAACGCACTGTTAGACTAGGACGAATGATAGCTCGCATGCCTTAGATCTTTAAATGCACCCACCATGTTGGGGATTTGTTGAGCTAATTAAGCTGACAGTTCAAGAATAGCAAAACTATAGAATACTAAGGCCCACACAGTTTTATTCCTTGATGTGAATGAGGAAGATCACGAGCTTGCAATAGTGTGTTATCAGATATGGTTCTAGACAAAGACTCACTTATTCTGGTAACATTCGTAATAGATGCTACATCGGGCTAGACCTTGTAAAACCAGACCTGTTCATCTCAATAAAAGAATCAAGCCTATGGTAATTAGAATTAGTATAAAGTCCACCACCCACTCATCTCTGGTAATAAGACTGATTGTCTGAGTCAAATGTTTGATTTGTAAAACATATTTGGACTCGCTTTATGTTTACACGAATATCAGTATATGTTTTATTTTTGTAATCTCTTCATGTCCTAATATAGTACTTCCACCCTTTACTGTAACATCATCTGAACCTCTAATTGAATACAGTCAACTCTCAGAATTGGGACCACCAGTCATTTGCATATAAAGGCTGGCAGCTGTAAAAGTGCTGTTAATTGCTTAGTGCAAACCCCGTATACTATCATGCTAGTGCTGACACTTTGAAAGTGATCACCGACGACCTCGGTATAGCGCAGCATCTCACAAAGGAGTGTAGGTGGTCTGCATATGATCGTTGTTTTATATTTCATTATCTCCATGGCTTGGCAGATAGGTTCTCCCTGTCATACGAGCCTTGCTGTTAAGATAGGGAAATGAATGAGATTACTATTAATTAGGTTTTACTAGGACGAGTGACTGCCTGGTCACGTAACCTTCATACATGGTATCCTCGGATACATCTAGACTGAGAGCTTGCTATGATTATGCCTGTACAGCGGGTCCAATCATACCCCTCCTTGTTATAACAGAAACCCCACTCCCAATGGTCTAGTGGCCAAATTGTAGAACACGATACCCTCATAGATGCTGGAGTGTGGGTAAATCTCCTATGAATCACACGTGTTAACGTGTTATTTATATCATGAAACAGAAATTTATGCTGTAGGGGGAGACTAGGTGGTCTTGATTCTGAATCGGTCTGCACTCTCTGATGTCTGGCGTAATTGTGACAGCAGATATATGGTAGCAGAATTGGGGTTGACTAATTCATATTTTGAGTTCAGTACTCTTATCAAACGTAAGTGTATGTATTTGGATGAGACATTGAGTCATGTAACCAAGCTATAGTCAAGGGAGGCGTCACATGACCTGATCTCTCAGAGTTAATCTTTCGAACGTAAAGGTTTATGGAACCCTTTTGTTGGTACTGCTTTATGAATGAACGCGTAGATATACGTGTATAACATAAGCGCATCGTTAATTGTATCATGTCATATATAGAATAAAATCATAATCTCATACCTAATTGCTTAGTGTTTTGAAGTTTCTGCTTAGAAAAGAACAACTCCGACGATTGTTCCCAATGCCTTTAAAGTAGTTATCAATGGCAATGGAAATATATGACCTCTGCCGGTACACCGCTGTTATCTCTTCAATACCAAGAGGACTAGACAAATCCTCATCCCCGGGTGACTTCATGTGGGGGAGCACAAACTACCCAGCCTTTATACCTGAGGTGAGTATCGTACTTCAACAGATCCAAATAGCACCATTGTACAATTTCCTGGAAAATGTGTCCAAAACGTCTGTCCCTGTCTTGTCTGTCCTTGAAAACTCTCTTAATCCCCGTGAGAAAAAAAAGAGAAAAGGTAAGGGCAATGCACATTAGAGGCTATGGCACGATCACTTTAAAATGGCATTGTTATTCTCACATTGAATTTTTGTTTCTTTGTATTTGCTTATTATCGCACTAGGATGCTTACCGTGCATTCAATCATTTATATTGGCTGTAATCAAGTCCCGGATGAAATGTTCTCTAGGGGAAGTACAGCGTTCAATAGGATATGGAAATTGTTACTAGGAGAAAAAGTTATACGAATGGAAGAGAGTGCGCCGAACAATAAGATTGAACCCTTGCACACTGAATGTGAATGCTAGCACTGACCATGTGTTGGGCAATTTATACACGGAAAATCTACCTCAATAGAATGCATTGACTTCCAATTTAATGGAAACTTATATATGCAAGAATGCATTTCGGCCCTTTAAATGGAATCAAGTATGTAGCATTACCCATTCTCATGTGTGTAAAGATAACATTTATAATACGTGATGAAACGGCCTTTTCATCTCAGTAGAAACAATGTCATATTCCAGATATTCTTAATAGGAATCCTGATTAGGGAAAAGAATATGCATGATCCTTGAACATTTCGAGTTAAGAAGTCTTGCACCAAAACAGACTCTGGAATTGTGTTTTGGTTTTTGTAGGGGTTGTTGCCTTCTTCTTGGCTCCCTTATCGGATACTTCTGGCGTCGTCCCATCATTCACCGCTGTGAGTGACGCCGGTCAACACTTCACTGATGGCAAGCTCCAAGTGCCCTCCAATGAGCTCCTCTACCTGTCCCTTAACATGGGCCTGCCGAGCCGCACCCGCGCCATTCTGCGTCTAGAACAGCAGAGGAGCCAAGGAGCTCCGCTGGCGGTGGTACGGTTGGAGCGTAACAGCTCAAGCCACACGAGTACTGAGACAGTCTCTACATCAGCACTGGTGCAATTCAGCGCCGATTCCGTAAACGAAAGCCTCCAGATACTGTCTGACAGCTCCTCTGCACGCTTAATCGGTGGCAGGGACTATTCAACTTTCGTTTCCGCCTTTAGTCTGACTAGTGCCTTCCAAGACCCTATTATCAGCTTTAATCTGCGGGCTTCAAACCTTGGATCTAGTCCGGGGATTGTACCTTTCCCCAATGACCCTATCCAGAACATCAGTAAACGAGGGCTGTACTTTATAACTTTCACAGCAATTGCCACGTTTACCAATGGACTGGATATCCGTTTGAGGGCCTGCTCTAATGTGTACCTGTTGCAACGCACCCCTACTCCATTCACCGGTTCGGAGACTGTGCAAGTGGCAGCTCTAGTTTTCTGCAATGAGGGTTCTGAGGTCAGTGTTGAACGCACCAGCAACGGAAACATTCACTCGGCAAATCTCTTTGGTTTTTATGTCAACCCTCCTGCCACAAATATGTACCACTGGACTCTACAGCAAGAGCAGACGGTGAACTCGGCCACTTCCAACATTGCCTACACTGTCTCAAACAACAGGCAGTTCTTTCAGGGAGTCAGAGTACCTGATGGTAATGGGATAGGCACTGTTGGGATAACCCTTTCAGGGACATATCTTGTGCACTTTCATGCAGTCTTCAGACCACTTAGCCCAATCCAAATCCGCGTTGAGCGGATACGAGCCGGGTCGAATGACGCCTTATTCACACTCTTACGTGGACAAACGTTCGGCAGTATTTCTAACGATACTATGTCTGGGACTGGGGTGTTCCCGTTTCTGTCTGGGGATGTTATACGTGTTAATCTGCTAGTGGGGAACTTGGAGATGTCATCAAGGTTAAGTGGTTTCCTGGTGTACAGAACCTAAAGGGGTCTTACGTTGTTACGCACTCTATAAATACGCTTTCACCGACACCGCAAGTCTAGAACTTCCCATCGCATGCTACTTTACACATGTACCTACATTCCACTCTATTTCAATTATAAAAGGTAAGATAAAACATACATGTACATTGAAATACAACTGGAGAGCCAATTGTGATTTAAAAGAAAACGGTCAACAAGATCACATGGTTTATCCTTCCTTGCCGAGGAGAGCAGTTTTCATGTCAAATTATACAATACACATATTTTAACTTAGTAGAGAAATACCAATATGCTACTCTCATCATAAACATAAATGTATACAAAAAATATACTTTTCAACTCTATATAGACATCCATCTGCCAGGGTTTTCACATACTGGAGTAGAGGATTGGAAATAATAAAGAAAACATTTCTTAAATGTAGTATCGAGTTATTTCTAATTGTGATGTGTGTTGCCAATGTATGACAGGATATATACTGCTTTGAGAACAACACTTAATTTAAACCAACTCGCGGTGTGAAACCGAAGCTGCAACTTGCAAGGATTATAAGAAGAGATAATGGACATACAATCCCAAAGAATTATTTGTAAAAAGAATCGTGCCTTGCACATGGACACAAATGCACCCAGTAATGGAGAGCGTTTGGAATTGCTGTGATGACGTGAGTGAAAAGGAGGAACACAAAACATTTGAAGTCATACAGTCACCTCAATATTTGCGGGTGTAGACCTATCTATCTGGCCATCGTTCCAGATCTTGAGGTCTATCTTTAATCAATTGGCATTCTATGTCATACTAAGACTTCACGCTTCTTGAATTACTATGTACTAAGACTTCAATACTTACCAAGAAATGCACTATAATACTACACCTCCTCCTGCACTCTGCATTCTATCATCGTCTTATAACTGAAGTGCACAACCTCTGGACTTCTATACTCTACAAAGTAACTTCTGATAACGGCTGCATGCCCGGAAGCAACCTGGACCACCCTGACATTACCATGATGACCCGTTGAGTGAGTATACAGAGCACAATTAATGATTTAGTCAATTGTTACCTAGTTTGTCACATATAACAACAAGTTATAGACACAGTCTGTATAGCTGTACAATCTGTATGTTTTGTAGAAGTAGAGTTTGTACTAGCCATTCATAGTATGGTTAATATACGTGTATGCTGGTGGAGGATTCGTTAAGATAGTAAGATGTAAGAAGGGGAAATACAAAAAGTAACCTCAGAATCCCTTTGGCAATTCTATATAAATACCACGGAGTCTTTTGCATGGGTTACATATTAATATCAACCTAGTATTTAAAAGACCTAACCTGAAAGCTTCCTTTCAGTGAGTAGATCATTGCCACAGAATCTCTAATATATCATTTTATCTTATTTGCAGTGTCCTTTACCCCAGTACAGCCTGGCGTGGCCTTTTCGGTCATACGCGGGAGTCCTTCAGGCCCGTCACAACACTTGAAGTTTGAAGAGGTTCTAGCCAATTATGGCAATGCTTACAACGAAGACCGCGGATTTTTCTACCCCACTGTTAACACCAGGTATTATGTGACACTGAGTGGTGGTGTTGCGCCGGGAGAACAGCTCGACATGCGGGTCCGCAACTGGACGCACGTCTTCTTCCGCCTTGAACGAGGTCACGTGGGCCACATCGGAACAGATACCGTGGCAACAGACGCTATCGTCACCGCAGACACAGCAGAGGGGTTATATATCGAGGCACTCACGAGCACCTACGGTGACTCGCTCTTGACGACTTCCTTTAACGCCTTCAGCCTGAGCCCCAACAGCCTCGTCGATCAGGGGTCTGTTGTAAACATGCAGTTAGAGCGGATGATGATGAATCCTTTGATGACGTATAACATTACAAAGGCGGGAGTCTACTTCTTTAGCCTCGTTTTCCATGCCGACACCTCAAAGCCTATTGATATGCAGCTTGAAGTGTGTGGCCAACAGTTCAAGGCATTCCGAGATTTCACCAACTATGATGGTGTGGATGCCTTCCTCCTGACTACCCTGGTGACATGCAATGCTGACCCAAGCGACCTAATAGTGGACGCCAACACGGGGATGCCGATGGTCGGCTCATACCAGACGCCCACCGGCCTCTACGGCTTCCGGTACCAGCATTCAATAATCCCCGACACCACCAATTGGCATTTCCGGTTCCGGGCGCCTATTGACAACGTCATCATCAAAGGAAGTGACGTTGCGGAGAGTGATTTCATTCTTGCATCGACCAAGGATCGCCTGGTTCCCGCGCCTGGCGACAACACCGTCCGCATAGCGATGACAGGACGCTACCTGCTACATCTCACACTAACCTCGGCCGCTAGGACGCGCATCGATGTGCACGTGTACTGGTACCGCAACGGACAGAAGCAGCGACAGGAGATGGGCGTCCTGCGGGCGTCCACCCAGCATCAGGGTAGTGACACGGTCAGCCGGTCTATAATCATGGCCCTGGAGGAGGGAGATGAGCTGCAGCTCGTAGCCAAAACAGCTCTTCTATCCACAACCAGCACCGGCGACGCCCATCGCTTCCTCGGTGCACTTGTCAACGAAGGCCTCCAGGCCAACCCTTAGTTTTGGGGACAAACAGGACCGCAAGACATGCACACATTCCGAAAGTGCCTAACAATGTCATACCATATCATATCACGCAGTTATCATAGCTAGTTTCTTAATGAAGTTATTCATACTTAAAAGTTCGCCTATTCCGCCAATAGTATGCCCATTTGATGCAAGTATCGATGAACTAGGCGTGACATGATTGATTTAGTTCATGTTGATTCCCACTGATTAATCTACCGTTGTACCTGATAGTATTACACATGTCGAATAATTGTGTCCGAATGCAATATACACAGCATTTCAGGTATTTTCAGTAATGAGAGTAGGACAAATGATTCCAAAAACAAGCTAAATTATAACCACTCCATAATATCTCTATTGAGAAACTGGTCATTAGCTTCATATTGAAGAAAGTCATCGTATATTGCTCAAACGCATATAGGAAGCCTGGTAATATATTAAATGGACATGATGTCTATCTCAATATGCCAGAGGAGATCGTTTTGTTGACAATAGAAGACACAATTTGGATAACACTTTTGAATTCAAGTTATTTTAATGGGTCGTTGGGAAAGCCTCAATGTACATTGTTATCTAAATTACCTAGTTCACTATTGTTAATCACCAAAGCTATAAGTTATATTGCTGTAAGATATATTCGTACTTAGAAAAAGAGAATAATGTATCTACTCTAGTTGTATAGGTGAATTACACCAAATATATACCTTGTCACATTCAGCTTTTCTTTGTTAAGAATTCTCGATCTTTAGTTCACGTCCCTTATCCGCAGTTTGTACCGTAGTAATCTACTCACAATGTACCTTAGCGGGGTTTGCAAGAAATAGGTCAAATGTTCTAAATATATCTTTTATAAATATGGGTAACATGTAGAAAGCAGTCACACATACCTTGCATAGTCCACCATCAATACTTTGTGTTCTTGAATCCTTGGAGCGTACCAGATAGGATTCATGTGGTTGTGGCTGTTTCGAATTGAAATCTCATTATTTTGAGATTGGCAATATTTTCATTTTGAATTTAAGCATTCTTATTTACAAGTCATAGCATTTGTCTCCGATGAACAAATGATAACATCCTTTGTACCTGTTGATAGTTGTATTTGTGTCCTTAAGTATCACATAACAATAAAGCTTTAAGCGTTGACCATAATATGATTTTAATGTTAATTTAACGAAACACTATGCGATTAAGGCAAACATACACAGAATTGGAAATAACAAGGTTATCTCTCAACATTCGTGAGTCCCATTGCTGACATGTGTTTAACAGAGAGCTAAGAGACATTCACATTGAGTATGATGTCTTAATACGGAGAGGTGCCAAACTTAATCATATTTCCGTACTGTATGACTCATAGTATTTGCATGGGACTTTTTATTTCCACAAGAAATTAATCTGTACTCACATATACATATTAGAAAGGAAATATGTTTGAAGACATTATGAGACCGGTTGTTCATATTCACTGTTTGAAGCGTATACACGTAAGTATAAGACCATACTTGAATTCGAGACCCATGGGCAGTGCCCTTCCGAACAGAAGAGTAAGTATAGAAGGTAAGTGCAGCATGGCTTATTGAAGAGGTACATGAAGAGGTACCCTCTAATGAATTGCCTATGCTGAGTAGAACTTCAGCTTTCAAATTTATCAAGCACAGCATATTCCTATGCCAATGCTAGTAGATTTGTCGAATAGTCCTTTGCATATCATTGTTCAAATATTTCCTGTTGTTTACAGGTGGTATCATTGATACATTGAACACTAAGGGAACACATTGATAATGCCCTGGAGCACAGTAATCTCCTTTTCGCCCTTTCTGTTTTTGCCTCGTCTTTCTTCTAGAGAACAGTAATCTTCTAAATTCTTGAATGACCCTTCAGATTCCCTAATAGGAGTTCATGCACTTTTTTTTTATCTTAGAGTTTTAAGCCTTGCAATAGGTTATATTAGCTTTTTTTCTCAAATCTATAACTTTTATTACAGGTTAAATTAACGAGGTGATCGTGACGTATCTTAGACGGGAAGGTACCCCATGAGACCATCGCTGGCGTTAGAAGGACACCACCACGACTATCACCACCACCACCACCATCACAGCCATTCAGTGAAGACGTCCAAAATGGATCATCGGGCGGACTCCAACGTTGAAGTGATGTGTCATGGGGGAAAAGTGGTGACCTTGAACTTCAACTTTTGTATAACATTATCGACCTCAGCCGATCCAGAAAGTAAAGTTGGAGTAATGAATATATTGTGTTCAATAAATAATGTACTAAGTAGACTGCCATACCCTTGCCCTAATTGTATCCATTTTTGTATTGTTACGTTCACTCATTATGGGTATGTTATGAAAGGCAATCTCTTGACAAAATGCATCTTTGGCCGAATTTCGAAGAGAATTCAAACCAGTTGGGTTGGTGTGTCTGTTATATCTATAGACTGTTCTGTAAATATTATAAGGTTTATTCTTTTAGAACCTCATTAAGGTCCACGAAAATGTATTCCATATTTAATTAGCGAAAAGACATGAGAGTTCCGTTTGCCATTGCTGCTCCTGAATAGATTAGGTATTAGTATATGTTCTCTGAAGGTCACCGTAATCACTAATGACATCACGCTTACGTCCTGAAGATGGAACTTCACTGAAGACGATATATCTACGAACCAAGAGAGGAGGACAAACCTTCGTGATTAGGTAAATCCTGAGCTGACGAAACATTTTGATTTGCAATCTCAGTTGACGTTTGGTCATCAGCTTGGATACACCGCGAATGCCCTGATAATATACATAGGAAGGATGCTTATGAATTAATGCTAGGCGATTGTAGGGCCTCTGCGTAATAATATGCCCATGAGATGGGAACAGAGTCTACGAACGTATAACAATCTAATATGGCTTAATGTTATTGGGATTTACACAAAAATGATACAAATGTGGAATGTGCTAAGATATTTGCAAGACTTGCGGATGACATGTAGTTTATTATGGTATATCTTGCTGTTGATAGGCTAATATACTTAACTGATAAATATATATATATATGTGTATATTTTTAACTGGGCTTCATTCACTTACTGAGAGAGAAAATCTGATACTGCGAATCGTGGCAGACATGTTTGAACATTGTATTAGGTGTGTTAAGCGTAGTGAAGTAGTATGATATGATATTGTGAATAAAGCAGAAATCTTCTTGCCAACTCGCAGCAGTCAAAATCATCCCAGATGGAATGTTTGGAAAAATTACCTCTCTGTACATGTATCGTTGTATTGTTATATTTATAGATCAAGGATAATAAATATTATTTCTGAGTTCTATATATAATAGTCGTCAATATACATGCGGGACTAAGCAATAGAAATATGACTGAAAAGTGTCATAATGCCGATTGAAGTTTGTATATTTATTTCCAAGGTTGGACTTAAGATATACCAATACGCATAACGATGCACGCTTTAATTTGAATGAATTCTTTTATATTTTCCCATAAGATCACATATTTCAGAAACCTAACATATCTATGTATTTATAAATAAATCTTCCACGTCCAAATTACCTTCGTACCCAGAGAGCTTGCTTCTATAGTAAGCTGATTTGCTACGGGACAACCGGGTTCTGAAAAATGGAGGTCTTTGTGGTTAAATAGTATAGAATGGTAATGTAAATTCTAAACATGATCTTGCAGTGTTCACTGACTATAAATAAAATAGGATACGTTGCATTGTTGCAAAGTCAGCCTCGAGGCCTAGGACCGGAACGAAAGTTATTTTGTTTAGACAACTTACGTTACAGAATTTTTCCCAAGGTCTCACTGGTGTCACTAATGTGAACCATGTAATAGGTACCCTGTGCAACAGCTTGTAAAGTTTTGATAAGAGAAATGAAAATCCTCACTTGGTGTATTACATCGGGTATTTTGTATCATGCTCAGTAGGTTTACTTGGCAATAGATATTGACAGAGGCCATGTACGGGTACTTCAGCTAAGGCAAAGTGTTATATGTGTCATTTATACACTATTCAACATCTAGAAGCCTTTGGCATTTGTTAATTATTAAGCAGGTTATTGCGAGCAAGTGATAGTAACCACTGACTATTATCTAATCATACTCTTATCTATGGAGATCGAGCAAGATTAGACAAAGTCTAAACGCGCCAGCCACCTCCCGCAAAGTCTTGCATAGTTGTGGTCCTTCCCTGGTTGTGAAATTGATATGCCTTCTGCATTCAGTCCTCAATAATATGAACATTTTTCGTCATTACCAAATTGTGTTCTTTATGGTGTTAGCAGCATCGTCAGAGATAGGTATTGTCATAGTGTTCGGATAATGATGGACATCAATGCGGGGAAACAGGATAAATTTTGCTATGGACAAATATAACCCCATAAAACATTGTCTGGTACTGATCACTGCAGTATTTTAGATTTACAATAAAGGGTCGTGTCCCACTTGACCAGAGAACAGCTTTCTCATTTTTGTTCTTTTTGTTTGCTATCAAGATATTTCTCAGAATTTAAGATCAATCATATCATGTGAGATACATTTCAATGAATACCATGATATACATATAGCTCCTAGATTTGTATTTGTGTATACTCATACAACTTGATATATTCAATATATGACGTATAAGCTATGACTTGAAACGAGGATTAACTCATAATCTTGGCCAGTATTCATTGGAGCACTATAACATGTAGAACATTGTTCCAATCAACAGCTATACAAATAAGATTCAGAGATGACCTTCAAAGAAGAAGTTTAATCTAGTTAAACGATCAATGAATATTGAAAGGGGTGAAAGGCATTGTGTCTATTGCTTTCTATACCACGTTCTAAATCTATATATCAAAATTGAATAATTTCTTTGGTTGTAGAATAAGATCAAGCTTAAGCTAATTCCCAGGGGCAATATGATCTAGAACAGCATATTCAACTCAAAGATTGAGACGAAGATGATTATAAATCAAATTTAGTTCCGATTGGTCCACTACCAAAGAGAAAACAACTCTTTAGATAGAAGACATCATCTTGGACATACTTAAAGGGATGATATATATACATTATTATCTAAGCGAGGTTTTATGCGAATAGTCTTCAATATAGCTATACCTATAATCATTCAGCAAATAGGCATATATTCAAATATTATGAACGTCACATATTGAGTTAAAACATATCGATTATATTTCTGACTTCGTAAATGCAAAATGAGGCCGACCATAGAACAAAATGCCATAAGCAAAAGTCATTTATTCAATAGAATCAGCATTGATTTACCCCAGCAGAATTCTTTGGGATAGGAAACATTTTTCATTGGTAATTATTCGTTGAAGTATCTGGATAATTGAATCTACCATAATAAAAAAAGAGGCATTGAGAACTACTGCTACATAAGCCATCAAGAACACGCGTTGGAGGAAGTGGTTACAAAATAAATACGTTATTTGAGGAGTTGACTTCCGGTTTTCTGCTTGCGACTGTCGTACTCATTGAAGTTATTTGTATCGAGTCCGGATCTAGGAGTCCACTTGGTGAGTATGTAACATTCAACTATGGGCCAACCCAAGCAGTGGATCTTCTGCAACAAAGAAAACCAAATCATTTACATGTATATTGGTCACTGATTGGATAAAGGACATATACATATTCAGGAGAAAACATTAGTTCCTCTCGGATGGGTGACTAGATGAATGCCAAATAACGAATGTAATTTTTAGGAATAATAATCAATCAATGAATCAGGTTGATATTTGATAATTGAAAATACTGTGAAGACAATGTAACATGATATGAATTGAATATGAATAGTTAACATAAGATCAATAGACCAATACTAATGAAATGAGATATCAGAAAAATGGTTTATCCGATGGAGCTGAATGTAATCAAGTGAATAACTAGTCGAGCTACTTATTGAAGATGAGGAAGATGTAGTACCAATAAAGATGTATTTATAGTACTACCAATCAGGTTGAGATGAAACTATTTCTGGACGATGACTGAAATGATAAATGATCATGTGGAGGTCTCCATGTTCTGTGCATTTTATATGACTACTAGTGTGAAAACACCCTTTCAGATGATATATCTATCATTAATTCATTATTTTAAAGACAACAGGTCAAAGTTATGATCACTTAACTTGACAATTATTTTTTCCCCTTTCAAGATGTTTATTGACCAGAAAAGTGATATTCGATGAAGTTAATTGTCGATCTCCAATATCAATCAGTCCAAATACATACTATACTCAATAGATCCATTGAACATCACCGACTCATCACCAATCCTTCACAAAGACAGGAGAACAGGTGTACGAGATATATTCACAAGTATATCTCCCTTGGTTTTTGTTTTGAATGAGTATCTTTGACCTTGGTTACACAAAAGAGCCTGCAGCCAATTGGCAATTCTGTATACTACTACCCCACGAAGTTCTTCCTTTTATTTGATACAGTTCGCCATTTAATAGAATTAGCGGTATATCAACCTACCCTTGATTAATTCGAATTGGTGTCTTCCTTGGTGGAGGGAATTTGTATCCCCCAATCGATTTTACTCTCAGAAATATGATCAGAACAATTGGGAGATAACGAGAAATGAGGTTACCTACTTTAATGTCTAGATTATGTTTTTGGTATATTGTAATTGACGGTACATACACATGCACTCCATCTCATCTCATCCACTTTCCACTCCTGTTCCCTTATCATTCTATTTTATATATCCACTTACTACTGTAGTATCAATACGGTTTAGACTGGCCCTAAAGATAAAGGAGTTAAAACTGCTGTTGAATATAACTCGATGTAAACTGCACTTTGTCTGATCTTTGAACTCCAGTGGAAGAACTGCCCAAGTGGCAGAGCTGGTGGAATAAATAATCAAAAAAAACAAAAAAAACTTTGAGAGAGGTGATATATATCATCGTGGTTAGTATACCATGAGACAAGACTGCGAGGACATGGAGTATCATCGTCATATTCATCGGCTATTTCCCATTGGTTCGGTCGGCGGGGTCGTCCAAATGAGTAGGGGCACCGTATGAGCGTTGAGCAGTGTATAGGTGATGACCATATTAGGCGATTATCATTGTATACTTTTGCGCGAATGCCTCACACTTAAGTGAGTATTCCATCTACTAGGCGTTAGACAGGGCGTTCTGCGGGCTTTTCATCTTTTGAACAGCAGGCGCCTGCTGATTAGCCTGGTGAATATTTCCCAGCTATTCCACCGACCGGCGACCACATGGGGCGGGTACGGCAACCTAGCAACCGTTTCCATTGAGCAGGCTGCCAGCTAGGTGCCTGTCACAGTCGATGGTGAAAGTTGGCCACATTTCTGTGCTACGCTAGTTTCCCGATCATACGATAGGGGGTGCACCGAACTTGGTTTAGAAGAATTCAGTCGGTATTCGCCGATCTGGCTCGTGACTTCCGGTTCAAAATACCCTCAAAATTATGCAAATTCGGATCAGTCCGCCATCTTGCTGGTGAATACAAAGCACTGTCAGAGTGTAAAATGGTGAAAGACTGTACTAATTGACTTTCTAATTGCAATCTGAACTTGTAATGGTTGAAATAAGGTTATCTATATTATCCAGACATGACTTAAATGTGCCAACTCATAGAAAATCGCTTGTTTCAATGATTTCTTGACATCCCCTTTATTGTCTAAACTGAGGCCATCACCTAGTTGTTCCACTTGAAACTGTAAGATATATCTGACATTGTCAAGGGAAATGAAAAAAACTTTACATGACCCTACACATTAATTACACCAGGCCATTCCTCATGCTTTTATTTTTGTTTTACCGAATTCGCCAGGTTTCGAGAAGACTGTGCCGCCATCTTGTACAGGAAATCAATGACAGCTCCTCAATTGTCCACTGATACTGTGATTAACCAACTAATGAATGTTGATATTCGAAATGTATAATATTCTATCCAAATGTCCCCAACTGTCTGAACTTTCGGCCTGGGCTATCAAAAGGGGCATTCACCCGTTCACCCTACTGGCTCTGTGCACCCGGGTAGGCGATGTAATGGACTTCAGGCGAAAATATGCAAATTACTTTGAGCTTAAATTCAATGACCGCCTGGAGATTGGCCCAGTGGAGCAGCCACTCTCCTAGCATAGATCCTGCACCTTACTCTCTACCCTACTTTTATCACTGCACCGACCTGCCTGTCTGGGGCAAAATCTGCCCCATATGCCAGTTTTTCAAATATCCTAAATTCTGAACACTTTGAGGAGTATTTTGTGTTCTACTTGTGAATTGAGATGCACATATTTATTGGTCAAATATTATACACTTATTTCTGTTATACATTTTTGTCAAACTGGAAATAGTCTTAGGGATATCATTCTTCTGTGGAAAGAACCTCCTATGTTACAAGGTTCTGTTTGTCAACAGAACACATGTGCTCACTTGAAGGGGCAGTCTAATCAATTCACATTATAAAGCTGAAAAAACTGATGCATTGTCTTGCTCATTTAGCAATTAAAGTATTTCTCAATTCATGATATGAGTTGTTTCATAACTTCTGCTAGTTACCCTGGTTTGAATCCTAAATGGTTGCTGGTTCCCCCTGTATTTAGTAGATAACGGGGAACCAGCGTTGGGTTGAGGCAGAAATTAATAAGTGCTAGCACTGCGAAAGATCTGCTAGGAGAGTGTGGAGCAGCATAGACTGGTTCCCTGCTCCAATGAAAGAGAACCAGCGCCAACATCTCTCCATGAGATTTCTCAATTAAGTCATCTACACCCATTTGAAATGCATGAAAATATAAGATAAGGGAATGGCAACGTTTCTAAAGATAGAAGATGACTCATTAAAATACCTTCCTAAATAACTAACATATTTCTCCACGCCCTTTAGCGGGGAGGTACCTGTCAGGCACCAGCTGAATGCAATCCCGCAATGCCATAGAAAAATGGTAGGCGTTACCTTGCCTTGTCAGTGCACATTGCCTAGGCTTCCAGACTCGGAGCAATGGGGTAGGTAAACATTTCAACCAGTTTTACAGGCGCTCTGTTACCTGCTACATACCGGGTCTGCTCACTCTCCCAGCAGAGATCTAGTGCTCTACTTCCTGTGACCGCTTATATCTCTGCCCCAACCTGCCTGTTTGGGCTCAAATCTGGCCCATACGCCAGTTTTTGAAATATCCTAAATTCTTAGCGCTTTGGGCAGTATTTTGTGGTTTACATGTAAATAGATATGCATCTATTTATATGGTAAATGATTTACACTCATTTCTGTTATTTGTTATATCAAATCAGGTATAGTCTTAGGGATTACTTTCTTCATTGGAAGGCACCTCATGTGTTACAGGGTTTTGTTTGTCAACATAACACATGTGCTCACTCGAAGGGGCAGTCTAATCAACAGTAAATTTACATCATAAAGTGGTCTAGAGATGAAAAAGAAACAGCAGGATTGTCTGTTAACCCTATTTAACAATTCCTATATTTCCTAACAATTGATATGTGAGTTATTTGACTTGTATAACTTTTGACAGTTGCCTTGTTTTGAATCTGAGATCTTCGCTGGTCTCCCCTGTCTTTAGTGGATACCCAGGGAACAGGCTTTGGGTTGGGGCAGAGACTAAGCTAGCGGTAGCGCCGAGAAAGATCTGGGACCTGTTTCACTAGTTTGTGACATATCTAGATGGCGTGTAGATGGTGTGTCCGGTTTCATAAAACTAGACATTAGACTTCGTTTTGTCTGTTCTTGCTTGCACTGTTGGTGCCGCTTTTCATGTTTGTCTAACACTTTTGTCACGAAACTAGTGAAACAGGTCCATGATGTGTAGATTTGTCTAATTCTTATGTTTGGGGTCTGTCTTTTCCTAAGGGCAGCTACTTGTGTTGTCACGAAACTAGACAACCTCAATGTCTGTATGGTGTCACAGACATGTCACAAGACTAGTGAAACAGGTCCCTGGGGGGAGAGTGGGTCTGCTAGCAACCCCTGTACAGCCCCGTAAGGTCATTTGTCCTACTTGATGAAATACTCACTTCGTGTATCAGCTGTGAGGATTCAATTCTGTACACTATGCAAGAAAAGCGTTTATGCACTCTGTACTATGTGACCTGTTTTAAAACGACGTTTTCAATTATTTCCAGGTTAACTAGCACCTTTGGTACTAAGACTCACATAGCACAGTCCAAGGAAAATGCAGTTAAAAAAGTTCACAATCCCCCCTCCCATATTTCCATATGCTTTAGCCACGAAGTCGCTTGTGAACATTCAACCAGTGTAAAAGGTGTTGCCGTTCAACGCCTCCTAACGGTGGGTTGGTCTAGTCCAGCCTCATGCATATAGCAATCATACCAAAAGTATAAATGGTTAGTGTGATTGCAGGAGTGTTGTTTTTTGACAAACTGAATTGCTAGAACAAACTAAGGTATGGTATTAACAAGTGTGTGCTGTCTAAACTTTATAGTTGGTACTTGTCTTGGTTTTAACTTGCGAAGAAAATAAGCACTGTCATGTACAGCAGCTAAAGCCTATTCTTATAGACTAGCTAAGACAGTGACAAGAAAAGAGATTTTGGAATATCTTCTATACTTAATGAAGAAGACAGATAATCATACACAGATATGTATTCATTACATATATTACAACAAAGTATACATTTACATAACAATTCTCATCAACATACAAAATCACATTCACTTCTGTAGTGTTCATATGATACAATCCTCTTTATTTTAGCAGTGCTCACAGTCTATGCCCTTCAGTTATTGTCAAAGGTCTCTTTAACTGGTGGATATAGATGATCCAAAAGCAGTGGCATATAGTGGTAGTAGTCATCAGTATCTGTTCCTCCAGTGCTGGTGTGATAGCAGTTCATGGAGAAGCCCAATCCTCAGTAAAGGCCTCTGTAGCCTAGTGTCCTATGGTCTTCAAGCCTCCTCACTGTAGTGGTGGTAATGCTCAGCAGCCTGGAGATGTTGACGCCAAGGTGTCTGATTTCCAAGTGAGCTCTGAGTGGAAATCTGCTTCCCTATATATCCTATCAGGGGTCAGTCCAAACGAAGACAGGGAACGGTTCAAACACTGGAGGTGGCAGTGCAAACAGTTGGGCCTTAACCACTATCTAGAGCAAGGACCTGTTAGGAGGCACCCTGTGATATTCTTAATACATACATCACAGCAAGCAGTGATCCAATTCTAAAAGAATATGTTGCCAGGTGTTATTTGGCTGCATGCATTGTGTAACCAACCACATAAGGTGCGACACCGGCCCTTGAAAATGTGTCCTGCAAAATGAAAGTCCTACCAAATGAACCTCCTGTATTGTGAAAGGCCATTCACATCATAAGTAATCTGACTGTCCTTTGATTTTAGTCAGATCTTACATGTCATGAAACACACCTTAGTCCATTCTCGTTTCTCTCACCTATCTAATAGATCTCGTTACAGAAAGAGAGCACACCAGACTTGACATGTGATTTGCTCCACACTGAACCTGGCACTCATTGGAATGCCACCCCCCCCCCCCCCCCAGTCTCCTGTCTTTGTTTGTACTGACCCACCCCCCTCCCCCCGCCGATAAAGTATATAAGCAGCAGGTGTTCACCGAGGCATCAACATCTCCAGGCTGCTGAGCATTACCACCACTACAGTGAGGAGGCTGGAACACCATAGGACACTAGGCTACAGAAGCCTATACTGAGGGTAGGACCTCTCCACGAACTACTATCATCCCTGCACTGGAGGAAACAAGGAACAGAGATTGATGACTGCTACCATCATATCCCACTGCTTATGGATCATCTCTATCTACAAATTCAGGAGACATTGGACAATAACTGAAAGGTATATCAGGAACACTGATAGACTGTGGGTACTGTTGTAAGCAAGAGGACTTTATCATATGAACTCTACAGAAGTGAACGTGATTGTGTATTGTTGAGAATTACTATGTAACTATATACTTTCTTATAATATAAGTTATAAATACATATCTGTGTATGGTTATCTATCATCTTCAACAAGAATAAAAGATATTCCAAATTCTCTTTTCTTGTTACTGCATTAACTAGTCTATAGATTAGCCTTAGTTGTTGTAGGTGATAGATATGAAGTACTAATATTAAAAAGAGGCTAAATGTCGAAATTCAGTGCAAAGAGAGACTTTTACAAAATAATCTTATATGACCTTTAAACGTTATTCATTAGAGTATATGTGCATGTAGGTTAATGAATTACAGCATTGTTTTGTGAGAGTACTTTCTTTTCTGTCTAGGATAACCCATCCCCTTTGTTCCGAACCTGCAAATTAGTTCTCATGTATATTTCTTCTATATGACGAATACAGGCGAACATTGTCGATGATATATTCATAATGACTAACACAGAAGCACGGTAATGGAAATAAAATTTATTGAGTTACCTAATAAAACAAGAGAAATTTATATAGTAATTAGAATATAAAATATCATTAAATTTAACAGAAATGTCACGAGCTATTGAGAAGCTCTACCAAGTAGGGGAACTTTGAGTAGATGAGAGTGAAGAGTTTTTTTGTAGGGTGGGTGGGTGGTTGGTTCCTTTTCGGTTTGCGTCCCAGGTTGGAGTGGAGGGAGACTGGGTGAGTGGTAGGTTGGTCACGTGACCGGAACCACGTGCCTGGGACCACGTGAGGAAGCGTCCGTGGCAACTGTCTTCAGCTCCGCATTACCGCCAACTCTTCCAGTTAGCACTAATGAAGCACCTATCACATTTCTATACGGAAACATAGAAGACGACTAGTGTACTAGCACTTGGCATCACTTACTTGGGATTGGTACGACGTCTGAATGTCCGGGATATCCTACGACACTCATGTCGGTAGTTGTCAACATCCAGCAGAAGGAAGAAGGCCATCTCCAGGAGCACGAAGATCCACATGATTGAACCCACAACAAGCGCATAGGGGGCATCCTGAGCCTCCCATGTGTCTTCTTCCAGACCCCACCCGCTCTCTGGCACTGCATTACGGGAAGAATATATCAATACGTGGTATTACTGTTGGAAACAGTGAGATGTATCTATTTCCCTATAAATGTAGTCACAATTGCTTCAATGTCTAATGTATATTCAGGTCTGCAGAAACCGACAGAAAATTGCGTAATCTGCCAATTAAATAGCGGTTTTGAGTAATATTCATGGTAAGCACGCACCAAATTAATGCGAGCCAATATATAGATATAAACCTACATCCTTGTACTATTTTCTATGGTGAAATTCACGTATATCGCCCAACTGTGTCTCGTGGCCAGATGTCCCCAATTCATCTTACGACTAGTCCGAAGAATAGCGAATACCGTAGAAACTTTCCCTTCTTGTTCAGGGTGAGCAAGGAAAATGAAGTAGTTGCTAGTATTGATAAAGATGCTGTGCCATGCAGCCATCGATTGTTTTTTTTATGATTTTACACCTACTCCCCTCATTATAAACAAGTGCAACTTTTTACCTGAAAGCATATTTGCGGTTGAAGCGTTCATTGCAGTCTGTGTGTCAGGGGCCTGTGAGTATAACTGTGAGCTCGTGTGTGATGTTTGCCATTGAGGGGTCTCTGTGGTGGTCTGTGATACACTGGTCTGTGTGCTAACTGGTACCTGTCCATCCGTTGTTGTTTCATCCTCCCGGGTCGAAACGCTTGTTGTGAACGAAGTAGGATTACTATCAATGTTGGAGTTTGTAGACACTCCATCAGATGATGTTGTGTCAGTCTTATAGTTGGAACTTTGGGCATGTGCTTCCCAGGATGATGTAGTATCCGCAGCGTTTACCACAGTTGTTTCCTCATTAACACTCATGGGCAAAGTTGTCTGATCTGTATCGGTAGAATGGTAGGAAGTAACAGTAAAACAAGAACACCGAATCACTGCCAGTATTATGGTGAAATGCCAATATAATGATAAATGAGAATATAAACAGCATGCTTTTTCATTTGCATTAAGCCTATCTCTTTTACATCATTATTCTTATCCATATACACGCGATATTTCCATAATCCTTTATCTGCGTAACCATATTCTCCGCGTTGTTGACACATAGTTATATCCAAGCGAAATCGAAGAAGTAGCATCAACTATGAGGAGAATACGACCATGTAGATAAAAATCATGATCATGTTGCTTTTATCATTCAGCATTGCTAATTCAAGTCAACAAAGAAAAGACAAAATAGCCACCAATCTTCTCACATACTACACTTTGCACGCGCATTTGGCACTAGGGATCGTTCAATAATCCTGGCTTAGGAGAGGCACAGTTTATAGGGGGGGGGGGGGGGGGGGACTCTTTTTGGGGTATTCCAAGATGGAGTGGCCTACTTTTTTGGGGGTATTCTAAGGGGGTAACTAATTATTTTGTTCTTCCATAGGGGTGGGAGGCAACTTTCTTTTCATTATTTCTGCCAGGGATTAATATTTCTAGCTATACAATGAGGCAGAATTGTGTTCATTGACAAGAAATAATATTTGTAATGAAATGCATTCATATCATATCACAAGAAATCAGCTTAGTTGCACTACCATAGTAATGATTAACATACAAGGTAAGTATAGTTATATCATGCCATGGAGGTCAGAGTCTATTGATACAGCCCCTTGTCTCTGCTGGGAGATGAATGTGCACCCTCCCTCAGCCTCACTGCCAATATGGAGGGAGACAACAGTGGAGAAACACTAGTACATTTGTCCCAGAATCAATTTTTTTCTTTAACATCGATGGATTAGGATCATTTACTATAACATCAAGCGTTACAAAATGTCCCTGTTGCTGCTTATTTCAATAAGATTACAATATTTATGGATAAGCACTATGAGCGAGTAGAACTCTACATTGAGTACTTGAAGGAGTTCTGCATTAAATAACTGAGATTTGGTGTTCTTTCTGCAGTAGTGCCACACCATGGGTTTATGCACTCATACCAAGGATCCAACATATCATGCCAGACTACAACACATTGCCAGAATCAGGATCAGATTCAAGGTTCTAGGTAGCCAACTTTTATGATTAATTATATGGGTACGGGAGATGTGTGGGCTTCCAGCATGTCTGCTAGCTGCCAACAATGGCCTTGGTTTGGCAGGGATTGTATCCCTGATTTTGGGTTAGAATATTAGCAGAATCCTATAACAATAGAGACTTGGAGCTTCAACTCACACGGTCATCATAATAACCTATAGTAGTGTAGCAAACTTCAACCAGTTGGCATTGTGCCTGATACTATTATTCTTCAAGCATTTGCATGTGCGAGTATCCAGAACCTCATAAGAACAGTGAGTATCGTGTCAGAGAGTTATGATGACATTACACACCAGCCTTGCTTTTAACATGGAAGTGAACTTTGAAACTTGTTGGCAAAATTTACATGAGGCTATGACCAGTGTGTGCCCAAATAAGATTTGGAATGGCTCGGATAGCTGAAATAAGGAAAGTATCTTAATGTCTTTAAGGCAAATAGTCATGAGAAAACTGTAAACCTATCTTTATAATATTGTGATACCTTTCCTGTATTCTTTGATGGTTAAAATCTAGTCTATGGACCTTGTTTAAACATCTGGGGAACATAGGTTAACAGATACTTGAAGATTACTCCACCTGATTACATAATCTGCCTACCCTAGCTGCAGCTGCTCAAGGCAATGAGACAAATGTCTTGTATGGTAGCAGCAGCATGTAGAAATACTATTTAAAGGATATGATGACTATGGCTGGGGAAAGCTCCTTGATGAAAGCAAGCTTGGCAAACTATCATTAGCAATACTGTCTATATATACTTGGAACACCATAAGTTACCTAAAATGGCAAAAAAAGAGAGAAAACCATCATAGCACATGTATCACAAGAACTCCTCAACAGTCACATTGTAATAAGTGTACAATCCAAACCTGAGGATGACAATGAGCCAGAAGAGATAACCATACAAAAAACATCTTCAGAAGATGATCATTCCTTGTCAGATGAAGAGAGTGTGTTCATACCATGAGTAACACATCATACAACAAGATCTGGGCAGTGTTCCGAAAGAGCTAATTTCAGTTATTATTACCTACCACATATAAAACGTGTAATTTTCGGTAAAATCCGCTTGGACTTGGTCCCGCAAATAGAGACAGAGTGAACAAGACCTATGTTTGGAGACTGAGGGCCCACGAGAGTGAGATTCTCGTGCAGTACCTAACTAAATCCTGCTACTATTTTTTGTGTTTGTCTACACAGATATGCTTCTATCCTTAGGATTCGTTTCTAGCCAAACTGAAAACATAATTAAGAATTGTAGTTCTCTGTTCTACCTTTATCGTGAGAAACCAATGAGATCACATTTCGCTGGTCTCTGTAAAATCGGTGTCACATGAAATGATGGTTGGAAAATAAATGATTGTTCTAGGTATTAATAGTAGGGGGCGCCACTGAGCTCTCCCCCGCAGACTAGGGGTGTGTGTGTATGGGGGGGGGGGGGGGGGGGCAAATACGACGACGAAGTCGCTAGTCACTTTTTAAAATTCTGTATTATGTTTTTGGACGTTACAAACGTTCATCCGTTTCCGGACGATCCTCCATGCTGGTGTCATCAACAGAAATGGACGCTATATACAAACACAGGACAAACATAAAAAATTACACATCCCAGTATGTAACATCGGAAGTGTGATCACTATTATATACCTTGAGAATTGACTGAATTTAACTGGGTTTGATTTAAGGTAAAGAGGCAAAAGTGGAGAGGCAGCTTTTTTTTGCATTCCAAAGGGGGTAAATTTCTTTTCAGTATCCCAAGGAGTAGGGGCCAACATTCCAATGGGGGCCAACATTTTTTTTAACCCGTCAGTGTTCCAAAAACTGCCCCCTCCCCCACAGCCATCAATAATGAATGCTCCCTTGCAACTATTCGTACTTTCCTCGGTAGAGATCTCAAGCCGGGGACACACCAAGCGAGAAACGTAGCGATTTCCGGAATCACCAACACAAAATGGCATGTATGTGAGCTAATATTTCATATTTCATATGATTATTGCCTCTGAGATGCTCAGTTATCGGGGGGAGATATGCCTATGAAGTGATATCTCACATGCATGCTATTTTGTCTTGGCGATTCCAGAGATCACTGCCTTGACTCGCTTGGTTTGTCTCCGGCATCAGGAATCCGTACGAGTATAATTCCAGCAGGTTTGTATTAGGTGGATGATAAATGTCCATTATACTATATTTATCACATATTCACAACTGACGTGTGCATGGTTGATGCCATAGCCTATTCAGAAGAGTGCATTGGACTTTCCTGCTCAATCGGATACTATAACCACACTTATCTCATCCCGGTATTTTTCTCCATAGGCTTAACGTTAGGAACTCGTACTCCATGGCCGGGAAAGTATTGTACCCAATACTCAATGGTTAATTTGGTGAATTATTCCAGCAATAAATGATATTATAGGGGGTGAGATAAAATCAGAAACTCACTCGATGAGAATAACTTAGTCTGAACTCCACCTCGTTTGACCGCTACGTAATTCACTCAGCTTCGCTTCGTGGATTACTCCGCAGTCAAACTTGGTGGAGTACTGACCAAGTTATTCTCATCTCGTGGGTTTCCTTCTAATTACTTCATACTTACCCGGACAGTCTAGTAGTACGGTAGCCCAAGTCACGCCGATAAGATGTGCAGGAGAGTGACAAGGCGTCGAAGACAACGTCAGGGTCTGCGCTGACCCGGGAGATGTCCATGACCTCATCCACTTTGCGGCACAATTGCACACTAACGGGACACCCTCCAGGTTCACCTTCGAAAGTGCAGGGAACAGCAGACGGTCGCTCAAGTCCAGTACACTACCGAGGTTGGTCAGAGATAGATCTAACTCCTTCAGGTTTTCATAACCGTGAATGTCAGCTAGATGAAGAGTGACGAGGGGATTACCTCGTAGCATTAAGGACTCTAATGTAGAGTTCAAACCTCGGAGACCAGTGAGATTGTGAAGGTTGTTATAGGAAAGGTCCAGCTTTAAGAAGAGTTTCCCTCGAAGAACAGAGAGGCTGGCGGGGTCTATACTATTACCAGCCAGCAACAGTGTGAGAGGTTTTACACTTGAGGTGTTAGGTGCCACGGTAATGGCATTATAGCTTAGGTCCAGGTAATCCAACATTACTAGATTCTGGAGTGTATCTCCTAAATCAGGCCCTAAATAGTTATTATTCAGGTCAAGGGACTTCAATGATGCGCCTGCAGTGAGCCCCATATCGGGGAAATCTCTCAACTGATTACCTGCTACAGAAAGGGTAATCAAAACACGAACTCCGAGCAGATTCTCGGGTGGAATCCTGTCTATAGAGTTGCCCCACACATAGAGTTGTGTAAGAGTTTTCCCGAGAAGACTTACATTGGGAAAATGAGTGAGCATATTTCTACTGATGTCTAGAAAATTTAGATTGGTGAAGACTGCTAGGTCTTCATCAGGAGCTCTTCCAATTTGATTGTTGTACAGGTTGAGATACATCAGTTGGGATTCGTTTGTCAGCGATCGGGGAAATAGCTTAATGAGGTTGTTGCTGCAGTCTATTGTGTGTAGAGATGATATGTTATGAACATCCGAGACATCTTCGACAAGGTTGTCCCGTATTGTTATTGTGTGCAACGTGTTTCCCGATGCTTTGAGGTTTGGAAGCGCAATGAACTTATTATGATCCATGCTAATCCTTTCCAGACTCGATAGTGCCGATAGCAATGTAGTATCCAGGAATTCAAAAAGGTTATTTTTCAAATTCAACTTAATTATTTTGTCAGCAATTATTGGGGACACGATTGGTGATAACCTCATACTATTCATTTCAAGATCTAACATTTGGATTGTTAGATTCTCGTTCCTTTGTATTTCCACAGATGTTAGATGATTATTGCTTAAATCTAGCATTTTGATGAGGCAGCAACATGTGAGGTTGCTTTCAAACTGGGTAAGTTTGTTTCCTGATAAATCTACAGTTAGGGAGCTTGGTTGCCTTGCTTCATTATCTAGCTCACGGGGTACCTGGGAAATACCCGAGTTGGCCCAGCTATACTCAGCAGTCGTAAAATACCTCCAATGTATAACAGAAACTGCTATGACCATATGTGTGAAATGAGCCATCCTTGTCAGTGTAATGTGATACCTGTGCCACGGGGGAAGCCTGCGAAAGCAAGAGAGTTAAGAGCAATGAATGGTTGATAACATGAAATAAAGTGACCTGTACCTACTTCTCTAGTTTCACAGCCTTTTGTGGATGTCAGAAGAGTGTTTATGATTGTTGTGGTGCTTACTACTTATTTTCATTGATACTGAAAGTGAACCTAAAGGGCCTTGGGGATCGAATCAGAAACTCAGAACGTGGTGTAAAGCCCATTATCTCACCCCTGGAATAAATGTCCATAGACTTAACATTGGGAACTCGTTCTCCATGCCCCTACGAGTATTGAAGTCCGTTCTCCATGGCCTATATCCTATGTGTTGTCCATTCTTTTAGGGTGTACAGGGGTGAGATAAATACAGAAAGCAACTCGTTTTGGTCAAAGAAGTCATTCTCTGACTCGTTTGAATGCTATGTTATATTCACTCGGCTGTCGCCTCGTTCATATCACACCGCCTCAAACTCGTGGAGAACGACGACTTTGACCAAAACTTGTTGGTTTCTTCTTTAGATCGTTGGCGGTAATGATGCGATCTGCTACTTCATAGTAAAGAAGACTGACTACATTAATACTTCTTTTACTACTTCTATTACTTCAACTACCATAAATTGGCAACAAGGATGAAAGACTCTATGTTGTTGGCAAGTTTGGTGCTCAGGGAAACTGTGAGTCCATGATATTCTGAGAGGGGAAACAGTGTGACTCGCTCTCAGGAGCTGTTCCATCTAGAACTTTTAAAATTTCAGTTATGCCAAACCAGTGAACTTATTTTTATGTGTACAAGCCCATCTTATACAATTACTGGGTGAAAACATATTCCACTGAACTGAGTTATCAATACAAACTACTGACAGTCTTGTTTAGATTTCAATTTTGAATGAACTTCACTAGTCTTCCGCTGGTAGGTACCTGTTAGGTAGGTGTTTACTTGGGTTAACTTGGGTTATATGATATTCAAGATTTGAAAATCTGTTTACAGGGCAAATCACTCACTGTAAAGGAGATATGTACTGATGGTGACCATAAAACAATCAATGGGTTTAAACAAAGTGTGAAGGTAAACCGGAATGCGCCGCCTGTTACAAACGCTGCATCATTTACCACTTACAGTAGGAGACAAAGTTTCTAAAAAGTGACAAGAACTGGAAGCTCAAGAGGTCATTGAAGAAATAGATGATTCTGAATGGGTTTCACCCATGGTAGTTTCCTACAATAAGGATGGGGATGTACATGTATTTGTATTGATCTTTTGAGAGGTTAACAAAGCCATAATTCTAGATGCCCACCCTATACAATCTATTCAAATATTGTTGTGAATTTAATGGGGCAACAGGTTTTATTCAACTTGACATGACAAATGCATACCACCATTTACCATTACATGAAGATTCATGTGATTTAACTGCATTCATTATAAATGATGGATTGTTTTGATACAAAAGGGTGTGTTTCGGGTTGTCTTCAGCCCTGTCAGCATTTCAGAAGCTCATGTCCATTGTTAATGCTGATCTTAAATGTGTACATTGTTACCTTGATGATGTCATAGTGTATAGCAAGACCAAAGTGGAGCAAGATAAAAATCTTAAAGCTGTCTATGCTATTTTGAATAAGTATAATATCCAGTTGAACAAGAACAAGTGCAAGGTATCTGTCAGTTCTCTGAAGTTTCATGGCCATACTGTGAGTCAGAGTGGCATTACAATGGATAGATCTCATATTGAGACCATTGTTGAGGCAATGGTCCTGCATAACAAGAAAGGTTAACAGTCTTTCCTAGGGCTGACAGGTTATTTTGCTATGTATGCAGCAAGATTTGCTGATGTACTTGAACCTATGAAGGCTGCCCTCAAGCCAGAAGAGTTTGTTTGGATAACGGAAGAACAGATCAGTTTTGCAAGGGTTAAAAATCTTTTACAGGAAAATTAGTATCTTGCTCTATTCGATACAAATGCAGATACCATTTATGTGATATGTGATACTTCAGCCTATGGATTAGGTACAGTACTCAGTCAGAAGGTAAATGGTAAAGAACAAGTTGTAGTATGTGTATCACAAACTCTGTCAACTGCAGAATGAAATTAATCAGTTGTTGAGAATGAAGTGCTAATGTGTATTTGATGTTGGAAGTGACATATTTTTCTGTAGGTTAGAAAGTTTACCAAACTGACCATAGTGCATTACCAACAACAAGTAAAGGCACTGACAGAAATTCACTATGCATTGCATGTATGTATTCAAAGATGATGAAGTACAATTACAATAAAAGTTCCATCCAGCTGTTGATAACCAAATGGCAGTCTAGAGCTCAAAGAGAGCCCAAGAAAAATGAGTGTGATCTTAAGCATGAGCAGATTTGTGAGTTGTGTTCGGATTCTTC